>JAQNBH010000009.1:2643332-3238332 GCA_028752905.1 Cladorhizidae sp. MBARI D1340-BT2 | reverse complement strand
GTAACTAGGTTCTAGTGGAACCTCATTAATAACCCAGGCTCTAGGGAACCTCATTGGTAACTAGGTTCTAGGTGAACCTCATTAATAAACCAAGCTCTAGGGAACCTCATTGGTAACTAGGTTCTAGGTGAACCTCATTAATAAACCAGGCTCTTGGGAACCTCATTGGTAACTAGGTTCTAGGTGAATCTCATTAATAAACCAGGCTCTAGGGAACCTCATTGGTAACTAGGTTCTAGGGGAACCTCATTAATAAACCAGGCTCTAGGGAACCTCATTGGTAACTAGGTTCTAGGTGAACCTCATTTATAAACCAGGCTCTAGGGAACCTCATTAATAAACCAGGCTCTAGGGTAACTAGGTTCTAGGTGAACCTCATTAATAAACCAGGCTCTAGGGAACCTCATTAAGACTTGAGGAGTAGCCTAGTTCTAGGGAAACTTTAAAAACTTGTAAAAACTTGTGCTATGACATCACTGTTGATATTTCTTATGTCACTCTAGGTTTCTAAGCAACAACCAGATTACGAGTATAGAGAATGAAGCATTCAAACCAACTCAGAGGCTGCAATATCTGTAAGTGTCATCTTCCTAAGCGAGATTCTGTGTGCAATGCCTGTCACCTGCTGTATCTGCTCTTCTGTCGTCAGGTACTTGGACAACAATAGAATTGGTCACATCAACGTGCTGCATTTTGCCACTCTTGTGGAACTTTTGCAGCTGTAAGTGTCGAATTACTCGTCTTGTACTGTGGGTGTGGTTTTGAAGCGGTGTTGACCAACTGTATGCTTGATTAATCTCATTCCATGACTAGACTACTGTGCACATGCCATTACAACGACTGCTGCTCTTACCTTTCTTGGCCCGTTTGTTGCATGTCATAGCTGTCCTAAAATGTTAACAAGTTGTTCAACAACACGAGATGCGGCAGTAGTTCCTGAACACAAATGAGTGTTACCAACTGTCCTGGAGCAGCCTAGACACACACGTCAGTTTATGTCAGTTCTGTTCCTGTCCCAGCATATACTAGTTGCAGAGGTCTGGCCTCAAGTGCGTGCACGGCTGTTTGTTGCAGAGGTCTGGCCTCAAGTGTGTGTGTGCACAGCTGTTTCTTGCAGAGGTCTGGCCTCAAGTGCATGCACGGCTGTTTGTTGCAGAGGTCTGGCCTCAAGTGCATGCACGGCTGTTTCTTGCAGAGGTCTGGCCTCAAGTGTGTGCACGGCTGTTTGTTGCAGAGGTCTGGCCTCAAGTGCATGCACGGCTGTTTCTTGCAGAGGTCTGGCCTCAAGTGCATGCACGGCTGTTTCTTGCATAGGTCTGGCCTCAACGACTTGTGCTTGTGTATTGTGTGAGAGAGATGCACATACTGTGGTTGTGTGGTGTATGGCAACGAGGAGAGTCTGACTGCTTCTGTGGCTGCATGCATTCTCAGATAAGTCTTGTAACCTCAGGCTTGCAGGCTTGCAGGTTTGCAGTGAAATTTTTTGCTGACCCAAACTTGGTTAATGACTGTTTTTCTGGGAGGTGGGAGGGGCGGGGGGTGACTCCTCTGCTGCTAAGCAGGAATGTCTCTAATTGATGGGTGTGGTGGATGTGGTGGATCCGCCTTCATGAGCTCCCATCCCTCTCAATATTCTTTTAGCTGTACATTGTGTCTCTCTATATAAAGTAATACTCTATATAAAGTAATAGTCTCTGTATGTGTGTATGGCCGCTTTGCATGGCTGAACAGAATATGGGATCACAACTTCATCTGTGGAACTAGATGTTTGATGGGTGGTTTTATAAAGAGGGTTTGGCTGGAAGCCTACATCGTACGGCACGACACTTGAGTCTTGTCAGCCATTTTGCTTAGGAATAGACCAGCTCATGTAGTTCTCACGTTAGTGACAATAGCACACAAATAGTGCCACTTGGCAACACAGAATTTTATGAATGAAACTACACTAGCTATGTTTATTTGCTAGCGAAGCAGCTTCTAGCCCTACTCTATTAGGAAATCACCTCATGGGGAGAATTACAGGGGACAGCGTGGCTGGGTGGTTTGACCTTTTTGTCTGTAGGCAGTCACCCATAAAAGTGGTTTGGAGGGCAATGTTGGGGTGTCAATGTTGGGGTGGGGGGGCCATGTTCCGCATTCTCATTTTGTGCTCCTCTACTGGCCCTTCGCGGGCAGCACTGGGCACTCCAGCTAGTCCTGCTACACATGCATGAGATTAGCTGTCTGTCTGGGGCTTAGTCATGTGTATAAGATATCTGATACCCTAACAAAGAATCTTCATATATCTGAAGTTGGTGAAGCTATAATTAGACTTGTATCACTGATTTGGCCTGCTGGATTGAGAGGACTGATGTGTGTGCACCATACAGATCATTGGCCCATCATCTGTGACATATCTCTCCTCTTCTGACTCTGCCACCAGTTGTCTTTTCTCCTGTAGCTTCTACCATTGCCACCATCTGTGCTGCTGGTGCATGCCTCACCCCCCAGCAATCTAGCTTCTCCTTCCTCTAATATCTCTGCTGCTGGTACATGCCTCACCCCCCAGCAATCTAGCTTCTCATTCCTCTAATGTCTCTGCTGCTGGTACATGCCTCACCCCCCAGCAATCTAGCTTCTCCTTCCTCTACTGTCTCTGCAGCCATGCACCCTCTCAATGCTGTCAGAACATGTGGCTGCTGTAGGTGTGGGCTCTTCCCCTCATACCGACAGTTTCTCAATCACCAGGCCTAGTTGACTTCACCTACCTGCAACACCCTATGATGCTACCATGGTTCCTGCCCTATTAGTCCCGGGTTCATGGTCACTCTACCCACAGCTGATGGTTGAGGCATTAGGACTACCTTGGTCCTTAAATGACTGCATGACTCTGATGTGTTTCCCACTGTGAACAGCTGGACTGCTAGCTATATGGAGCAAGCCAAATCAGTGAGGAAGGGGCTTAGATGACCCTAGCTTGGACATCCCTTACTAGAATAGAAACTGTTTGTCTCACGTGGCCTGACCATTAGCCAGGAAAGTAACTGTGTGGCATTCTGTGTGGAGTAGTTTGTTCCAACACCCCCAGATTAATTAAGGGGTGTTGAGTGAACAGCAAAGTAACTTCACAAAAATATTACAGCTTGTTGAAGAATTCTTTAGAGATGGCAGACAGCTGCAGGTTATGCAAGATGACATCACCGGTTATGCAAGATGACATCACTGTCCCCTGGCCACGCAGCAACAAAAAGGAAGCAAGTGTGTGCACATTCGTTGGTGTGGGTAGTGAGGATCAATGGCTGCAGCAGTGTGTGCACATTCGTTGGTGTGGGTAGTGAGGATCAATGGCTGCAGCAGTGTGTGCACATTCGTTGGTGTGGGTAGTGAGGATCAATGGCTGCATTGGCTTCCATATAGTGTGTTGTAAGTTGCATCTTGAAAGTGCAGGAATGTTAGGGAATCTTTTACCTTCTGAGCGGTTTCAATATCTAAAATTAGCACAGCTGTTAGTGATTCTTTGCATTATTATTAGCCAAGATCTCCAGGCATGTATTGAGTGAAGGAAGTTCCCTTATAAGTAATCACAAGCCTGCTTGGTGTATGAAGCTATATCCTGTACCTGTGTAGTGACTTGTGTGCTACTTACAGGGCAGCTGCTACAAAGGCAGCTGCTTCAGGTTTAGACTCCCCACAGATAGGGACTTACATGTTATATTGTTGAATGGTTTTTGCTTCACTTGCAATAGATAACCTCTGGTGGATGGGAGGAGACAGACATTATGGCTAGGAGGCATAATTAGGCTTCAGTAAGTGGCCAAGCATGATCACTTAAAGTGTGGATGGGTCATGATGGAATTCTTTGCCCATGTTTGATCACTTGCTCACGATTTTGGAAAACACTCATTGTAGATTAGGGCAACACTCATTGTGGATTAGGGCAACACTCATTGTAGATTAGGGCAACACTCATTGTAGATTAGGGCAACACTCATTGTAGATTAGGGCAACACTCATTGTAGATTAGGGCAACACTCATTGTAGATTAGGGCAACACTCATTGTAGATTAGGGCAACACTCATTGCAGATTAGGGCAACACTCATTGTAGATTAGGGCAACACTCATTGTAGATTAGGGCAACACTCATTGTAGATTAGGGCAACACTCATTGTAGATTAGGGCAACACTCTGAATTGTAGATTAGGGCAACACTCATTGCAGATTAGGGCAACACTCATTGTAGATTAGGGCAACACTCATTGTAGATTAGGGCAACACTCATTGTAGATTAGGGCAACACTCATTGTAGATTAGGGCAACACTCATTGCAGATTAGGGCAACACTCATTGCAGATTAGGGCAACACTCATTGTAGATTAGGGCAACACTCATTGTAGATTAGGGCAACACTCATTGTAGATTAGGGCAACACTCATTGTAGATTAGGGCAACACTCATTGTAGATTAGGGCAACACTCATTGCAGATTAGGGCAACACTCATTGTAGATTAGGGCAACACTCATTGTAGATTAGGGCAACACTCATTGTAGATTAGGGCAACACTCATTGTAGATTAGGGCAACACTCTGAATTGTAGATTAGGGCAACACTCATTGCAGATTAGGGCAACACTCATTGTAGATTAGGGCAACACTCATTGTAGATTAGGGCAACACTCATTGTAGATTAGGGCAACACTCATTGTAGATTAGGGCAACACTCATTGCAGATTAGGGCAACACTCATTGCAGATTAGGGCAACACTCATTGTAGATTAGGGCAACACTGATTGTAGATTAGGGCAACACTCATTGTAGATTAGGGCAACACTCATTGTAGATTAGGGCAACACTCATTGTAGATTAGGGCAACACTCATTGTAGATTAGGGCAACACCCATTGTAGATTAGGGCAACACTCATTGTAGATTAGGGCAACACTAATTGTAGATTAAGTCTTCCTCTTACTACATACGTCTAACTGTTGCAAAACCAGACAGTCAGGTTTTGAGGCACCACTTTAGCTGCAGGTATACTATCCAACAATCCAAAGAGAGCAACCAGCTAGACCTATCAAGTTGACACAGTCAAGTGTGCAGAATGGAGCTCTAAAGTCGGAACCACAAGTTTTAAAATCTCTGGTGTAGCCCCCCCCCCCCTAGCATAGTATATCGGTAATTACCCTCTACTCACACCCGCTGTGAAGTCTCTCTTCCTGTATCTAGTTCTGGCCACACCTCGATCCCTCTCAACTTTGACTCTTTGTGCCCTCACCACCTCATTGAATCGGGTGTTATGATAGGTTGACTTCTCTCTAGCTAATTAAAAATCCAAAACCATCCAGTGGCACAGCAAAGTAAGATGTGGTGATTTAGGTACAGGGAGAAATGTGAATGATTCCACCCAGAATCAAACTGCAGACCTGGATTACCATAGCACACACTATCTTGCTATATATAGAAGAGCCTAGGGACACTATCTTGCTATATATAGAAGAGGCTAGGGACACTATCTTGCTATATATAGAAGAGGCTAGGGACACTATCTTGCTATATATAGAAGAGGCTAGGGACACTATCTTGCTATATATAGAAGAGCCTAGGGACACTATCTTGCTATATATAGAAGAGCCTAGGGACACTATCTTGCTATATATAGAAGAGCCTAGGGACACTATCTTGCTATATATAGAAGAGGCTAGGGACACTATCTTGCTATATATAGAAGAGCCTAGGGACACTATCTTGCTATATATAGAAGAGGCTAGGGACACTATCTTGCTATATATAGAAGAGCCTAGGGACACTATCTTGCTATATATAGAAGAGGCTAGGGACACTATCTTGCTATATATAGAAGAGGCTAGGGACACTATCTTGCTATATATAGAAGAGGCTAGGGACACTATCTTGCTATATATAGAAGAGACTAGGTAGGTTCTGTAGGAATCTGTTTACTTGGTGCTCAAGGTACCCAGTTTGCTGAGTGAAATCATTCACTTTCCTCCCCCCCTTCTTCCCCCCTTTTTTAAAGCTTGAAAGTACCCCTGCAACTAGTTACTGTATACTTGTTAAAAAGGCGGGAAAAGTGAATGATTCAACTCAGGGTTGAAGTAGAGGCCTCTAGTCCCATTGCGAACAGACAAACCTTCACTTTTTATATAGTGTTAGCAGAGAGATCCGGCATGCTGTAATGCCGAGCATCGCAAAATGAGAAGAGGGGCGTGCGTGGTACCCTTCCATGTGTTTGTTGCTCTGCCGAAACCCTTCCCTTTTATGTCTACTAAAAAAAATTAAAAAAATTAAGTCAAACCAGTAATAATGGCGGTCCTCTGTAAACGCCAGCATTGCAGTAACGGCTAGAGTCAGCTAGAGGTAGCCTCTGGTAAACTGCTTGCATTGTGTGAGCTCTGATAGAGCCAGCGTAGTTTGTTGGTTATGTTTGTGTTATAAAAAGCATGTGCAGAGGAATATCTGGCGGACGGGCCGACAGTGCCAAGCCATTATGGTTCCATTTGTTCCCAAGGGGCAACGCTATCCCCGACATACCCAAGGATTTCCTCGTGATAAGTTACTCCCAATGATCCAGAGGCACAGCCAGGAAGGAAGCGTTGGCAGGGCACAGAAATGTTGGTCTGGCCATGCCCTGTTTTTCATTGGCCACACCCCGTTTTTCATTGGCCACACCCATTTAATTATGCACATTCTGATTGTTATCTGTCCTTTGATGCAGTTATTTATGGCATTTTCCAAACATAGTGGCCGAGTAAGTTCCTTCTCAATAGAAAGAGCTGCCAGACCAGTGAGTTGATGTTCTGTAATGGTTGACCTCAAGTACATTTTAATCCACTTGAGTGCAGTGCAGGAGATCCCACATCATCTTTCATTAGCTGTGCTAATAGGGAAGAACTTCTCGAAAAGTGTTGTCATTTCAGTGTTCACCAAAGAAGTGCTCGAGTAGACTCCATGCAGAGAGTCAGTCCAGGCCACACCTGCTGGCTAGAGGCTTCAAGCAAAGAGGATCCAAAAAGAGGCTGACTCGGGCACAGTGATGAAATGGATTGCGCGAGATCAATATTTTTGGGGCTAAATCAGTTCTGCAAGGAATGAATCTATCACAGGGAAGTAGAGATTTATCTTGTACTCTATGCTTGTTGAGAGAATCACCCGTGATGCAGCCGTAATAGCAGTGGCAATATGCTGCAGTAGTAATAGCAGTGGCAATAATTATGCTGCAGTAGTAATAGCAGCTGCAGTAGCAATAGCAGTGGCAATAATTTATGATGCAGTAGTAATAGCAGCTGCAGTAGCAATAGCAGTGGCAATATTATTCTGTAAATGTTGGACGAATGTCTCTGCCTGGGTGGGCGACTGGTATTGTCGTGGTTAACAGCTGCCTCTTGTTCAGGGGGCAGTATTCTTTGTCCCACTCAGCATCTGTAGGAAACATTTCAAGAGTTGACACAGTAGCAGAAATCAGAGGGCATTTACAGAATAATATTAGTCACTGCTATTACTACTGCATCATATTGCTTTAGCAAGATCAACTTGTGCACTTGCAGGCAATCATTAGTGGGGGGCAGTATCCTATCAAATATGATAGGAGGAGTAGAAATTGGAAGTTCTCGATCTGAAGGAGAAGACCATTTGACTCAACAGCTTTTGCTCAATCAAAACCATTAGAGATCTCTTCCAAGGTCATAGTTGCAATAGCATTCACTTGGTCGACAGGCCCTACATGTTTCAGAGCCTTTGTAGCTGATGAATCTGCTTTTCTGGATGCAAGTCTTTCTGTTATGCTAGAAAGATGGCACGTGCCTTGGTTACAAAGATGGCACGAGCCTTGGTTACAAGGATGGCATGTGCCTTGGTTACAAAGATGGCACGTGCCTTGGTTACAAAGATGGCATGAGCCTTGGTTACAAAGATAGCACGAGCCTTGGTTGATTACAAGGATGGCACGAGCCTTGGTTGTGCCTTGGTTACAAAGATGGTACAAGCCTTTGTTACAAAGATGGTACAAGCCTTTGTTACAAAGATGGCACGTGCTTTGGTTACAAAGATGGCACGTGCCTTGGTTGTGCCTTGGTTACAAAGATGGTACAAGCCTTTGTTACAAAGATGGCACAAGCCTTGGTTACAAAGATGACATGTGCCTTGGTCATAGGCATTAACATACAAACACTCACAAGCAACCTAAACCCTGAAACCAAACCAACCAAAGCCAAGTTGTGAGTGTGTGCCTAACAGAATATACACAACATGTGTGGTGCAACTTCTTTCACTTTCTCTGGCATAGCAGAAATACTTCCACTCATAACTGAGGCTGCATTGTATCCCTGTGATACAACACAGGCAGAGGCTCCATCATACCCCGTGCTACAGCACAGGTAGGATCCAATTGATAGGTATTCAGAACAGACAATAGGTAAGGTGTTGAACTCTCAGCTGTCAAACTTGTGACCTCCACAAATGCTAAAAAAATCTCTCATGTTTAAAAAGCCTTTCTCATCCACACCCTCAGAAACAACAGCTGCTCCTTCTTGCTCGCAAATTTTCATTCCTCTGCAAGAGGTGAAAGACAGCCTGCCCTTTGCATACCTCCAGCACCAAGCTCCTCACCATGTCACCCAACAATTGTCAGAAGCATATTCTGTATTTCAGGAGGTTGTGTGGGACACTTACGAGGCTAATTGAATCATGGTTGGCAAGAAGACTGAATATCTCACGAAAAACCCTCTGTTTAGGGAAGATATCATGCCCTCATAAGGCAATTTTAAGGTGAGTACACGGAAGAATTACTTCAATTATACTCAAAAGCTAATGTCTCTTCTTGCGAACCTTTTGATTCCTTTAATGAATGAATGTAAAGAATAAGCAATTAATATTCCACCTTCTATTCTATAGCCTGTGAGTGCGCCAAGCACTCGTTATGAAGATCTGTCAAACATTTAGCATGTCGTTGAAGAATTCGGATAAGCCTTTCTTCAGCTCTACCCATTACCCACACTGTAAAATAGCAGCAGAGGCAGAACAAAAACAGCGTCTTCTTGTTGTACTAAATACTCAAGCCAATTGTAGGACATGATCCACTCTGAAGGATCTCTTCTTGGGATCCTGGATTAAAGGATCGCTTCTTGGGATCCTGGATTAAAGGATCACTTTCTTGGGTTTCTGTCAGTGTTGAAGGCAATTAAGTTTTTAAGTGGGCAAGTATCAGGTGGGCGGGAACACAGACAGTTTGCCTTCAGATATTTCCTCAAGCCTGTGTCAAAAACAAGTCCAGCGACCACATACGGTAATATGTCCGAGGTTCGCACAACATCAGTCAATTCACGTTGAAAACACTCGACACATTAGTAACGCCAAAAGCAACACGTGTGAATTGGTATGCACCATTACTCGCCTCGAATGCAGTGTAAGGTTGTTCTTCCTTTCGGAGTGGGACCTGGGAAACGCACTTCGAAGGTCAATAGTGCTGAAGACACCCTGTACTGAGCAATGTCATTGACAGGCCATTTCTACGGTGAAGAGGGAAGGCATGAAGCGTGTAGACCTGTGGATCGAGTCCACAACCACATCCACTTCTTGTGGTTTTTGCCTTTTGACAACCACTTGGGATCGCCATGGTGATTTTCTGGGCTCGTTAATCCCTTCATTAATAAGCCTCTGTACTTCAGAAGAGATGAATTGGACTCTTCTTGCATGACTTGGTTGCAATCGGGTGGCCTTCATCATTTAGCGAATAGTTGAGGTGGGCTCATATTCAAAGGGCTCAGACCACAAATTGATAGTGAAGGTACCACCATATTCCAATACTACACGAGACTGGCAGTCTAGACCTAACATCATCAGGTCAGCACGTAACTCAAGAAGGACTGATAGGAGGATCTAACCTTATATAGGAGGTCTGCAACATTGGCCACTTACTTTCGTTGCCAAGGAGGATGTCGCCAGATATATATACATGAAGAGCAGCTCACTTGACCAATTTAGGATGCACAAAACTTTCCGAGCTTTCACTATCGACGAGTGCTTTTGTTTTAAAACCATCGATGCTTACCGTGGTCGATGATTTAGTGAATGATGGGGGCACTTCAGCAGGCAAGGCCGCAAGCGTTGGACACCACATAGCAGCGTATGTCCTCCCCTGAGATGTGGAGGGATGAAGCCATAGCAAACCCTGTGGAAGTGTCCCTTCTTCGGACACTTCAGACGGGTTGCATCACGAGCATGGCACTTGCAACGAAAATCCGTACTGTGGCCACAGAAAACGCACTTTTGTCCTGTAAGTCCAGGAACAGCTGCAAGAGAGCAGAAGGGTTGGCGAGGAACACTTGCAAGAGCAGAGCAGTGGACTATGTGTTTGGGGGGAACATGAGCAGTGGACTATGTGTTTGGGGGGAACACGAGCAGTGGACTATGTGTTTGGGGGGAACATGAGCAGTGGACTATGTGTTTGGGGGGAACATGAGCAGTGGACTATGCGTTTGGAGGAGAACATGAGCAGTGGACTATGTGTTTGGGGGGGAACATGAGCAGTGGACTATGTGTTTGGGGGGAACATGAGCAGTGGACTATGTGTTTGGGGGGAACATGAGCAGTGGACTATGTGTTTGGGGGGAACATGAGCAGTGGACTATGTGTTTGGGGGGAACATGAGCAGTGGACTATGTGTTTGGGGGGAACATGAGCAGTGGACTATGTGTTTGGGGGGAACACGAGCAGTGGACTATGTGTTTGGGGGGAACATGAGCAGTGGACTGTGTGTTTGGGGGGGAACATGAGCAGTGGACTATGTGTTTGGGGGGAACATGAGCAGTGGACTATGTGTTTGGGGGGAACATGAGCAGTGGACTATGTGTTTGGGGGGGAACATGAGCAGTGGACTATGTGTTTGGGGGGGAACATGAGCAGTGGACTATGTGTTTGGAGGAGAACATGAGCAGTGGACTATGTGTTTGGGGGGGAACATGAGCAGTGGACTATGTGTTTGGGGGGAACATGAGCAGTGGACTATGTGTTTGGTGGGGAACATGAGCAGTGGACTGTGTGTTTGGGGGGGAACATGAGCAGTGGACTATGTGTTTGGGGGGAACATGAGCAGTGGACTATGTGTTTGGGGGGAACATGAGCAGTGGACTATGTGTTTGGGGGGAACATGAGCAGTGGACTATGTGTTTGGGGGGGAACATGAGCAGTGGACTATGTGTTTGGGGGAACATGAGCAGTGGACTATGTGTTTGGGGGGAACATGAGCAGTGGACTATGTGTTTGGGGGGGAACATGAGCAGTGGACTATGTGTTTGGGGGGGAACATGAGCAGTGGACTATGTGTTTGGGGGGGAACATGAGCAGTGGACTATGTGTTTGGGGGGAACATGAGCAGTGGACTATGTGTTTGGGGGGAACATGAGCAGTGGACTATGTGCTTGGGGGGAACATGAGCAGTGACTATGTGTTTGGGGGGAACATGAGCAGTGGACTATGTGTTTGGGGGGAACATGAGCAGTGGACTATGTGTTTGGGGGGAACATGAGCAGTGGACTATGTGTTTGGGGGGGAACATGAGCAGTGGACTATGTGTTTGGTGGGGAACATGAGCAGTGGACTATGTGTTTGGGGGGGAACATGAGCAGTGGACTATGTGTTTGGAGGAGAACATGAGCAGTGGACTATGTGTTTGGGGGGAACATGAGCAGTGGACTATGTGTTTGGGGGGAACATGAGCAGTGGACTATGTGTTTGGGGGGGAACATGAGCAGTGGACTGTGTGTTTGGGGGGAACATGAGCAGTGGACTATGTGTTTGGGGGGAACATGAGCAGTGGACTGTGTTTGGGGGGAACATGAGCAGTGGCTATGTGTTTGGGGGGAACATGAGCAGTGGACTATGTGTTTGGGGGGAACATGAGCAGTGGACTATGTGTTTGGTGGGGAACATGAGCAGTGGACTATGTGTTTGGGGGGGAACATGAGCAGTGGACTATGTGTTTGGGGGGAACATGAGCAGTGGACTATGTGTTTGGGGGGAACATGAGCAGTGGACTATGTGTTTGGGGGGAACATGAGCAGTGGACTATGTGTTTGGGGGGAACATGAGCAGTGGACTATGTGTTTGGGGGGAACATGAGCAGTGGACTATGTGTTTGGGGGGAACATGAGTAGTGGACTATGTGTTTGGGGGGAACATGAGCAGTGGACTATGTGTTTGGTGGGGAACATGAGCAGTGGACTATGTGTTTGGGGGGGAACATGAGCAGTGGACTGTGTGTTTGGGGGGGAACATGAGCAGTGGACTATGTGTTTGGGGGGAACATGAGCAGTGGACTATGTGTTTGGGGGGAACACGAGCAGTGGACTATGTGTTTGGGGAGAACACGAGCAGTGCATCTGCTTCAGCCACAACAGTGGTTAGTGGCAAATGAATTTCTCACGATGCGGATATAGAAAGAGTGCTTAGTATTGTATGGAAAATCATCACCGACTATCGCACTGAAATGTTTCAGAGCACTTTATGTGCTCCTCAAGTGTGCAAACTTAACAGTAATTGCAACTATTTTGAACTGGACACTGCAAACAATCCCTGAAAGTGGCTGGGGGTGCTGCATACAGTACAATACAGCACACAGTTCAGAACTAGATCAGATCATTAGTAGAGTTCTTACGTCCCACTTTATGGTTGAAATTCCCCTCTCCCTTTTAGCAGATTGTCTCTCTTTGTCCTGTGATCTGGTATACTATTGCTGCGAGTATCTGAGCAACGATATTTGTGGGTGCAGTTCCATGGGAAACCTCTCAGGCTCATGTAGCATGCGCCCTCTCCTCTCATGCTCATGTAGCACGCGCCCTCTCATGCTCGTGTAGCACGTGCCCTCTCCTCTCATGCTCATGTAGCACGCGCCCTCTCCTCTCATGCTCATGTAGCACGTGCCCTCTCCTCTCATGCTCATGTAGCACGTGCCCTCTCCTCTCATGCTCATGTAGCACGCGCCCTCTCCTCTCATGCTCGTGTAGCACGCACCCTCTCCTCTCATGCTCATGTAGCACGTGCCCTCTCCTCTCATGCTCATGTAGCACGTGCCCTCTCCTCTCATGCTCATGTAGCACGCGCCCTCTCCTCTCATGCTCATGTAGCACGCGCCCTCTCCTCTCATGCTCATGTAGCACGTGCCCTCGTGGCCATTTTGTCAGTCTGGCTCCAAAGATTCCCAAGTGTAGTGTGCCATGTGTACGGACATATAGTCATATGATGATGGTGGGTTATTCAGAGAGAGGAACTATGTAGTCATGATGATGGTGGGTTATTCAAGGGGAGGAACTAGTCACGATGATGGTGGGTTATTCAGGGGCGAGGAACTAGTCACGATGATGGTGGGTTATTCAGAGAGAGGAACTATGTAGTCACGATGATGGTGGGTTATTCAAGGGGAGGAACTAGTCACGATGATGGTGGGTTATTCAGGGAGAGGAGCTAGTCTCACGATGATGGTGGGTTATTCAGGGGGAGGAACTAGTCACGATGATGGTGGGTTATTCAGAGAGAGGAACTATGTAGTCACGATGATGGTGGGTTATTCAAGGGGAGGAGCTAGTCACGATGATGGTGGGTTATTCAGGGAGAGGAGCTAGTCACGATGATGGTGGGTTATTCAGGGGGAGGAGCTAGTCACGATGATGGTGGGTTATTCAGAGAGAGGAACTATGTAGTCACGATGATGGTGGGTTATTCAAGGGGAGGAGCTAGTCACGATGATGGTGGGTTATTCAGGGAGAGGAGCTAGTCACGATGATGGTGGGTTATTCAGGGGGAGGAGCTAGTCACGATGATGGTGGGTTATTCAGAGAGAGGAACTATGTAGTCACGATGATGGTGGGTTATTCAAGGGGAGGAACTAGTCACGATGATGGTGGGTTATTCAAGGGGAGGAGCTAGTCACGATGATGGTGGGTTATTCAGGGAGAGGAGCTAGTCACGATGATGGTGGGTTATTCAGGGGGAGGAGCTAGTCACGATGATGGTGGGTTATTCAAGGGGAGGAGCTACTGTTGGATGTGAATATTCATGAGCTAATATCCTTCCCTTCATATTTTATCAGGTTCAAGGTTCAGAGACACTTTGTAGCCGATGAAGAACAACATAAAGCAATTCTGACGTATAAATGTGGGGGCGTGGCGCGTACATGAAGAGTATTCTGGGGGGCTGCCACGTACATGAGGAGTATTCTGGGGGGCTGCCACGTACATGAGGAGTATTCTGGGGGCGTGGTGCGTACATGAGGAGTATTCTGGGGGCGTGGCATGTACATGAGGAGTATTCTGGGGGAGTGGCACATACATGAGGAGTATTATGGGGGAGTGGCACGTACATGAGGAGTATTCTGGGGGCATGGCCACCCAGTGGCTTTCAAGTTAGCTTAGCGGCCTGTAACTTTTGTGTCAATTTTGTCACATACGGTAGTGCATGACTGAGGATGGTGTGAAAGAGTTTTGCTCTGAAGACTTGCCATCAGCCAGTTAAGGAGACTTGTAGGTGAGTTATGGCAAGCCATTCTGCAGATTCAGCATCCTCTAGGGCACAGGAAACCATAGGATTGCCCAACCAATGCCCAACCAACGCCCAACATTTACATTGCAAGCAAACATAATTATTAGTCTAGTTGGAAATTCCTTATGTTATTCCTCATTGTTTTCAAAGTGGGTCTCTGGACCTTTTGAACCCTAGGCATTCACTCGTTGTTCTCAGTAGAAAGGGGGGAGGGGGTAAGGTGAGGAACCGTTACTGTTCTACCTGAGCTAGGGCGTGACCTGTCACTTCATACCTGAGCTAGGGCCAACTATTAGTGACCTGTCACTTCATACCTGAGCTAGGGCCAACTATTAGTGACCTGTCACTTCATACCTGAGCTAGGGCCAACTATTAGTGACCTGTCACTTCATACCTGAGCTAGGGCCAACTATTAGTGACCTGTCACTTCATTACATTTACTTTTCTTCCTCTTGTCTCTCATGCATAACCTCCAGCTCAAGGTCATGCATAACCTGGGGGTCTTCTCCAGCCCCCAAGGTCATGCATAACCTGGGGGTCTTCTCCAGCCCCCAAGGTCATACATAACCTGGGGGTCTTCTCCAGCCCCCAAGGTCATGCATAACCTGGGGGTCTTCTCTAGCCCAAGGTCATGCATAACCTGGGAGTCTTCTCCAGCCCAAGGTCATGCATAACCTGGGAGTCTTCTCCAGCCCAAGGTCATGCATAACCTGGGAGTCTTCTCCAGCCCAAGGTCATGCATAACCTGGGGGTCTTCTCCAGCCCAAGGTCATGCATAACCTGGGGGTCTTCTCCAGCCCAAGGTCATGCATAACCTGGGAGTCTTCTCCAGCCCAAGGTCATGCATAACCTGGGAGTCTTCTCCAGCCCAAGGTCATGCATAACCTGGGGGTCTTCTCCAGCCCAAGGTCATGCATAACCTGGGAGTCTTCTCCAGCCCAAGGTCATGCATGGGGGTCTTCTCCAGCCCAAGGTCATGCATTAACCTGGGGGTCTTCTCCAGCAAGGTCATAACCTGGGGGTCTTCTCCAGCAAGGTCATGCATAACCTGGGGGTCTTCTCCAGCCCAAGGTCATGCATTAACCTGGGGGTCTTCTCCAGCAAGGTCATAACCTGGGGGTCTTCTCCAGCAAGGTCATGCATAACCTGGGGGTCTTCTCCAGCCCAAGGTCATGCATAACCTGGAGGTCTTCTCCAGCCCAAGGTCATGCATAACCTGGGGGTCTTCTCCAGCCCAAGGTCATGCATAACCTGGGGGTCTTCTCCAGCCCAAGGTCATGCATAACCTGGGGGTCTTCTCCAGCCCAAGGTCATGCATAACCTGGGGGTCTTCTCCAGCCCAAGGTCATGCATAACCTGGGGGTCTTCTCCAGCCCAAGGTCATGCATAACCTGGGGGTCTTCTCCAGCCCAAGGTCATGCATAACCTGGGGGTCTTCTCCAGCCCAAGGGCATGCATAACCTGGGGGTCTTCTCCAGCCCAAGGTCATGCATAACCTGGGAGTCTTCTCCAGCCCAAGGTCATGCATAACCTGGGGGTCTTCTCCAGCCCCCAAGGTCATGCATAACCTGGGAGTCTTCTCCAGCCCAAGGTCATGCATAACCTGGGGGTCTTCTCCAGCCCAAGGTCATGCATAACCTGGGGGTCTTCTCCAGCCCAAGGTCATGCATAACCTGGGGGTCTTCTCCAGCCCAAGGTCATGCATAACCTGGGGGTCTTCTCCAGCCCAAGGTCATGCATAACCCGGGGGTTTTCTCCAGCCCAAGGTCATGCATAACCTGGGGTTCTTCTCCAGCCCAAGGTCATGCATAACCTGGGTGTCTTCTCCAGCCCAAGGTCATGCATAACCTGGGGGTCTTCTCCATCCCAAGGTCATGCATAACCTGGGGGTCTTCTCCAGCCCAAGGTCATGCATAACCTGGGGGTCTTCTCCAGCCCAAGGTCATGCATAACCTGGGGGTCTTCTCCAGCCCAAGGTCATGCATAACCTGGGGGTCTTCTCCAGCCCCCAAGGTCATGCATAACCTGGGGGTCTTCTCCAGCCCAAGGTCATGCATAACCTGGGGGTCTTCTCCAGCCCAAGGTCATGCATAACCTGGGAGTCTTCTCCAGCCCCCCAAGGTCATGCATAACCTGGGGGTCTTCTCCAGCCCAAAGTCATGCATAACCTGGGGGTCTTCTCCAGCACAAGGTCATTCATAACCTGGGGGTCTTCTCCAGCCCAAGGTCATGCATAACCTGGGGGTCTTCTCCAGCCCAAGGTCATGCATAACCTGGGGGTCTTCTCCAGCCCAAGGTCATGCATAACCTGGGAGTCTTCTCCAGCCCAAGGTCATGCATAACCTGGGGGTCTTCTCCAGCCCAAGGTCATGCATAACCTGGGTGTCTTCTCCAGCCCAAGGTCATGCATAACCTGGGGGTCTTCTCCAGCCCAAGGTCATGCATAACCTGGGGGTCTTCTCCAGCCCAAGGTCATGCATAACCTGGGGGTCTTCTCCAGCCCAAGGTCATGCATAACCTGGAGGTCTTCTCCAGCCCAAGGTCATGCATAACCTGGGGGTCTTCTCCAGCCATGTTGATAAACAGTCTCAAGTGACAAACTGAATCTGAGGCTATCAGCACTTTATTCACAGGGAGAGACAATGGCCTAGGTCTTCCTGGACTGCAGAGAATCTTCCAGGGCCCGGGAAGAATGCCCCATTGCTTTATCTAAACCTCCTCCCTGCTTCCTCTGGAGCTACAACTAGAGGTCATGTGACAAGACAGTGGGAGTCACCATTTTAATCGCCTTGTCAAGGAGAACTGGAATTCTTCAACTAATTGTGAGCTGCCCCTTCAGTGGGAATGATCTCCAGTGATCTGATGTTCTTCTCAACGTATGAGTATCTGGTTGGGACAATAGGCCCTTGCAGTGCTGTTCATGTGCATAGTGACTGGCTCATTATAGCTCTACACTTCTCCATAGCTACCACTGTGAGTATGACCTTATATGTCAGTATCACTACTGACCTTCCTCCAAGGATTGGCCACTCACCGGCTAATAAAGAACAGGTCATGAATATGCTTTGTTTCTCCACATCCTCTTCAAGTAGTCTTCATTTGGCTTTGGCAGAGAGAGCTATGCCAAACCTCACATGCAGACCCAGTCAGCTAGCTCCTTATAGACATTACAAAGATTTGTTGAAGTATAAGCCTCCCCACCACAGTCAGTCACATGGCATGCCAGTCATCCTAATTGTGTCTCTGTTAACTTGAAGGCTTTTCTCATGCCTTGGGTTTTGCCATGGTAACCAACTCGCTCCACAAGTGACGTGGAATTGGCTGGCAGCACTAGGAAGGCCTCAGCAGAGACACCTCCATATTAGGAAGGCCTCATGGAAGTGGGTAAGGGGAACCTATAAGAGGATACACAAAAGAGAGTGTCCTGCCTTTGAGAGCTCCCAATAGTCGAGTGTGTGCTGCTGATACCCTTATAAGGTTGGGAACATCAGCATTAAAAAAAATATGCTGGAGAGTAATTATTCACCACATGAAATATGAGGGCTAGGGCTAGGGAGTGGACGTCAGCAGAAGGAATTGAGACAGAAGATTCCATGCGGATGACATGAAATACGGGAATGAGGCTGACCGATGTAGAGTGATGTAGATCATGTCCAGAAGACTGGGCATGCCCGGACAGGCCACAAGCAGCTGTTGATTAACCACTCATCACTCGAGTGGTGGCTAGAATGTACACATGTAGACTAGAGACCCTTTACCTTTTACAATCATGTATAGCAATGCAATATATACATTATATTGATAAGTAGAACACATATCGTGCTTTCTCAGGAAGACTACGACCTTTGATAGCCCTGCCCATGTTTTGTGCGCGGGTAATGCATGTCTTCAATTAGACGGCACATGAAGCACCGGCCCAGTACTGTGAAGCACCGCCCACTACTGTGAAGCACCGGCCCAGTACTGTGAAGCACCGGCTCAGTACTGTGAAGCACCACCCACTACTGTGAAGCACCACCCACTACTGTGAAGCACCGCCCACTATTGTGAAGCACCGGCCCAGTACTGTGAAGCACCACACACTACTGTGAAGCACCGGCCGAGTACTGTGAAGCACCGGCCAAGTACTGTGAAACACCGGCTCAGTACTGTGAAGCACCGCCCACTACAGCCCACTACTGTGAAGCACCGGCCCAGTACTGTGAAGAACCGGCCCAGTACTGTGAAGCACCAGCCCAGTATATATATATATATACTAGTAGTGTATGGCAGAATGGTTGAGGGATATTCATCTGGAACAGCCAATGAAGTAAGTACCACTTACTTCAAGCCCCTAGCTGCGGGCGGGGAGGTCAATCAAATCCCCTTTTGAAAGGGAAAAATTGAAGTTGAAAATTACTCATGCATTTGCACACACCCAGCGGACTCCATTGATGACCACGTTTGTGTGATCTCTACAGTTGGCTTGAGTGCATGCACTAACTGTGTGAGTCAGCTGAGGGTCATTGCCTTCTTGAGGTTAACAGTCTCTCTGACTACTTAAATGGAGGCAAGGCTTGTTGGGAAGAAGAAAAGGACTTCCAGAAGCATCCATGGAGGCCCCTCGCAAGTACTTCATGCCAGCCACTGCTTCATCTCCGAGAGTCTGTTAGCTAGCAAGTCTGCCACCAGTGATGGTGCAGTTGTTAATGTGAGGGGCACTTGATGTCCAGAGTGTCTGCTGCCAGTGATGGTGCAGTTGTTAATGTGAGGGGCACTTGATGTCCAGAGTATCTGCTGCCAGTGATGGTGCAGCTGTTAAATGAAGGACCACTGTCCAGACTGTGCTGTGCTACTTAGACTGCTAGCTGTCATCCTCTTCTAGCTTGTGGTGTACACTATATAGAGGTAAAATATCCGACAATGGACCCAGTGTTGCTCATTGCCATACAGCTAACAGTTGCTCGTTGCCATACAGCTAACTGTTGCTCATTACCATGCAGCTAACTGTTGCTTGTTGCAATACAGCTAACTTTTGCTCGTTGCCATACAGACTGTTGCTTGTTGCCATACAGCTAACCTTTGCTCATTTCCATACAGCTAACAGTTGCTCGTTGCCATGCAGCTAACTGTTGCTCGTTGCCATACAGCTAACAGTTGCTCGTTGCCACACAGCTAACTGTTGCTCGTTGCCATGCAGCTAACTGTTGCTCATTGCCATGCAGCTAATTGTTCCTCGTTGCCACACAGCTAATTGTTCCTCGGAGGTCATGCAGATAACTGTTCCTCGTTGCCATGGAGCTAAATCTGGCATTGAGCATGTTCTTGTTTACAAAATATTCATGAGATCATTTATTTAATAGCCTAAGGAGCTTCAATTATGTAGTGGATTTGTTAAGTATGATAACATGGGGCATGGTTTATACAACTAGGTACTCCAGTATCATAGCAATATCATCTAGTAGCACATGCAATTACAGGTAGTGGCATGTGTGCAATGTCAGTTAGCAGCACGTGCAATTATAGGTGCTGTGCGATGTCAGTTAATAGCACGTGCAATTATAAGTAGTGGCACGAGCAAGTACAACGAACTGTAGCAAGCCTGGTGAAGGCGACTTGTTATGTAATCCTGACTTTGTTGCCTGATTTTGTTGCACGCTTACATCGCTCCATGTTGTTCTACAGGCTAGTGTTCAGGAGCCAAATTTCCAGGATATCCAACGGAGCTTTCTACAGACTGAGAAATCTGCAGAAACTGTGAGTCATGTGATGTTTTGTGCAGATGTCTCCTCTAGGATGGTGTAGGCACTCAATCATCAGTGAACATGGAGCAATATAATGGCGCTGGTTGTTCATGAGGTGCCCAAGATCCTCTGTCTGTTTCACTCTTGCAAACAAGAGCTGGGCAGGTCTACAACAAGAGCCAGTATGCTCTGGGGGAGCTGATGCTGCTTATTGAAATGTGCCAAAGTTTTGTAACCCGATTAAAATACTAGCTACTGAAATTAAATCTCTAGCTTGCCAGTTAGTCTGTGCATATGTGGAGCATCAAATGATTCAACTTCTCTCAAGTGGAATCATTGACAAGATAATCAGTTTCATTCTCACCCCTTACCTCCCCTTCCCTCGCCTCACCTCACCTCCCCCCTCCCCTCACCTCCCCTTACCTCCGCTCCCCTCCCCTTCCCTCCCCTCACCTCACCTCCCCCCCTTCACCTCCCCTCCCCTCCCCTCCCCTCCTCTCACTTCCCTTCACCTCCCCTCCCCTCCCCTCCGCTCCTCTCACTTCCCTTCACCTCCCCTCCCCTCCCCTCACCTCCCCTCCCCTCCCCCCCTCACCTTACCTCCCCTCACCTCCCCTTCCCCATTTATAACCAGTTAGCTAGTCAGGAGTAGTGTTACACTCCGTCCCTTTGATGTTAGAGGGAGTGTCTGCACTTACAGTGATTACAAAGTTCTGCTCTCTTTAATAATAGCAACAACAGCAACAACAACAACAATAACAATAATAATAATAATAATAATAATAATAATAATAATAATAATAATAATAATAATAATAATAATAATAATAATAATAATAATAATAATAATAATATTAATAATAATAATAATAATAATAATAATAGTAATAGTAATTGTAATTGTAATAGTAATAGTAATAGTAATAATAATAATATTATAAAAATTGACTTAGTTGATTCCCTTTTAACTATTACTTACAAATATAGCAACTCCCTAGCCATTCAAGCTCCAATACTTACTGTGTCCTGTACCCACCACTGGGTGCTCTACGTGTCCTGTACCCACCACTGGGTGCTCTACGTGTCCTGTACCCACCACTGGGTGCTCTACGTGTCCTGTACCCACCACTGGGTGCTCTACGTGTCCTGTACCCACCACTGGGTGCTCTACGTGTCCTGTACCCACCACTGGGTGCTCTATGTGTCCTGTACCCACCACTGGGTGCTCTACGTGTCCTGTACCCACCACTGGGTGCTCTACGTGTCCTGTACCCACCACTGGGTGCTCTACGTGTCCTGTACCCACCACTGGGTGCTCTATGTGTCCTGTACCCACCACTGGGTGCTCTACGTGTCCAGGACCCACCACTGGGTGCTCTACGAGTCCTGCACCCACCACTGGGTGCTCTACGTGTCCTGTACCACCACTGGGTGCTCTACATGTCCTGTACCCACCACTGGGTGCTCTACATGTCCTGTACCCACCACTGGGTGCTCTACGTGTCCTGTACCCACCACTGGGTGCTCTACGTGTCCAGGACCCACCACTGCCCACTACACTCGTTTTGGCTGATTTTGAAGCAGAGTGTTTAGAGCACATGGGGACTGGCTAATAGACTTTCCTCTCCTCCAACCTCAAGTATGAAGACTTTCCTCTCATCCAACCTCAAGTATGAAGACTTTCCTCTCCTCCAACCTCAAGTATGAAGACTTTCCTCTCATCCAACCTCAAGTATGAAGACTTTCCTCTCATCCAACCTCAAGTATGAAGACTTTCCTCTCATCCAACCTCAAGTATGAAGACTTTCCTCTCATCCAACCTCAAGCATGAAGACTTTCCTCTCATCCAACCTCAAGTATGAAGACTTTCCGCTCATCCAACCTCAATATGAAGACTTTCCTCTCATCCAACCTCAAGTATGAAGACTTTCCTCTCATCCAACCTCAAGTATGAAGACTTTCCTCTCATCCAACCTCAAGTATGAAGACTTTCCTCTCATCCAACCTCAAGTATGAAGACTTTCCTCTCATCCAACCTCAAGTATGAAGACTTTCCGCTCATCCAACCTCAGGTATGAAGACTTTCCTCTCATCCAACATCAAGTATGAAGACTTTCCTCTCGTCCAACCTCAAGTATGAAGACTTTCCTCTCATCCAACCTCAAGTATGAAGACTTTCCTCTCATCCAACCTCAAGTATGAAGACTTTCCTCTCATCCAACCTTAAGTATGAAGACTTTCCTCTCATCCAACCTCAAGTATGAAGACTTTTCTCTCATCCAACCTCAAGTATGAAGACTTTCCTCTCATCCAACCTCAAGCATGAAGACTTTCCTCTCGTCCAACCTCAAGTATGAAGACTTTCCTCTCATCCAACCTTAAGTATGAAGACTTTCCTCTCATCCAACCTCAAGTATGCCTGACTTTGTTGCCTGATTTTGTTGCACGCTTACATCGCTCCATGTTGTTCTACAGGCTAGTGTTCAGGAGCCAAATTTCCAGGATATCCAACGGAGCTTTCTACAGACTGAGAAATCTGCAGAAACTGTGAGTCATGTGATGTTTTGTGCAGATGTCTCCTCTAGGATGGTGTAGGCACTCAATCATCAGTGAACATGGAGCAATATAATGGCGCTGGTTGTTCATGAGGTGCCCAAGATCCTCTGTCTGTTTCACTCTTGCAAACAAGAGCTGGGCAGGTCTACAACAAGAGCCAGTATGCTCTGGGGGAGCTGATGCTGCTTATTGAAATGTGCCAAAGTTTTGTAACCCGATTAAAATACTAGCTACTGAAATTAAATCTCTAGCTTGCCAGTTAGTCTGTGCATATGTGGAGCATCAAATGATTCAACTTCTCTCAAGTGGAATCATTGACAAGATAATCAGTTTCATTCTCACCCCTTACCTCCCCTTCCCTCGCCTCACCTCACCTCCCCCCTCCCCTCACCTCCCCTTACCTCCGCTCCCCTCCCCTTCCCTCCCCTCACCTCACCTCCCCCCCTTCACCTCCCCTCCCCTCCCCTCCCCTCCTCTCACTTCCCTTCACCTCCCCTCCCCTCCCCTCCGCTCCTCTCACTTCCCTTCACCTCCCCTCACCTCCCCTCACCTCCCCTCCCCCCCTCCCCCCTCCCCTCACCTCCCCTCCCCTCCCCTCCCCTCCCCCCCTCACCTTACCTCCCCTCACCTCCCCTTCCCCATTTATAACCAGTTAGCTAGTCAGGAGTAGTGTTACACTCCGTCCCTTTGATGTTAGAGGGAGTGTCTGCACTTACAGTGATTACAAAGTTCTGCTCTCTTTAATAATAGCAACAACAGCAACAACAACAACAATAACAATAATAATAATAATAATAATAATAATAATAATAATAATAATAATAATAATAATATTAATAATAATAATATTAATAATAATAATAATAATAATAGTAATAGTAATAGTAATTGTAATAGTAATAGTAATAGTAATAGTAATAGTAATAATAATAATATTATAAAAATTGACTTAGTTGATTCCCTTTTAACTATTACTTACAAATATAGCAACTCCCTAGCCATTCAAGCTCCAATACTTACTGTGTCCTGTACCCACCACTGGGTGCTCTACGTGTCCTGTACCCACCACTGGGTGCTCTACGTGTCCTGTACCCACCACTGGGTGCTCTACGTGTCCTGTACCCACCACTGGGTGCTCTACGTGTCCTGTACCCACCACTGGGTGCTCTACGTGTCCTGTACCCACCACTGGGTGCTCTATGTGTCCTGTACCCACCACTGGGTGCTCTACGTGTCCTGTACCCACCACTGGGTGCTCTACGTGTCCTGTACCCACCACTGGGTGCTCTACGTGTCCTGTACCCACCACTGGGTGCTCTATGTGTCCTGTACCCACCACTGGGTGCTCTACGTGTCCAGGACCCACCACTGGGTGCTCTACGAGTCCTGCACCCACCACTGGGTGCTCTACGTGTCCTGTACCCACCACTGGGTGCTCTACATGTCCTGTACCCACCACTGGGTGCTCTACATGTCCTGTACCCACCACTGGGTGCTCTACGTGTCCTGTACCCACCACTGGGTGCTCTACGTGTCCAGGACCCACCACTGCCCACTACACTCGTTTTGGCTGATTTTGAAGCAGAGTGTTTAGAGCACATGGGGACTGGCTAATAGACTTTCCTCTCCTCCAACCTCAAGTATGAAGACTTTCCTCTCATCCAACCTCAAGTATGAAGACTTTCCTCTCCTCCAACCTCAAGTATGAAGACTTTCCTCTCATCCAACCTCAAGTATGAAGACTTTCCTCTCATCCAACCTCAAGTATGAAGACTTTCCTCTCATCCAACCTCAAGTATGAAGACTTTCCTCTCATCCAACCTCAAGCATGAAGACTTTCCTCTCATCCAACCTCAAGTATGAAGACTTTCCGCTCATCCAACCTCAATATGAAGACTTTCCTCTCATCCAACCTCAAGTATGAAGACTTTCCTCTCATCCAACCTCAAGTATGAAGACTTTCCTCTCATCCAACCTCAAGTATGAAGACTTTCCTCTCATCCAACCTCAAGTATGAAGACTTTCCTCTCATCCAACCTCAAGTATGAAGACTTTCCGCTCATCCAACCTCAGGTATGAAGACTTTCCTCTTGTCCAACATCAAGTATGAAGACTTTCCTCTCGTCCAACCTCAAGTATGAAGACTTTCCTCTCATCCAACCTCAAGTATGAAGACTTTCCTCTCATCCAACCTCAAGTATGAAGACTTTCCTCTCATCCAACCTTAAGTATGAAGACTTTCCTCTCATCCAACCTCAAGTATGAAGACTTTTCTCTCATCCAACCTCAAGTATGAAGACTTTCCTCTCATCCAACCTCAAGCATGAAGACTTTCCTCTCGTCCAACCTCAAGTATGAAGACTTTCCTCTCATCCAACCTTAAGTATGAAGACTTTCCTCTCATCCAACCTCAAGTATGAAGACTTTTCTCTCATCCAACCTCAAGTATGAAGACTTTCCTCTCATCCAACCTCAAGCATGAAGACTTTCCTCTCATCCAACCTCAAGTGTGAAGACTTTCCTCTCATCCAACCTCAAGTATGAAGACTTTCCTCTCATCCAACCTCAAGTATGAAGACTTTCCTCTCATCCAACCTCAAGTATGAAGACTTTCCTCTCATCCAACCTCAAGTATGAAGACTTTCCTCTCATCCAACCTCAAGCATGAAGACTTTCCTCTCATCCAACCTCAAGTGTGAAGACTTTCCTCTCATCCAACCTCAAGTATGAAGACTTTCCGCTCATCCAACCTCAAGTATGAAGACCTTCCTCTCATCCAACCTCAAGTATGAAGACTTTCCTCTCATCCAACCTCAAGCTTGAAAACTTTCCGCTCATCCAACCTCAAGAATGGTGAGTGATGATATGCTAAAGGTTATCATTGGCAGTGTCACAAATATCCACTTTGGTGAAGATGACCCTGCCCTGCTCTTGCCAAAATGTACTGACAAACTTCTGCACTTGTTATAGTACAACCTTCTGCAGCTAGTGATGGTAATTAGGGACTCTCTAGCTGATGGTTACTTCTGTGTGCTACTCTCCAGCACTGAGGACAGTTCCTTTGCAGGAGAGGGCTCTCTCCTATCTTCTACACTGGAAGGATGAAGTTTCTTTCCTACCTTCTACACTGGGGATGTGAGGTCTTTCTCCTATCTTCCACACCATGGAGGAGAGGGCCCTCTTATGTCTTCTACACTGTGGAGGAGATGTCTCTCCTATTCCCACGATGAGATGAGGTCTCTCTCCCATTTTCTGCACTGGGGAGGAGAGTGCTTTCTCCTATCTTCTACACTGGAGGGCTCTCTCCTATCTTCTATACTGAGGAGAAGAGTGCTCTCTCTAATCTTCTACACTGTGAAGGAGTGTGCTCCTATCTTCTACACTGAGGAAGAGAGTGCTGTCTCCTATCTTCTACACTGGAGGGCTCTCTCCTATCTTCTATACTGGGGTGGACAAGTCTCTCTCCTATCTTTTAAGAGGACTCTCTCCTATCATCTATACTAGGGAGGTGGCTCTCACCTGTCTACACTGGGGAGGGGAGGGCTCTCTCTTATCTACACTGGGGAGGGGAGGCCTCTCTCTCATCGTCTACAGAAGTTGTCTGTGGCTTTCTGGCAAGGAAATGCTGCTTCTGTTCTGACAATTATGAGATCTATGGGCCAAATGGACTGTTCTTGTAATGCATTTTTTAGGTATTATCAGATGCATTCTCTCAACAAAACATTTCAGCTAAAACTTGCATGGACAGCTTCTTGGCTGTGTGTATGTTGATTCTTAAAATAATAAGGAGTAACCCTCTAGCCCTAGCCCCCCAGCCCCAGCCCCATCCCCAGCCCCAGCCCCAGCCCTAGCCCTAGCCCCAGCCCTGTTTGCTCATGTACTTGAAACTCAATCGAAATAGTTATCCACATGAATCACTGATAAGCGCAACTAAATAAATGAGGTAAAGATCATCGGTTACGTATACATCAGTCAATTATGTTCAATGTTCTATAATTCTGGCTACCATTAGCTCCAAAAATCTTCCAACATGTCTGAATCCTTCACTAAGATTTTGTCTATCTGTCTATCCTTGTTTCTATCTCTGTTCCTTCTCGTGCATAATTTGCAACAATAGATCTCTTCTTAGAACCAGATCATTTTAGAACCTGGCAACTACAGATGTTAACGACTTTATGGCTTGTAAAGTAGATCCATAGGTAAGGATTTTCGTTGGTTGCCACAAGCTTACTAACCAGTTTTATAATCAGAAATGGGTAAAGATCATCCTTCTCCAAAACATGATCAAGCAGGCTATACTCTGCAACTGAGTGATGAGTTGATGAAGTCTTCAAAGAATGGATGAGCAAAAGAGTGTCTAGTTCAGCACTAAACATGCCATGCAACTCTTGCCAAGTGAGGGGAGGCTATAGCTAATCCTTTGGCTAACTAGCAACAAAATTACAACACTGCATTGACTCGTGTGGTACCCCAACAATAGGAACTCTGTTAGAGTGTTGAACAATCTCTGCTGTTTGGTTAGCTTGAGGAGTTCTCTCCTGCCTCAAGGATTCTGTGAAGCAACAACAAAATATTTAGAAACTAACAGCCATATACTAGTCAACTCTAGTCAAGAAAGAGGAAACTGAGAATGTACCCACATAGAGCACAAACAGTTGCTGACACTTTACCATTTATTGATTTTAAGTGGTAAAGGGTCATCTAACTGGTTTTATGTTTCGACCAGTCGATCCAGGATATATTTTATAGTATTTCTATCACTGCCTTTTCCAAGAGTGAGCTGAAGTTTGCACAAAGTCGGCTTCATAAAGGAACAAATCTACAACAAAACATTCGCAAAGAAATCCAAGCCTAGAGCACTTTTTCCCAAGAGTGAATGGATTCATAGTCATTCCCAGTAAGCATGTGTACCTGTGCGGTCTCCATCAGCAGGGAGAGAGGTCTCAGTAAGCATGTATGCCTGTGCAATCTTCCTCAGCAGGGAGAGAGGTCTCAGTAAGCATGTATGCCTGTGCAATCTTCCTCAGCAGGGAGAGAGGTTCCCAGTAAGCATGTATGCCTGTGCAGTCTTCCTCAGCAGGGAGAGATGTTCCTAGTAAGCATGTGTACCTGGGCAATCTTCCTCAGCAGGGAGAGATGTTCCTAGTAAGCATGTGTACCTGGGCAATCTTCCTCAGCAGGGAGAGATGTTCCCAGTAAGCATGTGTACCTGGCCAATCTTCCTCAGCAGGGAGAGATGTTCCAAGTAAGCAAGTGTACCTGGGCAATCTTCCTCAGCAGGGAGAGATGTTCCCAGTAAGCATGTGTACCTGGGCAATCTTCCTCAGCAGGGAGAGATGTTCCCAGTAAGCATGTGTACCTGGGCAATCTTCCTCAGCAGGGAGAGATGTTCCTAGTAAGCATGTGTACCTGGGCAATCTTCCTCAGCAGGGAGAGATGTTCCCAGTAAGCATGTGTACCTGGGCAATCTTCCTCAGCAGGGAGAGATGTTCCTAGTAAGCATGTGTACCTGGGCAATCTTCCTCAGCAGGGAGAGTAGTTCCCAGTAAGCATGTGTACCTGGGCAATCTTCCTCAGCAGGGAGAGTAGTTCCGAGTAAGATGGGTAAGCATGGGTGCCTGTGCGGTCTCCATCAGCAAAAGACCTTCCAGAAACAGCAGAGAAGGTCTGTAAGAGACAATCCAGGGATCACCAAGCTTTTTTCACGAGTTATTATTACTGTTGTTGTTACTATTATTACTTGTTGTTTCTATTTATGTTATTTGTTGTTTGATAATATATAATTATTATTATTACTACTACTATTATTGTTATTGTTATTACTACTACTGCTATTGCTATTATTGTTGTTATTACGTTGTTATTACTACTACTATTATTGTTATTATTATTGTTGTTATTACTATTATTATTGTTGTTATTACTATTATTATTGTTATCACTATTATTATTGTTATCACTATTATTATTGTTGTTATTACTATTATTGTTGTTGTTATTGTATCTTCTCGCACCTCACGCATGAGGTGCAGTTTTAAGTTATTTATGTATTCAGTGCTTGTGGAATTTGCAGTATTCAATTGGACCTTTGGCCAGATCTGTTCCACCCACGCACCATAACCCACTCCATGTTGCCATGGCCACTAAAACACTACTACCACTTCCAAATTAATATGACCACTCCCACATTATTATGACCACTCCCACATTAATTTGTTGCTGTCTTTGTGCTCTCTCTCTCCTTAGGGCTCTATATGATAACGAGTTGGAGCAGGTTACGCCAGCCACGTTTGTGGGACTGGACTCTCTCACGGAGCTGTATGTTCTCCTAGATGCATGAAATACACCAAGCGAGTGTGTAATGTCTTGCTATATACTGCTCACCTGAATGGCCTCCTGTGCTAAAACTCCCCAGAGGCTTGTGACTGTTGACGTGATATTTCACAGTTACTGGCCAATCAGAACGCTATTAGACTTTTTTCACTGGTAGTACAGAATTTTGATTCTGAATGTAATAGTTGCTTGTAATAGTTGCTAGCTGTTAGATGTATAGAAATGATTTTCTTCGCCCACTCTTATTGCATGGTATTAAAACAAGATAGCATGCTTTGTTGCGAAAATTACCATTCGTAATGTAGCAGGTGTGGCCTTCACTGAGTGCCAATTTTTTGCCATCTCCCGCTAAATCACTTGTGTGGTATTTTACAAAATTTCACTACAAACCAGCTATTTCATATGCATATAAAGGTTCAGAGGTCAAGTTGCATCTAAAGGTTCAGAGGTCAAGTTGCATATAAAGGTTCAGAGGTCAAGTTGAATATAAAGGTTAATGCTCAGAGGTCAGGTTGTCCTTGCATAGAACTCCACATCCTAAACATCCATTAATACTAGTCATGCACCAGCTCCACCCCTACCCTTCATGACCGTGCGGCTCCACCTTCTTGTCATAACCCTGTGGCTCCACCTTCTTGTCCTAACCCTTCTGCTCCAACAACTTGTCCTAACCATTCAGCTCCATAGACCTGTCAAAACACTTTAGCTCCCCACCGACCTTTCATAACCCTTTAAATCAAGCATCATTATGTGGAGTTTGTTTCTAGACATCATTTTTAAGTATGCAAGTGGGTGTGGTTCCTGTGAGCATGTACTGTATAGCTGGAACAGCCTGTATAGCTGGAACAGTGAGGTGGCCATGCTTAGCAATTGAGTATGTATAGCTGGAACAGTGAGGTGGCCATGCTTAGCAAGTGAGCCTGTATAGCTGGAACAGTGAGGTGGCCATGCTTAGCAAGTGAGTATGTACAGCTGGAACAGTGAGGTGGCCATGCTTAGCAAGTGAGTATGTATAGCTGGAACAGTGAGGTGGCCATGCTTAACAAGTGAGTATGTAGAGCTGGAACAGTGAGGTGGCCATGCTTAGCAAGTGAGTATGTACAGCTGGAACAGTGAGGTGGCCATGCTTAGCAAGTGAGTATGTATAGCTGGAACAGTGAGGTGGCCATGCTTAGCAAGTGAGTATGTACAGCTGGAACAGTGAGGTGGCCATGCTTAGCAAGTGAGTATGTATAGTTGGAACAGTGAGGTGGCCATGCTTAGCAAGTGAGCATGTATAGCTGGAACAGTGAGGTGGCCATGCTTAGCAAGTGAGCACGTATAGCTGGAACAGTGAGGTGGCCATGCTTAGCAAGTGAATATGTATAGCTGGAACAGTGAGGTGGCCATGATTAGCAAGTGAGTATGTATAGCGGGAACAGTGAGGTGGCCATGCTTAGCAAGTGAGTATGCACAGCTGGAACAGTGAGGTGGCCATGCTTAGCAAGTGAGTATGTACAGCTGGAACAGTGAGGTGGCCATGCTTAGCAAGTGAGTATGTATAGCTGGAACAGTGAGGTGGCCATGCTTAGCAAGTGAGTATGTATAGCTGGAACAGTGAGGTGGCCATGCTTAGAAAGTGAGTATGTACAGCTGGAACAGTGAGGTGGCCATGCTTAGAAAGTGAGTATGTACAGCTGGAAAAGTGAGGTGGCCATGCTTAGCAAGTGAGTATGTATAGCTGGAACAGTGAGGTGGCCATGCTTAGCCAGTGAGTATGTACAGCTGGAACAGTGAGGTGGCCATGCTTAGCAAGTGAGTATGTATAGCGAGGTGGCCATGCTTAGCCAGTGAGTATGTATAGCTGGAACAGTGAGGTGGCCATGCTTAGCAAGTGAGTATGTACAGCTGGAACAGTGAGGTGGCCATGCTTAGCAAGTGAGTATGTATAGCTGGAACAGTGAGGTGGCCATGCTTAGCAAGTGAGTATGTACAGCTGGAACAGTGAGGTGGCCATGCTTAGCAAGTGAGTATGTACAGCTGGAACAGTGAGGTGGCCATGCTTAGCAAGTGAGTATGTATAGTTGGAACAGTGAGGTGGCCATGCTTAGCAAGTGAGCATGTATAGCTGGAACAGTGAGGTGGCCATGCTTAGCAAGTGAGCACGTATAGCTGGAACAGTGAGGTGGCCATGCTTAGCAAGTGAATATGTATAGCTGGAACAGTGAGGTGGCCATGATTAGCAAGTGAGTATGTAGAGCTGGAACAGTGAGGTGGCCATGCTTAGCAAGTGAGTATGTACAGCTGGAACAGTGAGGTGGCCATGCTTAGCAAGTGAGTATGTATAGCTGGAACAGTGAGGTGGCCATGCTTAGCAAGTGAGTATGTATAGCTGGAACAGTGAGGTGGCCATGCTTAGCAAGTGAGTATGTATAGCTGGAACAGTGAGGTGGCCATGCTTAGCAAGTGAGTATGTACAGCTGGAACAGTGAGGTGGCCATGCTTAGAAAGTGAGTATGTACAGCTGGAAAAGTGAGGTGGCCATGCTTAGCAAGTGAGTATGTATAGCTGGAACAGTGAGGTGGCCATGCTTAGCAAGTGAGCATGTATAGCTGGAACAGTGAGGTGGCCATGCTTAGCAAGTGAGTATGTATAGCTGGAACAGTGAGGTGGCCATGCTTAGCAAGTGAGTATGTACAGCTGGAACAGTGAAGTGGCCATGCTTAGCAAGTGAGCATGTAGAGCTGGAACAGTGAGGTGGCCATGCTTAGCAAGTGAGTATGTACAGCTGGAGCAGTGAGGTGGCCATGCTTAGCAAGTGAGTATGTACAGCTGGAACAGTGAGGTGGCAAGTGAGTATGTATAGCTGGAACAGTGAGGTGGCCATGCTTAGCAAGTGAGCATGTAGAGCTGGAACAGTGAGGTGGCCATGCTTAGCAAGTGAGTATGTACAGCTGGAGCAGTGAGGTGGCCATGCTTAGCAAGTGAGTATGTATAGCTGGAACAGTGAGGTGGCCATGCTTAGCCAGTGAGTATGTATAGCTGGAACAGTGAGGTGGCCATGCTTAGCAAGTGAGCATGTAGAGCTGGAACAGTGAGGTGGCCATGCTTAGCAAGTGAGTATGTACAGCTGGAGCAGTGAGGTGGCCATGCTTAGCAAGTGAGTATGTATAGCTGGAACAATGAGGTGGCCATGCTTAGCCAGTGAGTATGTACAGCTGGAACAGTGAGGTGGCCATGCTTAGCAAGTGAGCATGTACAGCTGGAACAGTGATGTGGCCATGCTTAGCAAGTGAGTATGTACAGCTGGAACAGTGAGGTGGCCATGCTTAGCAAGTGAGTATGTATAGCTGGAACAGTGAGGTGGCCATGCTTAGCAAGTGAGCATGTATAGCTGGAACAGTGAGGTGGCCATGCTTAGCAAGTGAGCCTGTACAGCTGGAACAGTGAGGTGGCCATGCTTAGCAAGTGAGTATGTATAGCTGGAACAGTGAGGTGGCCATGCTTAGCAAGTGAGTATGTATAGCTGGAACAGTGAGGTGGCCATGCTTAGCAAGTGAGTATGTACAGCTGGAACAGTGAGGTGGCCATGCTTAGCAAGTGAGTATGTTTAGCTGGAACAGTGAGGTGGCCATGCTTAGCAAGTGAGTATGTATAGCTGGAACAGTGAGGTGGCCATGCTTAGCAAGTGAGCATGTATAGCTGGAACAGTGAGGTGGCCATGCTTAGCAAGTGAATATGTATAGCTGGAACAGTGAGGTGGCCATGCTTAGCAAGTGAGTATGCACAGCTGGAACAGTGAGGTGGCCATGCTTAGCAAGTGAGCATGTATAGCTGGAACAGTGAGGTGGCCATGCTTAGCAAGTGAGCATGTATAGCTGGAACAGTGAGGTGGCCATGCTTAGCAAGTGAGTATGTACAGCTGGAACAGTGAGGTGGCCATGCTTAGCAAGTGAGTATGTACAGCTGGAACAGTGAGGTGGCCATGCTTAGCAAGTGAGTATGTATAGCTGGAACAGTGAGGTGGCCATGCTTAGCAAGTGAGTATGTACAGCTGGAACAGTGAGGTGGCCATGCTTAGCAAGTGAGTATGTATAGCGAGGTGGCCATGCTTAGCCAGTGAGTATGTATAGCTGGAACAGTGAGGTGGCCATGCTTAGCAAGTGAGTATGTACAGCTGGAACAGTGAGGTGGCCATGCTTAGCAAGTGAGTATGTATAGCTGGAACAGTGAGGTGGCCATGCTTAGCAAGTGAGTATGTACAGCTGGAACAGTGAGGTGGCCATGCTTAGCAAGTGAGTATGTACAGCTGGAACAGTGAGGTGGCCATGCTTAGCAAGTGAGTATGTATAGTTGGAACAGTGAGGTGGCCATGCTTAGCAAGTGAGCATGTATAGCTGGAACAGTGAGGTGGCCATGCTTAGCAAGTGAGCACGTATAGCTGGAACAGTGAGGTGGCCATGCTTAGCAAGTGAATATGTATAGCTGGAACAGTGAGGTGGCCATGATTAGCAAGTGAGTATGTAGAGCTGGAACAGTGAGGTGGCCATGCTTAGCAAGTGAGTATGTACAGCTGGAACAGTGAGGTGGCCATGCTTAGCAAGTGAGTATGTATAGCTGGAACAGTGAGGTGGCCATGCTTAGCAAGTGAGTATGTATAGCTGGAACAGTGAGGTGGCCATGCTTAGCAAGTGAGTATGTATAGCTGGAACAGTGAGGTGGCCATGCTTAGCAAGTGAGTATGTACAGCTGGAACAGTGAGGTGGCCATGCTTAGAAAGTGAGTATGTACAGCTGGAAAAGTGAGGTGGCCATGCTTAGCAAGTGAGTATGTATAGCTGGAACAGTGAGGTGGCCATGCTTAGCAAGTGAGCATGTATAGCTGGAACAGTGAGGTGGCCATGCTTAGCAAGTGAGTATGTATAGCTGGAACAGTGAGGTGGCCATGCTTAGCAAGTGAGTATGTACAGCTGGAACAGTGAAGTGGCCATGCTTAGCAAGTGAGCATGTAGAGCTGGAACAGTGAGGTGGCCATGCTTAGCAAGTGAGTATGTACAGCTGGAGCAGTGAGGTGGCCATGCTTAGCAAGTGAGTATGTACAGCTGGAACAGTGAGGTGGCAAGTGAGTATGTATAGCTGGAACAGTGAGGTGGCCATGCTTAGCAAGTGAGCATGTAGAGCTGGAACAGTGAGGTGGCCATGCTTAGCAAGTGAGTATGTACAGCTGGAGCAGTGAGGTGGCCATGCTTAGCAAGTGAGTATGTATAGCTGGAACAGTGAGGTGGCCATGCTTAGCCAGTGAGTATGTATAGCTGGAACAGTGAGGTGGCCATGCTTAGCAAGTGAGCATGTAGAGCTGGAACAGTGAGGTGGCCATGCTTAGCAAGTGAGTATGTACAGCTGGAGCAGTGAGGTGGCCATGCTTAGCAAGTGAGTATGTATAGCTGGAACAATGAGGTGGCCATGCTTAGCCAGTGAGTATGTACAGCTGGAACAGTGAGGTGGCCATGCTTAGCAAGTGAGCATGTACAGCTGGAACAGTGATGTGGCCATGCTTAGCAAGTGAGTATGTACAGCTGGAACAGTGAGGTGGCCATGCTTAGCAAGTGAGTATGTATAGCTGGAACAGTGAGGTGGCCATGCTTAGCAAGTGAGCATGTATAGCTGGAACAGTGAGGTGGCCATGCTTAGCAAGTGAGCCTGTACAGCTGGAACAGTGAGGTGGCCATGCTTAGCAAGTGAGTATGTATAGCTGGAACAGTGAGGTGGCCATGCTTAGCAAGTGAGTATGTATAGCTGGAACAGTGAGGTGGCCATGCTTAGCAAGTGAGTATGTACAGCTGGAACAGTGAGGTGGCCATGCTTAGCAAGTGAATATGTATAGCTGGAACAGTGAGGTGGCCATGCTTAGCAAGTGAGTATGCACAGCTGGAACAGTGAGGTGGCCATGCTTAGCAAGTGAGCATGTATAGCTGGAACAGTGAGGTGGCCATGCTTAGCAAGTGAGCATGTATAGCTGGAACAGTGAGGTGGCCATGCTTAGCAAGTGAGTATGTACAGCTGGAACAGTGAGGTGGCCATGCTTAGCAAGTGAGTATGTACAGCTGGAACAGTGAGGTGGCCATGCTTAGCAAGTGAGTATGTATAGCTGGAACAGTGAGGTGGCCATGCTTAGCAAGTGAGTATGTACAGCTGGAACAGTGAGGTGGCCATGCTTAGCAAGTGAGTATGTACAGCTGGAACAGTGAGGTGGCCATGCTTAGCAAGTGAGTATGTATAGCTGGAACAGTGAGGTGGCCATGCTTAGCAAGTGAATATGTACAGCTGGAACAGTGAGGTGGCCATGCTTAGCAAGTGAGTATGTACAGCTGGAACAGTGAGGTGGCCATGCTTAGCAAGTGAGTATGTACAGCTGGAACAGTGAGGTGGCCATGCTTAGCAAGTGAGTATGTATAGCTGGAACAGTGAGGTGGCCATGCTTAGCAAGTGAGTATGTACAGCTGGAACAGTGAGGTGGCCATGCTTAGCAAGTGAGTATGTATAGCTGGAACAGTGAGGTGGCCATGCTTAGCAAGTGAGTATGTATAGCTGGAACAATGAGGTGGCCATGCTTAGCAAGTGAGTATGTACAGCTGGAACAGTGAGGTGGCCATGCTTAGCAAGTGAGTATGTATAGCTGGAACAGTGAGGTGGCCATGCTTAGCAAGTGAGTATGTACAGCTGGAACAGTGAGGTGGCCATGCTTAGCAAGTGAGCCTGCACAGCTGGAACAGTGAGGTGGCCATGCTTAGCAAGTGAGTATGTACAGCTGGAAAAGTGAGGTGGCCATGCTTAGCAAGTGAGTATGTATAGCTGAAACAGTGAGGTGGCCATGCTTAGCAAGTGAGTATGTACAGCTGGAACAGTGAGGTGGCCATGCTTAGCAAGTGAGTATGTATAGCTGGAACAGTGAGGTGGCCATGCTTAGCAAGTGAGCATGTATAGCTGGAACAGTGAGGTGGCCATGCTTAGCAAGTGAGCATGTATAGCTGGAACAGTGAGGTGGCCATGCTTAGCAAGTGAGTATGTATAGCGAGGTGGCCATGCTTAGCAAGTGAGTATGTACAGCTGGAACAGTGAGGTGGCCATGCTTAGCAAGTGAGCATGCACAGCTGGAACAGTGAGGTGGCCATGCTTAGCAAGTGAGCATGTATAGCTGGAACAGTGAGGTGGCCATGCTTAGCAAGTGAGTATGTATAGCTGGAACAGTGAGGTGGCCATGCTTAGCAAGTGAGTATGTACAGCTGTAACAGTGAGGTGGCCATGCTTAGCAAGTGAGTATGTACAGCTGGAACAGTGAGGTGGCCATGCTTAGCAAGTGAGCATGCACAGCTGGAACAGTGAGGTGGCCATGCTTAGCAAGTGAGTATGTACAGCTGGAAAAGTGAGGTGGCCATGCTTAGCAAGTGAGTATGTATAGCTGGAACAGTGAGGTGGCCATGCTTAGCAAGTGAGCCTGTATAGCTGGAACAGTGAGGTGGCCATGCTTAGCAAGTGAGTATGTATAGCTGGAACAGTGAGGTGGCCATGCTTAGCAAGTGAGTATGTATAGCTGGAACAGTGAGGTGGCCATGCTTAGCAAGTGAGTATGTATAGCTGGAACAGTGAGGTGGCCATGCTTCATGTACAGCTGGAACAGTGAGGTGGCCATGCTTAGCAAGTGAGTATGTATAGCTGAAACAGTGAGGTGGCCATGCTTAGCAAGTGAGTATGTATAGCGAGGTGGCCATGCTTAGCAAGTGAGTATGTACAGCTGGAACAGTGAGGTGGCCATGCTTAGCAAGTGAGCATGCACAGCTGGAACAGTGAGGTGCCCATGCTTAGCAAGTGAGCATGTATAGCTGGAACAGTGAGGTGGCCATGCTTAGCAAGTGAGTATGTATAGCTGGAACAGTGAGGTGGCCATGCTTAGCAAGTGAGTATGTACAGCTGGAACAGTGAGGTGGCCATGCTTAGCAAGTGAGTATGTACAGCTGGAACAGTGAGGTGGCCATGCTTAGCAAGTGAGCATGCACAGCTGGAACAGTGAGGTGGCCATGCTTAGCAAGTAAGTATGTACAGCTGGAAAAGTGAGGTGGCCATGCTTAGCAAGTGAGTATGTATAGCTGGAACAGTGAGGTGGCCATGCTTAGCAAGTGAGTATGTATAGCTGGAACAGTGAGGTGGCCATGCTTAGCAAGTGAGTATGTATAGCTGGAACAGTGAGGTGGCCATGCTTAGCAAGTGAGCCTGTATAGCTGGAACAGTGAGGTGGCCATGCTTAGCAAGTGAGTATGTATAGCTGGAACAGTGAGGTGGCCATGCTTAGCAAGTAAGTATGTATAGCTGGAACAGTGAGGTGGCCATGCTTAGCAAGTGAGTATGTATAGCTGGAACAGTGAGGTGGCCATGCTTCATGTACAGCTGGAACAGTGAGGTGGCCATGCTTAGCAAGTGAGCATGTATAGCTGGAACAGTGAGGTGGCCATGCTTAGCAAGTGAGTATGTACAGCTGGAACAGTGAGGTGGCCATGCTTAGCAAGTGAGCCTGTATAGCTGGAACAGTGAGGTGGCCATACTTAGCAAGTGAGTATGTACAGCTGGAACAGTGAGGTGGCCATGCTTAGCAAGTGAGTATGTATAGCTGGAACAGTGAGGTGGCCATGCTTAGCAAGTGAGTATGTAGAGCTGGAACAGTGAGGTGGCCATGCTTAGCAAGTGAGTATGTATAGCGGGAACAGTGAGGTGGCCATGCTTAGCAAGTGAGTATGTACAGCTGGAACAGTGAGGTGGCCATGCTTAGCAAGTGAGTATGTATAGCTGGAACAGTGAGGTGGCCATGCTTAGCAAGTGAGCATGTATAGATGGAACAGTGAGGTGGCCATGCTTAGCAAGTGAGTATGTATAGCTGGAACAGTGAGGTGGCCATGCTTAGCAAGTGAGTATGTACAGCTGGAACAGTGAGGTGGCCATGCTTAGCAAGTGAGTATGTATAGCTGGAACAGTGTGGTGGCCATGCTTAGCAAGTGAGTATGTACAGCTGGAACAGTGAGGTGGCCATGCTTAGCAAGTGAGTATGTATAGCTGGAACAGTGAGGTGGCCATGCTTAGCAAGTGAGTATGTACAGCTGGAACAGTGAGGTGGCCATGCTTAGCAAGTGAGTATGTATAGCTGGAACAGTGAGGTGGCCATGCTTAGCAAGTGAGCATGTATAGCTGGAACAGTGAGGTGGTCATGCTTAGCAAGTGAGTATGTATAGCTGGAACAGTGAGGTGGCCATGCTTAGCAAGTGAGTATGTATAGCTGGAACAGTGAGGTGGCCATGCTTAGCAAGTGAGTATGTATAGCTGGAACAGTGAGGTGGCCATGCTTAGCAAGTGAGTATGTATAGCTGGAACAGTGAGGTGGCCATGCTTAGCAAGTGAGTATGTATAGCTGGAACAGTGAGGTGGCCATGCTTAGCAAGTGAGTATGTATAGCTGGAACAGTGAGGTGGCCATGCTTAGCAAGTGAGTATGTATAGCTGGAACAGTGAGGTGGCCATGCTTAGCAAGTGAGTATGTATAGCTGGAACAGTGAGGTGGCCATGCTTAGCAAGTGAGTATGTATAGCTGGAACAGTGAGGTGGCCATGCTTAGCAAGTGAGTATGTATAGCTGGAACAGTGAGGTGGCCATGCTTAGCAAGTGAGTATGTATAGCTGGAACAGTGAGGTGGCCATGCTTAGCAAGTGAGTATGTATAGCTGGAACAGTGAGGTGGCCATGCTTAGCAAGTGAGTATGTACAGCTGGAACAGTGAGGTGGCCATGCTTAGCAAGTGAGTATGTATAGCTGGAACAGTGAGGTGGCCATGCTTAGCAAGTGAGCATGTATAGCTGGAACAGTGAGGTGGCCATGCTTAGCAAGTGAGCATGTACAGCTGGAACAGTGAGGTGGCCATGCTTAGCAAGTGAGTATGTACAGCTGGAACAGTGAGGTGGCCATGCTTAGCAAGTGAGTATGTATAGCTGGAACAGTGAGGTGGCCATGCTTAGCAAGTGAGTATGTATAGCTGGAACAGTGAGGTGGCCATGCTTAGCAAGTGAGTATGTAGAGCTGGAACAGTGAGGTGGCCATGCTTAGCAAGTGAGTATGTATAGCTGGAACAGTGAGGTGGCCATGCTTAGCAAGTGAGTATGTATAGCTGGAACAGTGAGGTGGCCATGCTTAGCAAGTGAGTATGTATAGCTGGAACAGTGAGGTGGCCATGCTTAGCAAGTGAGTATGTATAGCTGGAAGTGTTTGGGAGATTAAAATTAGCTGAAGTTAGCGTTTAGGATACTAAGAAGCTGTCAAAGTGAGTTTAGCTGAGATTTTTTCCTTTCCACCATTTAAAAATACCATCCCATGTCCAGGAAATGCCGTGGATATTCTGTATATGGCCAAGGAAGTTGTGGACAATCCATAATTATCCCAGGATACCTGGGATATCCTGACATCCCGGGATGATCCTGGGGTCGGGTGGCTACAACCTCTATCAGAGTATCCCAGGATACCCGGGATATCCTGACATTAATAAAGCTGCACCTCATTACATAGAGGAAATCCTCTTCACCAGCAGGAAGTCTCTCAACAAGAAAAAAGTTGTTTGAAGAAACTGAAGCTCCTACTGTGCATGTAATCTAAACTAAGTATCTCCCCATGTGGTTGTTTCACCCACAACACTCTCTGTTGCCATTGGTTGTTTAAAAGGGGGAACATCTGCATTTAAAAAATATTTATTTTTTACCTGTGGTTACAACTTTAGAGATCAGTAGATTCTGCAAACTTCATGGTATGGACTTGATATATAGCTCAAAAGATAGGTCTCTCTGTGTGCTCTCTTTTGATACTAAAATATGTTTCATAGGTATAACTATAGGCAAGTTACTAGACCCTAAAGAGGAGGGACCTCAAAAACCTGCACCCCAAAACCGCCGTCCAAAACCATTCTGAGTTGCGAAGTGCAAAAAAATTAAAAATGGTACGAGTGGCTAGAGGAAGCTCTAGAGCATACAAGGACCATTTTGAGTAGGCGTTAAAAATTTATTACCTGGTCAAGCGGAGGTTGCAGCATCACAGGATCATCCCTGGCTGTCAGAGTATGATAGAGGTTGCAGCATCACAGGATCATCCCTGGCTGTCAGAGTATGATAGAGGTTGCAGCATCATAGGATCCTGGCTGTCAGAGTATGATAGAGGTTGCAGCATCACAGGATCATCCCTGGCTGTCAGAGTATGATAGAGGTTGCAGCATCACAGGGTCATCCCTGGCTGTCAGAGTATGATAGAGGTTGCAGCATCACAGGATCATCCCTGGCTGTCAGGATAGAGGTTGCAGCATCACAGGAACATCCCTGGCTGTCAGAGTATGATAGAGGTTGCAGCATCACAGGATCACCCCTGGCTGTCAGAGTATGATAGAGGTTGCAGCATCACAGGATCACCCCTGGCTGTCAGAGTATGATAGAGGTTGCAGCATCACAGGATCATCCCTGGCTGTCAGAGTATGATAGAGGTTGCAGCATCATAGGATCATCCCTGGCTGTCAGGATAGAGGTTGCAGCATCACAGGAACATCCCTGGCTGTCAGAGTATGATAGAGGTTGCAGCATCACAGGATCATCCCTGGCTGTCAGAGTATGATAGAGGTTGCAGCATCACAGGATCATCCCTGGCTGTCAGAGTATGATAGAGGTTGCAGCATCACAGGATCATCCCTGGCTGTCAGAGTATGATAGAGGTTGCAGCATCACAGGATCATCCCTGGCTGTCAGAGTATGTAGAGGTTGCAGCATCACAGGATCATCCCTGGCTGTCAGAGTATGATAGAGGTTGCAGCATCACAGGATCATCCCTGGCTGTCAGAGTATGATAGAGGTTGCAGCATCACAGGATCATCCCTGGCTGTCAGAGTATGATAGAGGTTGCAGCATCACAGGATCATCCCTGGCTGTCAGAGTATGATAGAGGTTGCAGCATCGCAGGATCATCCCTGGCTGTCAGAGTATGATAGAGGTTGCAGCATCGCAGGATCATCCCTGGCTGTCAGAGTATGATAGAGGTTGCAGCATCACAGGATCATCCCTGGCTGTCAGAGTATGATAGAGGTTGCAGCATCACAGGATCATCCCTGGCTGTCAGGATAGAGGTTGCAGCATCACAGGATCATCCCTGGCTGTCAGAGTATGATAGAGGTTGCAGCATCACAGGATCATCCCTGGCTGTCAGAGTATGATAGAGGTTGCAGCATCACAGGATCATCCCTGGCTGTCAGAGTATGATAGAGGTTGCAGCATCACAGGATCATCTCTGGCTGTCAGAGTATGATAGAGGTTGCAGCATCACAGGATCATCCCTGGCTGTCAGAGTATGATAGAGGTTGCAGCATCACAGGATCACCCCTGTCTGTCAGAGTATGATAGAGGTTGCAGCATCACAGGATCATCTCTGGCTGTCAGAGTATGATAGAGGTTGCAGCATCACAGGATCATCCCTGGCTGTCAGAGTATGATAGAGGTTGCAGCATCAACAGGATCATCCCTGGCTGTCAGAGTATGATAGAGGTTGCAGCATCACAGGATCATCCCTGGCTGTCAGAGCAGGTGTCCCTAGATAACAATGGAATGTCCATGGCATTCCTGGACATGTCTTTAAAATTCAGGTCGAACCAATACATGGAGTGCTACTGAACTCCCCTGTAAGTAAGGGAAATCTGATTGCACTGCTCTCCAATCCTGTAGGATATGCCCGGTAACCCAATGGGTGATGCTTGTCCCATTACCCCTCAGAGGGATTCTCAGTGCAGCAAGGAGGTGGGGCACACTCACTGCCCTTAGCATCCTGTATTGTGCTCTACCTGCATTCTGAAGACTGGGTTCAAGGGTTCAGAAATATCCAGAAAGCTAAACGATAAGTGTAAGGTTTGATGGTGTTCACGCCTTGCACACCTTCTCTGCTAGTGCTCGGCATATGGCTGCAGGTCAGGGATAGGTTCATGACCACACATGATCACTCCCTCAATACCCACCCCTGCATGCTCCCTCAATACCCACTCCTGCATGCTCCTTCAATACCCACTCCTGCAGGCCCCCTCAATATACCCACTCCTGCAGGCTCCCTCAATACCCACTCCTGCATGCTCCCTCAATACCCACTCCTGCAGGCTCCATCAATACCCACTCCTGCATGCTCCCCCACTCCTGCATGCACCCTCAATACCCACTCCTGCATGCTCCCTCAATACCCACACCTGCATGCTCCCCCACTCCTGCATGCACCCTCAATACCCACTCCTGCATGCTCCCTCAATACCCACACCTGCATGCTCCCTCACACTCCTGCATGCTCCCTCAATGCCCACTCCTGCAGGCTCCCTCAATACCCACTCCTGCAGGCTCCCTCAATACCCACTCCTGCATGCTCCCTCAATACCCACTCCTGCATGCTCCCTTAATACCCACTCCTGCAGGCTCCCTCAATACCCACTCCTGCATGCACCCTCAATACCTACTCCTGCATGCTCCCTCAATACCCACTCCTGCATGCACCCTCAATACCTACTCCTGCATGCTCCCTCAATACCCACTCCTGCAGGCTCCCTCAATACCCACTCCTGCATGCACCATCAATACCTACTCCTGCATGCTCCCTCAATACCCACTCCTGCAGGCTCCCTCAATACCCACTCCTGCATGCTCCCTCAATACCCACTCCTGCATGCTCCCTCAGTACCCACTCCTGCATGCTCCCTCACACTCCTGCATGCTCCCTCAGTACCCACTCCTGCATGCTCCCTCAATACCCACTCCTGCATGCTCCCTCAATACCCACTCCTGCATACTCCCTTAATACCCACTCCTGCATACTCCCTCAATACCCACTCCTGCATGCTCCCTCAATACCCACTCCTGCATGCCCCCTCAATACCCACTCCTGCATGCTCCCTCAATACCCACTCCTGCAGGCTCCCTCAATACCCACTCCTGCATGCTCCCTCAATACCCACTCCTGCATGCTCCCTCAATACCCACTCCTGCATGCTCCCTCAGTACCCACTCCTGCAGGCTCCCTCAATACCCACTCCTGCAGGCTCCCTCAATACCTACTCCTGCAGGCTCCATCAATACCCACTCCTGCAGGCTCCCTCAATACCTACTCCTGCATGCTCCCTCAATACCTACTCCTGCATGCTCCCTCAATACCCACTCCTGCATGCTCCCTCAATACCCTCTCCTGCAGGCTCCCTCAATACCCACTCCTGCAGGCTCCCTCAATACCCACTCCTGCAGGCTCCCTCAATACCCACTCCTGCATGCTCCCTCAATACCCACTCCTGCATGCTCCCTCAGTACCCACTCCTGCATGCTCCCTCACACTCCTGCATGCTCCCTCAATACCCACTCCTGCATGCTCCCTCAATACCCACTCCTGCATGCTCCCTCAGTACCCACTCCTGCATGCTCCCTCAATACCCACTCCTGCATGCTCCCTCAATACCCACTCCTGCAGGCTCCCTCAATACCCACTCCTGCAGGCTCCCTCAATACCCACTCCTGCATGCTCCCTCAATACCCACTCCTGCAGGCACCCTCAATACCCACTCCTGCAGGCTCCCTCAATACCCACTCCTGCATGCTCCCTCAGTACCCACTCCTGCATGCTCCCTCACACTCCTGCATGCTCCCTCAATACCTACTCCTGCATGCTCCCTCAATACCCACTCCTGCATGCTCCCACTCCTGCATGCTCCATCAATACCCACTCCTGCATGCTCCCTCAATACCCACTCCTGCATGCTCCCTCAATACCCACTCCTGCATGCTCCCTCAATACCCACTCCTGCATGCTCCCTCAATACCCACTCCTGCATGCTCCCCCACTCCTGCATGCTCCCTCAATACCCACTCCTGCAGGCTCCCTCAATACCCACTCCTGCATGCTCCCTCAATACCCACTCCTGCATGCTCCCTCAATACCCACTCCTGCATGCTCCCTCAATACCCACTCCTGCATGCTCCCTCACACTCCTGCATGCTCCCTCAATACCCACTCCTGCATGCTCCCTCAATACCCACTCCTGCATGCTCCCTCAATACCCACTCCTGCATGCTCCATCAATACCCACTCCTGCATGCACCCTCAATACCTACTCCTGCATGCTCCCTCAATACCCACTCCTGCAGGCTCCCTCAATACCCACTCCTGCATGCACCCTCAATACCTACTCCTGCATGCTCCCTCAATACCCACTCCTGCAGGCTCCCTCAATACCCACTCCTGCATGCTCCCTCAATACCCACTCCTGCATGCTCCCTCAGTACCCACTCCTGCATGCTCCCTCACACTCCTGCATGCTCCCTCAGTACCCACTCCTGCATGCTCCCTCAATACCCACTCCTGCATGCTCCCTCAATACCCACTCCTGCATACTCCCTTAATACCCACTCCTGCATACTCCCTCAATACCCACTCCTGCATGCTCCCTCAATACCCACTCCTGCATGCCCCCTCAATACCCACTCCTGCATGCTCCCTCAATACCCACTCCTGCAGGCTCCCTCAATACCCACTCCTGCATGCTCCCTCAATACCCACTCCTGCATGCTCCCTCAATACCCACTCCTGCATGCTCCCTCAGTACCCACTCCTGCAGGCTCCCTCAATACCCACTCCTGCAGGCTCCCTCAATACCTACTCCTGCAGGCTCCATCAATACCCACTCCTGCAGGCTCCCTCAATACCTACTCCTGCATGCTCCCTCAATACCTACTCCTGCATGCTCCCTCAATACCCACTCCTGCATGCTCCCTCAATACCCTCTCCTGCAGGCTCCCTCAATACCCACTCCTGCAGGCTCCCTCAATACCCACTCCTGCAGGCTCCCTCAATACCCACTCCTGCATGCTCCCTCAATACCCACTCCTGCATGCTCCCTCAGTACCCACTCCTGCATGCTCCCTCACACTCCTGCATGCTCCCTCAATACCCACTCCTGCATGCTCCCTCAATACCCACTCCTGCATGCTCCCTCAGTACCCACTCCTGCATGCTCCCTCAATACCCACTCCTGCATGCTCCCTCAATACCCACTCCTGCAGGCTCCCTCAATACCCACTCCTGCAGGCTCCCTCAATACCCACTCCTGCATGCTCCCTCAATACCCACTCCTGCAGGCACCCTCAATACCCACTCCTGCAGGCTCCCTCAATACCCACTCCTGCATGCTCCCTCAGTACCCACTCCTGCATGCTCCCTCACACTCCTGCATGCTCCCTCAATACCTACTCCTGCATGCTCCCTCAATACCCACTCCTGCATGCTCCCACTCCTGCATGCTCCATCAATACCCACTCCTGCATGCTCCCTCAATACCCACTCCTGCATGCTCCCTCAATACCCACTCCTGCATGCTCCCTCAATACCCACTCCTGCATGCTCCCTCAATACCCACTCCTGCATGCTCCCCCACTCCTGCATGCTCCCTCAATACCCACTCCTGCAGGCTCCCTCAATACCCACTCCTGCATGCTCCCTCAATACCCACTCCTGCATGCTCCCTCAATACCCACTCCTGCATGCTCCCTCAATACCCACTCCTGCATGCTCCCTCACACTCCTGCATGCTCCCTCAATACCCACTCCTGCATGCTCCCTCAATACCCACTCCTGCATGCTCCCTCAATACCCACTCCTGCATGCTCCATCAATACCCACTCCTGTGTCGCCTCAAGAACCACTCTGGCATAGTCCATCATGTACCATCCCTGTATGGTCCCGCACCAGCTATCACTGCCTCTCTTGTGAACTCCATTTCATTAACTCTATCGAGACTAGTTTCTAGTGCCACTATCAGCATGCATATCTGTAGGAGGCTGTATGTGGCAATACCCAAGCTTGCTGTATGTGGCAATACCCAAGCTTGCTGTATGTGGCAATACCCAAGCTTGCTGTATGTGGCAATACCCAAGCTTGCTGTATGTGGGCAATACCCAAGCTTGCTGTATGTGGCAATACCCAAGCTTGCTGTATGTGGCAATACCCAAGCTTGCTGTATGTGGCAATACCCAAGCTTGCTGTATGTGGCAATACCCAAGCTTGCTGTATGTGGCAATACCCAAGCTTGCTGTATGTGGCAATACCCAAGCTTGCTATGTGGCAATACCAATATGTGGGCAATACCCATGCTTGCTGTATGTGGCAATACCCAAGCTTGCTGTATGTGGCAATACCCAAGCTTGCTATGTGGCAATACCCAAGCTTGCTGTATGTGACAATACCCAAGCTTGCTGTATGTGGACAATACCCAAGCTTGCTGTATGTGGGCAATACCCAAGCTTGCTGTATGTGGCAATACCCAAGCTTGCTGTATGTGGCAATACCCAAGCTTGCTGTATGTCAATACCCAAGCATGCTGTACGTGGCAATACCCAAGCTTGCTGTATGTCAATACCCAAGCTTGCTGTATGTGGCAATACCCAAGCTTGCTGTATGTCAATACCCAAGCTTGCTGTATGTGGCAATACCCAAGCTTGCTATGTGGCAATACCTAAGCTTGCTGTATGTGGCAATACCCAAGCTTGCTGTATGTGCAATACCCAAGCTTGCTGTATGTAGCAATACCCAAGCTTGCTGTATGTGGGCAATACCCAAGCTTGCTGTATGTGGTAATACCCAAGCTTGCTGTATGTTGCAATACCCAAGCTTGCTGTACGTGGCAATACCCAAGCTTGCTGTACGTGGCAATACCCAAGCTTGCTGTACGTGGTAATACCCAAGCTTGCTGTACGTGGCAATATCCAAGCTTGCTGTACGTGGCAATACCCAAGTTTGCTGTATGTGGCAATACCCAAGCTTGCTGTACGTGACAATACCCAAGCTTGCTGTATTTGGCAATACCCAAGCTTGCTGTATGTGGCAATACCCAAGCTTGCTGTATGTGGCAATACCCAAGCTTGCTGTACGTGACAATACCCAAGCTTGCTGTATTTGGCAATACCCAAGCTTGCTGTACGTGGCAATACCCAAGCTTGCTGTACGTGGCAATACCCAAGCTTGCTGTACGTGGCAATACCCAAGCTTGCTGTATGTGGTGTTGAATATGTAGAGCTTTCTCCTAATCTGCAACATTTGTACACATAATTTCACCTTTGTGAACTGTCTGTGTGCAGTCTTATCAATTACACTCCCTCCTCCTCCCTCTCCCTACACTCCCTCTCCCTACACTCCCTCTCCCTACACTCCCTCTCCCTATACTCCCTCCTCCTCTCTCTCCCTACACTCCCTCCTCCTCCCTCTCCCTACACTGCCTCCTCCTCCCTCTCCCTACACTGCCTCCTCCTCCCTCTCCCTACACTGCCTCTCCCTACACTCCCTCCTCCTCCCTCTCCCTACACTCCCTCCTCCTCCCTCTTCCTACACTCCCTCCTCCTCCCTCTCACTACACTCCCTCTCCCTACACTCCCTCCTCCCTCTCACTACACCCCCTCCTCCTCCTCCCTATCCCTACACCCCACTGCCCATTCACCTCATGATTCTAGGACCCTCTACAACAACAGGATACGCCACATAATGAACAACACCTTCATCCAAACACCTCAATTGTATCAATTGTAAGTACACACACACACACTCACACACACATGCATGCACACATACACACACATACATTCTCAAGGATTACATACATGCATGTACACCATACACATATACACACAAATGTACATATTTGCACACAGTAGATACATGCATACACACATATATACACATGCACACATAGATGCACGTACATATATACCACATGGATACATAGATGCATGTACATATACACCACATGCACACATAGATGCATGTACATATATACCACATGCACCACATAGATGCATGTACATATATACCACATGCACACATAGATGCATGTACATATATACCACATGCACACATAGATGCATGTACATATATACCACATGGATAGATAGATGCATGTACATATATACCACATGGATACATGGCAGACATGCCACACACCTACCATAAAAATGTGTTGGTGGCATCTCTATTAAAAGCACTTATATGAATATATACACTACTGCTGGTTCTAGCCTCTAATTAGCGTTGATCTTGACTACATCTTTACATCTTCTGCTTAAAGTCCTTCCATTATTATGGAACAAGCTAGTCTATACCTGATCAATTCAGCCATTCCCGGTAGCTTCTAGCTAGCCAGGTAGGTAAGGTACGTAACATTGAGCAATCTGGAAATTGCTGACATCCGCATGTAGGCGTTAAGTTGTTGCTTGGTATTAAGCGTCTGTTTCCTTGCTGCTGCAGCTGATGCTATTGGCATCCTCTGCTTGACATCCGTCACTTATAGTACCTGCATTGTTGTAGCTGCAGCTTATGCTATTGGCATCCTCTGCTTGACATCCGGCCCTTATAGTCCCTGCATTGTTGTAGCTGCAGCTGATGCTATTGACATCCTCTGCTTGACATCCGGCACTTATAGTACCTGCATTGTTGTAGCTGCAGCTGATGCTATTGACATCCTCTGCTTGACATCCGGCACTTATAGTCCCTGCATTGTTGTAGCTGCAGCTGATGCTATTGGCATCCTCTGCTTGACATCCGGCCCTTATAGTACCTGCATTGTTGTAGCTGCAGCTGATGCTATTGGCATCCTCTGCTTGACATCCGGCACTTATAGTACCTGCATTGTTGTAGCTGCAGCTGATGCTATTGACATCCTCTGCTTGACATCCGGCACTTATAGTCCCTGCATTGTTGTAGGGCATCTGTGGCCATAGCTGACCATGAGGGGTAGCGATGCATTCATGTAGTCAGAGTTAATACCCCATCTGCGTCCTGTCTCTGCTGTGCTATCAATATTCTGATTGTGTTTTGCCTGCAGGTGGCTCTACAACAACGAGCTGCAGTGCATAGAAGTGGCTGCCTTCAGAGGACTCACTCAACTTCATATCCTGTATGTGGCCCATGCCCCCATCCTGCATTTCTCTGCCACAAGATTCACTGTTCTAGCGGCACTAGCACCAGCATAAGTGCACAAGACCACCAACACTAGCACCAGCAGTTGTGCCCAGCACACTGGTGCTCTAGTAACACCAGCACTAGTGCTCTAGTAACACCAGCACTAGCACCAGCAGTAGTGCCCAGCATACTGGTGCTCTAGTAACACCAGCACTAGTAGTAGCACCAGCAGTAGTGCTCTAGTAACACCAACACTAGTGCCCAGCAGCACCAGCACTAGCACCAGCACTAGTGCCTAGCAGCACCAGTACTAGTGCTCTAATAACACCAGCACTAGTGCTCTAGTAACACCAGCACTAGTGCTCTAGCAGCACGCTCTAGTAACACCAGCACTAGTGCCAGAAGCACCAGTACTAGTGCTCTAACAGCACCATCACTAGTGATCTAGTAACACCACTATCTCTGTGTGTATATGCAGTATCTGATAGATAGATAGATTGTGTGTGTGTGTGTGTGTGTATGTGACAGTCTTTTCTTCTTTCCTCTCTCTCTCTCTCTCATTGCCCCAGGCAGTTGGGACACAACCGGTTGTCGCATCTCCCTGAAGAAATATTTTCCTACACACCAATGTTGTCCTACCTGTAAGTGATTATAATTACTTGCTCGTCTGCTCCACCTTCCACCCTCCTCCTCCTCCTCCTCCTCCCTTGTTCCTCACGCTTGCCTCTGCTCGAAGGCTTCTCTACGCAAACAATTTCAGGAGCATTGACAACAGGCTGTTCAGAAACCTCCCAAGGCTGCTCCAGCTGTAAGTTCATTTGTATTGCACAGAGTTCAATGTCACATGATCACAACATATGTCACATGATTATCACATGCAGGAGCCTCCACTCCAACTCCATAGAGTACATAGCTGAAGGAGCACTTGATGGATCAGATGAGATATTTTACTTGTGAGTATTTGAGACCCCTCCTTTTTGTCCATGATCCTCTTCTTTTCCTGTCTATCTCGACATGATGCTATCCACATTCCGCTCTCATTAGATGCCATTTGATGAGGCTGCAATCAGAATATCCACAGCCTTGGCCTTGTACACCGCCACACTTGTTTTTAAAATAGGCATTCTTTTAAATTTGAGCTAACATTGACAAATCAAATTATACAGACAGGGCCTACAGGCTAATGTAAATTCTCATTTATGCGTTGAGGAGAATTCTCAATTGTTTGTGGCCTATAAATAAAGAATTACTCAATGAGTTTGTGGCACAAAGTGACACGTTATTTCTCTGCAGTATGAGAGCAAAGAAATCGAAATAAAGCTTGCTTGGCTAACTAAAGCGAGTTTTTTGGTGTTGCCTTGGAAACCAAGCCAGTCACTGAAACATTAGATGGAAAAGACCTGGAAAGTTAATGAGGCTCCTTCCCAAGCAGTGGCCACCGTGGAACTTTAACCCCTCTCACCCTCGCAAGCGCCTTAGGCGTTCAGGTTTGGTGATTCGAAAAAACACGTACCTGATTATTTATGAGTCTTAATTTTTATAACATCAATAGCTCATTTCCAGCCCTACTTATCTGCTTAATTTCCAGCCCTATTTATCCGCATAATTTCCAGCCCTACTTATCTGCTTAATTTCAAGTGCATCACTAACTCGGGTTAAAAAAAAATTGAGATAAACTATTCACAGTTTTGACGACCCCCCAAAATGACCAAGAAACTAAGTCTTGTGGAAGTCATTTTTCTAGTGACAAACATCACTCTCAACTTGTCTCTAGTGAGGGACAAGATTGTGGCAGCCTGTCTTACTTGGCGGAGCCTTCTAGTGAGCGTGGAGCCTTGTAAAAGATGGCCACAACAGTCACTATTGGAAGTGGGTGGATGAGCTCAGCGCTACATCAGAAAGTGATGGCTTGGTCTCTGACAAGGAAGGCATGGATGAAGATAATTTCTCAGGCTTGGGTATGGGATCTAGCTATAGTATTAGCTTGTTGGTTGTTCAACGGCAGTAGCTAGTCTTTTCCCGGGTAAATTGCGGGTAATGACTATAGCTTGCTTCCCAGGTATATCCTGGGACTATTTTTTAATTAAGTTGAAATTGTACTGCATGTTTATGGACTTGATGATGATGCTGGAGAATAAGCTTCTGTTTTGTCTCCTTCTTCTCAACCTTCTCTAAAAATTCAATTATAACAAAAAAAGATTCAACATTACAAGAATAATCGTATTTATGCACGTGTGGTGTGTGGGTATTTACGCACGTGTGGTGTGTGGGTATTTATGCACGTGTGGTGTGTGGGTATTTATGCACGTGTGGTGTGTGGGTATTTATGCACATGTGGTGTGTGGATATTTATGCACATGTGGTGTGTGGGTATTTATGCACGTGTGGTGTGTGGGTGTTTATGCACATGTGGTGTGTGGGTGTTTATGCACATGTGGTGTGTGGGTATTTATGCATGTGTGTTGTGTGGGTATTTATGCACGTGTGGTGTGTGGGTGTTTATGCACATGTGGTGTGTGGGTATTTATGCACGTGTGGTGTGTGGGTGTTTATGCACATGTGGTGTGTGGGTGTTTATGCACATGTGGTGTGTGGGTATTTATGCACGTGTGTTGTGTGGGTATTTATGCACGTGTGGTGTGTGGGTGTTTATGCACATGTGGTGTGTGGGTGTTTATGCACATGTGGTGTGTGGGTATTTATGCACGTGTGTTGTGTGGGTATTTATGCACGTGTGGTGTGTGGGTGTTTATGCACATGTGGTGTGTGGGTGTTTATGCACATGTGGTGTGTGGGTATTTATGCACGTGTGTTGTGTGGGTATTTATGCACGTGTGTTGTGTGGGTATTTATGCACGTGTGGTGTGTGGGTATTTATGCACGTGTGTTGTGTGGGTATTTATGCACGTGTGTTGTGTGGGTATTTATGCACGTGTGTTGTGTGGGTATTTATGCACGTGTGGTGTGTGGGTATTTATGCACGTGTGGTTGCACGTGTGGTGCGTGGGTATTTATGCACGTGTGGTGTGTGGATATTTATGCACGTGTGGTGTGTGGGTATTTATGCACGTGTGGTGTGTGGGTATTTATGCACGTGTGGTGTGTGGGTATTTATGCACGTGTGGTGTGTGGGTATTTATGGACGTGTGGTGTGTGGGTATTTATGCACATGTGGTTGCACGTGTGGTGTGTGGGTATTTATGCACGTGTGGTGTGTGGGTGTTTATGCACGTGTGGTGTGTGGGTATTTATGCATGTGTGGTTGCACGTGTGGTGCGTGGGTATTTATGCACATGTGGTGGGTATTTATGCACGTGTGGTGTGTGGGTATTTATGCACGTGTGGTTGCACGTGTGGTGCGTGGGTATTTATGCACGTGTGGTGTATGGATATTTATGCACGTGTGGTGTGTGGGTATTTATGCACGTGTGGTGTGTGGGTATTTATGCACGTGTGGTGTGTGGGTGTTTATGCACGTGTGGTGTGTAGGTATTTATGCACATGTGGTGCGTGGGTATTTAGGCACGTGTGGTGTTTTTTAATTTATGCACGTGTGGTGTATGGGTATTTATGCACGTGTGGTGTGTGGGTATTTATGCACGTGTGATGTGTGTGTATTTATGCACGTGTGGTGTGTGGGTATTTATGCACGTGTGGTGCGTGGTTGCAAGGCGTGAGGCCTCTGGGCTATGTTTTGTTGGAAAAGGACAAAGTTCATGTGAACTACACGATACAAAAATTCATAAGAATATTATGTTGTGGACATTGTTTTAGAGAGTGTAATAGGCATCCTCTGTCTCCTTAGCTACTTATGGCCGTGTGTTTGTATTTTACTAAACAACAATAACAAGTGATTGTGTGGATGTTTGTAAGCTAGGTTCTGCATTATTCATATCTTGTGGTCGTATCTTGTGGTCGGCATGTCATCACATAACCTGACCACAATGTTTATCAACAATAGAGCTATCCCTTGATGTGGTTACTAGGGGCTTGAGTGAATTCCTGACAGGTGCAGTGTGAAGCTAGCTCGATATTTTAAAACTCTCCCTGCAATCCGATGGTGAGAGGGTTAAGCTCACACTACTGGCTGGTGCTGAAGGGTCAACACTAGCAGCAAGACATGGCATGTGCTGATCACAGTCAGCACTAGCAGCAAGACATGGCATGTGCTGACCCTACATGGGTACAGTCAGCACTAGCAAGACATGGCATGTGCTGACCCTACATGGGTGCAGTCAACACTAGCAGCAAGACATGGCATGTGCTGACCCTACATGGGTGCAGTCAACACTAGCAGCAAGACATGGCATGTGCTGACCCTACATGGGTACAGTCAGCACTAGCAGCAAGACATGGCATGTGCTGACCCTACATGGGCACAGTCAACACTAGCAGCAAGACATGGCATGTGCTGACCCTACATGGGCACAGTCAACACTAAGCAAGAGATGGCATGTGCTGACCCTACATGGGTACAGTCAGCACTAGCAGCAAGACATGGCATGTGCTGACCCTACATGGCTACAGTCAACACTAGCAGCAAGACATGGCATGTGCTGACCCTACATGGGTACAGTCAGCACTAGCAGCAAGACATGGCATGTGCTGACCCTACATGGGCACAGTCAACACTAGCAGCAAGACATGGCATGTGCTGACCCTACATGGGTACAGTCAACACTAGCAGCAAGACATGGCATGTGCTGACCCTACATGGGTACAGTCAACACTTGCAGCAAGACATGGCATGTGCTGACCCTACATGGGCACAGTCAGCACTAGCAGCAAGACATGGCATGTGCTGACCCTACATGGGTACAATCAAAACTAACAGCAAGACATGGCATGTGCTGATGTAGTAGATGCAATGACTTTCTCAATAATCGAGAAAATCATGTAAAAATATACTTGCCACATCCGGTTCACATGCTGGACGTGTGTGCCAGAGAGTGTGGTTGTATCACATGGATAGTGGATAGCTAGCTACCACTAGGAGTCTCAGCATCTCATTATTCCTGATGAAGGCTAGAGCATCTCATTATTCCTGATGAAGGCTAGAGCATCTCATTATTCCTGATGAAGGCTAGAGCATCTCATTATTCCTGATGAAGGCTAATTATTCCTGATGAAGGCTAGAGCATCTCGTTATTCCTGATGAAGGCTAGAGCATCTCGTTATTCCTGATGAAGGCTAGAGCATCTCATTATTCCTGATGAACGCTAGAGCATCTCATTATTCCTGATGAAGGCTAGAGCATCTCATTATTCCTGATGAAGGCTAGAGCATCTCATTATTCCTGATGAAGGCTAGAGCTTCTCATTATTCCTGATGAAGGCTAGAGCATCTCATTATTCCTGATGAAGGCTAGAGCATCTCGTTATTCCTGATGAAGGCTAGAGCATCTCGTTATTCCTTAGAGCATCTCATTATTCCTGATGAAGGCTAGAGCATCTCATTATTCCTGATGAAGGCTAGAGCATCTTGTTATTCCTGATGAAGGCTAGAGCATCTCATTATTCCTGATGAAGGCTGGAGCATCTCATTATTCCTGATGAAGGCTAGAGCATCTCATTATTCCTGATGATGCTAGAGCATCTCGTTATTCCTGATGAAGGCTAGAGCATCTCATTATTCCTGATGAAGGCTAGAGCATCTCATTATTCCTGATGAAGGCTAGACTCATTATTCCTGATGAAGGCTAGAGCATCTCATTATTCCTGATGAAGGCTAGAGCATCTCATTATTCCTGATAGGCTAGAGCATCTCATTATTCCTGATGAAGACTAGAGCATCTCATTATTCCTGATGAAGGCTAGAGCATCTCATTATTCCTGATGAAGGCTAGAGCATCTCGTTATTCCTGATGAAGGCTAGAACATCTCATTATTCCTGATGAAGGCTAGAGCATCTCATTATTCCTGATGAAGGCTAGAGCATCTCATTATTCCTGATGAAGGCTAGAGCATCTCATTATTCCTGATGAAGGCTGGAGCATCTCATTATTCCTGATGATGCTAGAGCATCTCATTATTCCTGATGAAGGCTAGAGCATCTCATTATTTATTCCTGGTGAAGGCTAGAGCATCTCATCATTCCTGATGAAGGCTAGAGCGTCTCATTATTCCTGATGAAGGCTGAGCGTCTCATTATTCCTGATGAAGGCTAGAGCATCTCATTATTCCTGATGAAGACTAGAGCATCTCATTATTCCTGATGAAGGCTGGAGCATCTCATTATTCCTGATGATGCTAGAGCATCTCATTATTCCTGATGAAGGCTAGAGCATCTCATTATTTATTCCTGATGAAGGCTAGAGCATCTCATTATTCCTGATGAAGGCTAGAGCGTCTCATTATTCCTGATGAGGGCTAGAGCATCTCATTATTCCTGATGAAGGCTAGAGCGTCTCATTATTCCTGATGAAGGCTAGAGCGTCTCATTATTCCTGATGAAGGCTGGAGCATCTCATTATTCCTGATGAAGGCTAGAGCATCTCATTATTCCTGATGAAGACTAGAGCATCTCATTATTCCTGATGAAGGCTAGAGCATCTCATTATTCCTGATGAAGACTAGAGCATCTCATTATTCCTGATGAAGGACTAGAGCATCTCATTATTCCTGATGAAGGCTAGAGCATCTCATTATTCCTGATGAAGACTAGAGCATCTCATTATTCCTGATGAAGGCTAGAGCATCTCATTATTCCTGATGAAGACTAGAGCATCTCATTATTCCTGATGAAGGCTAGAGCATCTCATTATTCCTGATGAAGACTAGAGCATCTCATTATTCCTGATGAAGGCTAGAGCATCTCATTATTCCTGATGAAGACTAGAGCATCTCATTATTCCTGATGAAGGCTAGAGCATCTCATTATTCCTGATGAAGGCTAGAGCATCTCATTATTCCTGATGAAGGCTAGAGCATCTCATTATTCCTGATGAAGGCTAGAGCATCTCATTATTCCTGATGAAGGCTAGAGCATCTCATTATTCCTGATGAAGGCTAGAGCATCTCATTATTCCTGATGAAGGCTAGAGCATCTCATTATTCCTGATGAAGGCTAGAGCGTCTCATTATTCCTGATGAAGGCTAGAGCATCTCATTATTCCTGATGAAGACTAGAGCATCTCATTATTCCTGATGAAGGCTAGAGCATCTCATTATTCCTGATGAAGGCTAGAGCATCTCATTATTCCTGATGAAGGCTAGAGCATCTCATTATTCCTGATGAAGGCTAGAGCATCTCATTATTCCTGATGAAGGCTAGAGCATCTCATTATTCCTGATGAAGGCTAGAGCATCTCATTATTCCTGATGAAGGCTAGAGCATCTCATTATTCCTGATGAAGGCTAGAGCATCTCATTATTCCTGATGAAGGCTAGAGCATCTCATTATTCCTGATGAAGGCTAGAGCATCTCATTATTCCTGATGAAGGCTAGAGCATCTCATTATTCCTGATGAAGACTAGAGCATCTCATTATTCCTGATGAAGGCTAGAGCATCTCATTATTCCTGATGAAGACTAGAGCATCTCATTATTCCTGATGAAGGCTAGAGCATCTCATTATTCCTGATGGACTAGAGCATCTCATTATTCCTGATGAAGGCTAGAGCATCTCATTATTCCTGATGAAGACTAGAGCATCTCATTATTCCTGATGAAGACTAGAGCATCTCATTATTCCTGATGAAGGCTAGAGCATCTCATTATTCCTGATGAAGGCTAGATCTGATTATTCCTGATGAAGGCTAGAGCATCTCATTATTCCTGATGAAGGCTGGAGCATCTCATTATTCCTGATGATGCTAGAGCATCTCATTATTCCTGATGAAGGCTAGAGCATCTCATTATTTATTCCTGATGAAGGCTAGAGCATCTCATTATTCCTGATGAAGGCTAGAGCATCTCATTATTCCTGATGAAGGCTAGAGCATCTCATTATTCCTGATGAAGGCTAGAGCATCTCATTATTCCTGATGAAGGCTAGAGCATCTCATTATTCCTGATGAAGGCTAGAGCATCTCATTATTCCTGATGAAGACTAGAGCATCTCATTATTCCTGATGAAGGCTAGAGCATCTCATTATTCCTGATGAAGACTAGAGCATCTCATTATTCCTGATGAAGGCTAGAGCATCTCATTATTCCTGATGAAAACTAGAGCATCTCATTATTCCTGATGAAGGCTAGAGCATCTCATTATTCCTGATGAAAACTAGAGCATCTCATTATTCCTGATGAAGGCTAGAGCATCTCATTATTCCTGATGAAGGCTAGAGCCGTCTTTTTCTGATCACTTTATCATCTATATCAATAAGCTCTCCAGCCATAACATCAAAACACACCGATATGTTTTTGACTTCTCTAAGGTAAATTATCAGGCTTTCTCCTCTCACCTATTGGACACAGATTTGGACCCAGATTTCAGTAATTGCCTTAATTCCTATGAGATTGAGACTGCTTGGCACGAATTCAGTATAACTCTAAGAAGATCAATGGATATATTTATTAGAAGATCAATGGATATATTTATTACCAAAGTCAGAATAAGGTCCTACCAACGTCCTAAATGGATGACCCCCAATTTAAAACGTGAATTGCATTACCTAAATACACTCACAACAAATCTCATCCCACTTCTACTAACTTCAACAAACTACTACCTCCCAACTCTCCATTCAGTCATCACTGTCTAATGCCAAATCTACCTTCGAAAATAATTTTGTAAATGGGCTGACTTATAATAACATATAAGTCTACATTCGTAGGCTAACAAAAAACAATTTGATTCCCTGCACACTGTTTCTAGACAATCTCAAAGTATCTTCTAACTTGGGAAAGGCAGACTTATTCAACAAGTGTTTTCACTCTGTGTTCACCAGAAGCACCTGCAACCTGCCTCCAACAAATTCTCTCTTCACACCTTCAGATGTGCTAAATAACATAGAGATCGTCAAGAGGTGTATTCAATCATATCATCGCTTGACACAACTAGGTCTACACGACCTGATGATTTCAACCTTAAACTTCTCAAGTCCTGTGCCTTGCTATCTACACACCTATTACTCTCTATGTTCTCTAAGCCTTTCCCAACACCATCTCCCAAATGACTGGAGAGTTCATTCTATTATTCCAATATATAAATCAGGTGACAAGTCATCCGTCACTAAACTACAGGCACATCTCGCTTCTAAGTTCCATCTCCATTATCTTTTGAGAGACTACAAAATGGCTGTCTTTGTAGAGAAATCGATCTCCTTGTTACCATTTGGATTTTTGAAAGGTCGCTCTACCACTCAGCACTACTTAAATACACTTAGTCTTATCAATTGCTCACTAAATGAAAAATCTCAAGTTGATGTTATTTATCTCGAAGCCTTCGATAAGGTTCCTCATAATGAGCTTCTCTGTAAGTTGTGGTCCTTTGGCATCACTGGTTAAAGGGGGGGTCGCCTCCATTTTTTTTAAAACTTTTTTTATTTTTAACTTGTGGTTACAACTTTAAAGCTCCTGAAGATTCTGCAAACTTCATGGTATGGACTTGATATATAGCTCAAAAGATAGGTCTCTCTGTGTGCTCTCTTTTGATACTAAAATATCTTTCATAGGTATAACTATATGCAAGTTACTAGACCCTAAAGTGGAGGGACCTCAAAAACCTGAATCGCTCCAACCTCTGCCAAAATAACTCAAGATTGCTAAATGCCAAAAAAATTGAAAATGGTACGAGTGGCTAGAGGAATGCACACAATCACCTTTTTGATTAGGCGTTAAAAATTTATTACCTGGTCAAGCGCGTGGGTGGAAAATTGAGGGCGTCTCCCACCTCTCTCTCCCACCTCTCTCTCCCACCTCTCCCTCCCACCTCTCTCTCCCACCTCTCTCTCCCACCTCTCCCTCCCACCTCTCTCTCCCACCTCTCTCTCCCACCTCTCTCTCCCACCTCTCTCTCCCACCTCTCTCTCCCACCTCTCTCTCCCACCTCTCTCTCCCACCTCTCTCTCCCACCTCTCTCTCCCACCTCTCTCTCCCACCTCTCTCTCCCACCTCTCTCTCCCACCTCTCTTTCCCACCTCTCTCTCCCACCTCTCTCTCCCACCTCTCTCTCCCACCTCTCTCTCCCACCTCTCTCTCCCACCTCTCTCTCCCACCTCTCTCTCCCACCCACCTCTCCCTCCCACCTCTCTCCCACCTCTCTCTCCCACCTCTCTCTCCCACCTCTCTCTCCCACCTCTCTCTCCCACCTCTCTCTCCCACCTCTCCCTCCCACCTCTCCCTCCCACCTCTCTCTCCCACCTCTCTCTCCCACCTCTCCCTCCCACCTCTCCCTCCCACCTCTCTCACCCACCTCTCTCTCCCACCTCTCTCACCCACCTCTCTCTCCCACCTCTCTCTCCCACCTCTCTCTCCCACCTCTCTCTCCCACCTCTCTCTCCTACCTCTCTCTCCCACCTCTCTCTCCTACCTCTCTCTCCCACCTCTCTCTCCCACCTCTCTCTCCCACCTCTCTCTCCCACCTCTCCCTCCTACCTCTCATCCCTCCCTTCTTGCTCCCCCTATCTCTTCTCTCTCCCTCTCCTCTCTTTCCCTTGCATTTCCCTCCCATCTCCCTCTTCTCTCCTACCATTCCCATCTCCCTCCTCTCTCCCTCTTATCTCCCACCTCTCATCTCCCTGTTCTCCCACCTTTGCCCTCCTATTTTCCTCCTCGCTCCTTCCTCTCTCTACCTCAGTGAGTGGAACTCTGTAAACCCTGGCAACTCCCTGGTCTGTGACTGCAGTGCACTCTGGTTTTACCAGTGGCTCACCTCGCACACTCTGCGCTCTAGCATCACATGTGCTGGGCCTCGGGAGTTCACGGGTCAGGACATACGCTCCCTAACATCTGCAAGCTTTGGCTGTGGTGAGATAGCTATGAATCAGGAATCATCTTATTTTGTAACTGGAGAGGTGTGGTGTTCCTCTTTTGATGGCCAGTTTATGTGCTCAACTATAGATACACCTCTTAAATATTGTGTTTCCTTTATGTCATAGTTATATAGAGGTGGGGGTGACATGTCTTTCAAATAATATGATCTTACACCTTCATTTATCATCATATGAAATACTAAATGAATGAGCATGTGGTCGATGCTCGTTAAAAGTGTAATTGATTGCCTCCATAACTCAGCTAGCTGACATAAGAGGAGTTCTAGATGTCACTGAAGGCACGAACTTGGTAGTTCATCAGTGTATAGTGATGGTAGTTCATCAGTGTAGAGTGATGGTAGTTCATCAGTGTAGAGTGATGGTAGTTCATCAGTGTAGAGTGATGGCAGTTCATCAGTGTAGAGTGATGGCAGTTCATAAGTGTAGAGTGGTGGCAGTTCTTCAGTGTAGAGTGATGGCAGTTCATCAGTGTAGAGTGGTGGTAGTTCATCAGTGTAGAGTGATGGTAGTTCATCAGTGTAGAGTGATGGCAGTTCATCAGTGTAGAGTGATGGCAGTGCATCAGTGTAGAGTGATGGTAGTTCATCAGTGTAGAGTGATGGCAGTTCATCAGTGTAGAGTGATGGTAGTTCATCAGTGTAGAGTGATGGCAGTTCATCAGTGTAGAGTGGTGGTAGTTCATCAGTGTAGAGTGATGGTAGTTCATCAGTGTAGAGTGATGGTAGTTCATCAGTGTAGAGTGATGGCAGTTCATCAGTGTAGAGTGATGGCAGTTGATCAGTGTAGAGTGGTGGTAGTTCATCAGTGTAGAGTGATGGTAATTCATCAGTGTAGAGTGATGGTAGTTCATCAGTGTAGAGTGATGGTAGTTCATCAGTGTAGAGTGATGGTAGTTCATCAGTGTAGAGTGATGGTAGTTCATCAGTGTAGAGTGATGGTAGTTCATCAGTGTAGAGTGATGGTAGTTCATCAGTTTAGAGTGATGGTAGTTCATCAGTGTAGAGTGATGGTAGTTCATCAGTGTAGAGTGATGGCAGTTCATCAGTGTAGAGTGATGGTAGTTCATCAGTGTAGAGTGATGGCAGTTCATCAGTGTAGAGTGATGGTAGTTCATCAGTGTAGAGTGATGGTAGTTCATCAGTGTAGAGTGATGGTTCAGTGTAGAGTGATGGTAGTTCATCAGTGTAGAGTGATGGCAGTTCATCAGTGTAGAGTGATGGTAGTTCATCAGTGTAGAGTGATGGTAGTTCATCAGTGTAGAGTGATGGTAGTTCATCAGTGTAGAGTGATGGTAGTTCATCAGTGTAGAGTGATGGTAGTTCATCAGTGTAGAGTGATGGTAGTTCATCAGTGTAGACTGATGGTAGTTCATCAGTGTAGAGTGATGGAAGTTCATCAGTGCAGAGTGGTGGTAGTTCTTCAGTGTAGAGTGGTGGTAGTTCTTCAGTGTAGAGTGATGGTAGTTCATCAGTGTAGAGTGATGGCAGTTCTTCAGTGTAGAGTGGTAGTAGTTCATCAGTGTAGAGTGATGGTAGTGCATCAGTGTAGAGTGGTGGCAGTTCATCAGTGTAGAGTGATCGTAGTTCATCAGTGTAGAGTGATGGTAGTTCATCAGTATAAAGTGGTGGCAGTTCATCAGTGTAGAGTGATGGTAGTTCATCAGTGTAGAGTGATGGCAGTTCATCAGTGTAGAGTGGTGGCAGTTCATCAGTGTAGAGTGATGGTAGTTCATCAGTGTAGAGTGATGGTAGTTCATCAGTGTAGAGTGGTGGCAGTTCATCAGTGTAGAGTGATGGCAGTTCATCAGTGTAGAGTGATGGTAGTTCATCAGTGTAGAGTGATGGCAGTTCATCAGTGTAGAGTGATGGCAGTTCATCAGTGTAGAGTGATGGTAGTTCATCAGTGTAGAGTGATGGCAGTTCATCAGTGTAGAGTGATGGTAGTTCATCAGTGTAGAGTGATGGTAGTTCATCAGTGTAGAGTGATGGCAGTTCATCAGTGTAGAGTGATGGCAGTTCATCAGTGTAGAGTGATGGTAGTTCATCAGTGTAGAGTGATGGCAGTTCATCAGTGTAGAGTGATGGTAGTTCATCAGTGTAGAGTGATGGTAGTTCATCAGTGTAGAGTGATGGCAGTTCATCAGTGTAGAGTGATGGTAGTTCATCAGTGTAGAGTGATGGCAGTTCATCAGTGTAGAGTGGTGGCAGTTCATCAGTGTAGAGTGATGGCAGTTCATCAGTGTAGAGTGGTGGCAGTTCATCAGTGTAGAGTGATGGCAGTTCATCAGTGTAGAGTGATGGTAGTTCATCAGTGTAGAGTGGTGGCAGTTCATCAGTGTAGAGTGATGGCAGTTCATCAGTGTAGAGTGATGGTAGTTCATCAGTGTAGAGTGATGGTAGTTCATCAGTGTAGAGTGATGGTAGTTCATCAGTGTAGAGTGATGGTAGTTCATCAGTGTAGAGTGATGGTAGTTCATCAGTGTAGAGTGATGGCAGTTCATCAGTGTAGAGTGATGGTAGTTCATCAGTGTAGAGTGATGGTAGTTCTTAAGTGTAGAGTGATGGCAGTTCATCAGTGTAGAGTGATGGTAGTTCATCAGTGTAGAGTGGTGGCAGTTCATCAGTGTAGAGTGATGGCAGTTCATCAGTGTAGAGTGATGGTAGTTCATCAGTGTAGAGTGATGGTAGTTCATCAGTGTAGAGTGATGGTAGTTCATCAGTGTAGAGTGATGGTAGTTCTTAAGTGTAGAGTGATGGCAGTTCATCAGTGTAGAGTGATGGTAATTCATCAGTGTAGAGTGGTGGCAGTTCATCAGTGTAGAGTGATGGCAGTTCATCAGTGTAGAGTGATGGTAGTTCATCAGTGTAGAGTGATGGTAGTTCATCAGTGTAGAGTGATGGTAGTTCATCAGTGTAGAGTGATGGTAGTTCATCAGTGTAGAGTGATGGCAGTTCATCAGTGTAGAGTGATGGCAGTTCATCAGCGTAGAGTGATGGCAGTTCATCAGTGTAGAGTGATGGTAGTTCATCAGTGTAGAGTGATGGTAGTTCATCAGTGTAGAGTGATGGTAGTTCATCAGTGTAGAGTGATGGAGTTCATCAGTGTAGAGTGATGACAGTTCATCAGTGTAGAGTGATGGCAGTTCATCAGTGTAGAGTGATGGTAGTTCATCAGTGTAGAGTGATGGTAGTTCATCAGTGTAGAGTGATGGCAGTTCATCAGTGTAGAGTGGTAGTTCATCAGTGTAGAGTGATGGCAGTTCATCAGTGTAGAGTGATGGCAGTTCATCAGTGTAGAGTGATGGCAGTTCATCAGTGTAGAGTGATGGTAGTTCATCAGTGTAGAGTGATGGTAGTTCATCAGTGTAGAGTGATGGTAGTTCATCAGTGTAGAGTGATGGTAGTTCATCAGTGTAGAGTGATGGTAGTTCATCAGTGTAGAGTGATGGTAGTTCATCAGTGTAGAGTGATGGCAGTTCATCAGTGTAGAGTGATGGCAGTTCATCAGTGTAGAGTGATGGTAGTTCATCAGTGTAGAGTGATGGCAGTTCATCAGTGTAGAGTGATGGCAGTTCATCAGTGTAGAGTGATGGTAGTTCATCAGTGTAGAGTGGTGGTAGTTCATCAGTGTAGAGTGATGGAAGTTCATCAGTGCAGAGTGGTGGTAGTTCTTCAGTGTAGAGTGGTGGTAGTTCTTCAGTGTAGAGTGATGGTAGTTCATCAGTGTAGAGTGATGGCAGTTCTTCAGTGTAGAGTGGTAGTAGTTCATCAGTGTAGAGTGATGGTAGTGCATCAGTGTAGAGTGGTGGCAGTTCATCAGTGTAGAGTGATCGTAGTTCATCAGTGTAGAGTGATGGTAGTTCATCAGTATAAAGTGGTGGCAGTTCATCAGTGTAGAGTGATGGCAGTTCATCAGTGTAGAGTGATGGTAGTTCATCAGTGTAGAGTGATGGTAGTTCATCAGTGTAGAGTGATGGTAGTTCATCAGTGTAGAGTGGTGGCAGTTCATCAGTGTAGAGTGATGGCAGTTCATCAGTGTAGAGTGATGGTAGTTCATCAGTGTAGAGTGATGGCAGTTCATCAGTGTAGAGTGATGGCAGTTCATCAGTGTAGAGTGATGGTAGTTCATCAGTGTAGAGTGATGGCAGTTCATCAGTGTAGAGTGATGGTAGTTCATCAGTGTAGAGTGATGGTAGTTCATCAGTGTAGAGTGATGGCAGTTCATCAGTGTAGAGTGATGGCAGTTCATCAGTGTAGAGTGATGGTAGTTCATCAGTGTAGAGTGATGGCAGTTCATCAGTGTAGAGTGATGGTAGTTCATCAGTGTAGAGTGATGGTAGTTCATCAGTGTAGAGTGATGGCAGTTCATCAGTGTAGAGTGATGGTAGTTCATCAGTGTAGAGTGATGGCAGTTCATCAGTGTAGAGTGGTGGCAGTTCATCAGTGTAGAGTGATGGCAGTTCATCAGTGTAGAGTGGTGGCAGTTCATCAGTGTAGAGTGATGGCAGTTCATCAGTGTAGAGTGATGGTAGTTCATCAGTGTAGAGTGGTGGCAGTTCATCAGTGTAGAGTGATGGCAGTTCATCAGTGTAGAGTGATGGTAGTTCATCAGTGTAGAGTGATGGTAGTTCATCAGTGTAGAGTGATGGTAGTTCATCAGTGTAGAGTGATGGTAGTTCATCAGTGTAGAGTGATGGTAGTTCATCAGTGTAGAGTGATGGCAGTTCATCAGTGTAGAGTGATGGTAGTTCATCAGTGTAGAGTGATGGTAGTTCTTAAGTGTAGAGTGATGGCAGTTCATCAGTGTAGAGTGATGGTAGTTCATCAGTGTAGAGTGGTGGCAGTTCATCAGTGTAGAGTGATGGCAGTTCATCAGTGTAGAGTGATGGTAGTTCATCAGTGTAGAGTGATGGTAGTTCATCAGTGTAGAGTGATGGTAGTTCATCAGTGTAGAGTGATGGTAGTTCTTAAGTGTAGAGTGATGGCAGTTCATCAGTGTAGAGTGATGGTAATTCATCAGTGTAGAGTGGTGGCAGTTCATCAGTGTAGAGTGATGGCAGTTCATCAGTGTAGAGTGATGGTAGTTCATCAGTGTAGAGTGATGGTAGTTCATCAGTGTAGAGTGATGGTAGTTCATCAGTGTAGAGTGATGGTAGTTCATCAGTGTAGAGTGATGGCAGTTCATCAGTGTAGAGTGATGGCAGTTCATCAGCGTAGAGTGATGGCAGTTCATCAGTGTAGAGTGATGGTAGTTCATCAGTGTAGAGTGATGGTAGTTCATCAGTGTAGAGTGATGGTAGTTCATCAGTGTAGAGTGATGGAGTTCATCAGTGTAGAGTGATGACAGTTCATCAGTGTAGAGTGATGGCAGTTCATCAGTGTAGAGTGATGGCAGTTCATCAGTGTAGAGTGATGGCAGTTCATCAGTGTAGAGTGATGGCAGTTCATCAGTGTAGAGTGATGGTAGTTCATCAGTGTAGAGTGATGGTAGTTCATCAGTGTAGAGTGATGGTAGTTCATCAGTGTAGAGTGATGGTAGTTCATCAGTGTAGAGTGATGGTAGTTCATCAGTGTAGAGTGATGGTAGTTCATCAGTGTAGAGTGATGGCAGTTCATCAGTGTAGAGTGATGGCAGTTCATCAGTGTAGAGTGATGGTAGTTCATCAGTGTAGAGTGATGGCAGTTCATCAGTGTAGAGTGATGGCAGTTCATCAGTGTAGAGTGATGGTAGTTCATCAGTGTAGAGTGGTGGTAGTTCATCAGTGTAGAGTGATGGAAGTTCATCAGTGCAGAGTGGTGGTAGTTCTTCAGTGTAGAGTGGTGGTAGTTCTTCAGTGTAGAGTGATGGTAGTTCATCAGTGTAGAGTGATGGCAGTTCTTCAGTGTAGAGTGGTAGTAGTTCATCAGTGTAGAGTGATGGTAGTGCATCAGTGTAGAGTGGTGGCAGTTCATCAGTGTAGAGTGATCGTAGTTCATCAGTGTAGAGTGATGGTAGTTCATCAGTATAAAGTGGTGGCAGTTCATCAGTGTAGAGTGATGGTAGTTCATCAGTGTAGAGTGATGGCAGTTCATCAGTGTAGAGTGGTGGCAGTTCATCAGTGTAGAGTGATGGTAGTTCATCAGTGTAGAGTGATGGTAGTTCATCAGTGTAGAGTGGTGGCAGTTCATCAGTGTAGAGTGATGGCAGTTCATCAGTGTAGAGTGATGTGTAGTTCATCAGTGTAGAGTGATGGCAGTTCATCAGTGTAGAGTGATGGCAGTTCATCAGTGTAGAGTGATGGTAGTTCATCAGTGTAGAGTGATGGCAGTTCATCAGTGTAGAGTGATGGTAGTTCATCAGTGTAGAGTGATGGTAGTTCATCAGTGTAGAGTGATGGCAGTTCATCAGTGTAGAGTGATGGTAGTTCATCAGTGTAGAGTGATGGCAGTTCATCAGTGTAGAGTGGTGGCAGTTCATCAGTGTAGAGTGATGGCAGTTCATCAGTGTAGAGTGATGGCAGTTCATCAGTGTAGAGTGGTGGCAGTTCATCAGTGTAGAGTGATGGCAGTTCATCAGTGTAGAGTGATGGTAGTTCATCAGTGTAGAGTGATGGTAGTTCATCAGTGTAGAGTGATGGCAGTTCATCAGTGTAGAGTGATGGCAGTTCATCAGTGTAGAGTGGTGGCAGTTCATCAGTGTAGAGTGATGGTAGTTCATCAGTGTAGAGTGATGGCAGTTCATCAGTGTAGAGTGATGGCAGTTCATCAGTGTAGAGTGATGGCAGTTCATCAGTGTAGAGTGATGGCAGTTCATCAGTGTAGAGTGGTGGCAGTTCATCAGTGTAGAGTGATGGCAGTTCATCAGTGTAGAGTGATGGCAGTTCATCAGTGTAGAGTGATGGCAGTTCATCAGTGTAGAGTGATGGCAGTTCATCAGTGTAGAGTGATGGTAGTTCATCAGTGTAGAGTGATGGTAGTTCATCAGTGTAGAGTGATGGTAGTTCATCAGTGTAGAGTGGTGGCAGTTCATCAGTGTAGAGTGATGGTAGTTCATCAGTGTAGAGTGATGGTAGTTCATCAGTGTAGAGTGATGGCAGTTCATCAGTGTAGAGTGGTGGCAGTTCATCAGTGTAGAGTGGTGGCAGTTCATCAGTGTAGAGTGATGGCAGTTCATCAGTGTAGAGTGATGGCAGTTCATCAGTGTAGAGTGATGGCAGTTCATCAGTGTAGAGTGATGGCAGTTCATCAGTGTAGAGTGATGGTAGTTCATCAGTGTAGAGTGATGGTAGTTCATCAGTGTAGAGTGGTGGCAGTTCATCAGTGTAGAGTGATGGTAGTTCATCAGTGTAGAGTGATGGCAGTTCATCAGTGTAGAGTGATGGCAGTTCATCAGTGTAGAGTGATGGCAGTTCATCAGTGTAGAGTGATGGCAGTTCATCAGTGTAGAGTGATGGCAGTTCATCAGTGTAGAGTGATGGCAGTTCATCAGTGTAGAGTGATGGCAGTTCATCAGTGTAGAGTGATGGTAGTTCATCAGTGTAGAGTGATGGCAGTTCATCAGTGTAGAGTGATGGCAGTTCATCAGTGTAGAGTGATGGCAGTTCATCAGTGTAGAGTGATGGCAGTTCATCAGTGTAGAGTGATGGCAGTTCATCAGTGTAGAGTGATGGCAGTTCATCAGTGTAGAGTGATGGCAGTTCATCAGTGTAGAGTGATGGCAGTTCATCAGTGTAGAGTGATGGCAGTTCATCAGTGTAGAGTGATGGCAGTTCATCAGTGTAGAGTGATGGCAGTTCATCAGTGTAGAGTGATGACAGTTCATCAGTGTAGAGTGATGGCAGTTCATCAGTGTAGAGTGATGGTAGTTCATCAGTGTAGAGTGATGGCAGTTCATCAGTGTAGAGTGGTGGCAGTTCATCAGTGTAGAGTAATGGTAGTTCATCAGTGTAGAGTGATGGCAGTTCATCAGTGTAGAGTGATGGTAGTTCATCAGTGTAGAGTGATGGTAGTTCATCAGTGTAGAGTGATGGTAGTTCATCAGTGTAGAGTGATGGCAGTTCATCAGTGTAGAGTGATGGTAGTTAATCAGTGTAGAGTGATGGCAGTTCATCAGTGTAGAGTGATGGTAGTTCATCAGTGTAGAGTGATGGTAGTTCATCAGTGTAGAGTGATAGCAGTTCATCAGTGTAGAGTGATGGCAGTTCATCAGTGTAGAGTGATGGTAGTTCATCAGTGTAGAGTGATGGCAGTTCATCAGTGTAGAGTGATGGCAGTTCATCAGTGTAGAGTGATGGCAGTTCATCAGTGTAGAGTGATGGCAGTTCATCAGTGTAGAGTGATGGTAGTTCATCAGTGTAGAGTGATGGTAGTTCATCAGTGTAGAGTGATGGTAGTTCATCAGTGTAGAGTGATGGCAGTTCATCAGTGTAGACTGTAGAGTGATGGTAGTTCATCAGTGTAGAGTGATGGTAGTTCATCAGTGTAGAGTGATGGTAGTTCATCAGTGTAGAGTGATGGTAGTTAATCAGTGTAGAGTGATGGCAGTTCATCAGTGTAGAGTGATGGCAGTTCATCAGTGTAGAGTGATGGCAGTTCATCAGTGTAGAGTGATCAATGGCAGTTCATCAGTGTAGAGTGATGGTAGTTCATCAGTGTTGAGTGATGGCAGTACATCAGTGTAGAGTGATGGCAGTTCATCAGTGTAGAGTGATGGCAGTTCATCAGTGTAGAGTGATGGCAGTTCATCAGTGTAGAGTGATGGCAGTTCATCAGTGTAGAGTGATGGTAGTTCATCAGTGTAGAGTGATGGTAGTTCATCAGTGTAGAGTGATGGTAGTTCATCAGTGTAGAGTGATGGCAGTTCATCAGTGTAGAGTGATGGCAGTTCATCAGTGTAGAGTGATGGTAGTTCATCAGTGTAGAGTGATGGTAGTTCATCAGTGTAGAGTGATGGTAGTTCATCAGTGTAGAGTGATGGCAGTTCATCAGTGTAGAGTGGTGGCAGTTCATCAGTGTAGAGTGATGGCAGTTCATCAGTGTAGAGTGATGGCAGTTCATCAGTGTAGAGTGGTGGCAGTTCATCAGTGTAGAGTGATGGTAGTTCATCAGTGTAGAGTGGTGGTAGTTCATCAGTGTAGAGTGGTGGTAGTTCATCAGTGTAGAGTGGTGGTAGTTCATCAGTGTAGAGTGGTGGTAGTTCATCAGTGTAGAGTGGTGGTAGTTCATCAGTGTAGAGTGATGGCAGTTCATCAGTGTAGAGTGATGGCAGTTCATCAGTGTAGAGTGATGGTAGTTCATCAGTGTAGAGTGATGGTAGTTCATCAGTGTAGAGTGATGGTAGTTCATCAGTGTAGAGTGATGGTAGTTCATCAGTGTAGAGTGATGGTAGTTCATCAGTGTAGAGTGATGGTAGTTCATCAGTGTAGAGTGATGGCAGTTCATCAGTGTAGAGTGATGGTAGTTCATCAGTGTAGAGTGATGGCAGTTCATCAGTGTAGAGTGATGGCAGTTCATCAGTGTAGAGTGATGGCAGTTCATCAGTGTAGAGTGATGGCAGTTCATCAGTGTAGAGTGATGGTAGTTCATCAGTGTAGAGTGATGGTAGTTCATCAGTGTAGAGTGATGGCAGTTCATCAGTGTAGAGTGATGGCAGTTCATCAGTGTAGAGTGATGGCAGTTCATCAGTGTAGAGTGATGGTAGTTCATCAGTGTAGAGTGATGGTAGTTCATCAGTGTAGAGTGATGGCAGTTCATCAGTGTAGAGTGATGGCAGTTCATCAGTGTAGAGTGATGGTAGTTCATCAGTGTAGAGTGATGGTAGTTCATCTGTGTAGAGTGATGGTAGTTCATCAGTGTAGAGTGATGGCAGTTCATCAGTGTAGAGTGATGGTAGTTCATCAGTGTAGAGTGATGGCAGTTCATCAGTGTAGAGTGATGGTAGTTCATGCACTAGTCACTCACACTACAGACATGTCTAAATAGAGCACATGCACTAGTCACTCACACTACAGACATGTCTAAATAGAGCACATCACTGGTCACTATTCATAATGCCACTCTATTGTTTAAGTAAATTGATTAAGTAAATTGATAGTCTCTTCCCATACGGCTTATGAATTGATTGAGCGGCATATGTACCTATCATTTAGGTATTAATAATCTGAGGGTGGCTATAGAAGCCGAGTGCACTGAGCATGTGGTGCCTGACAGAGGTTGCTTGAAGCTCTCCTGCAGCTCCACCCCCAGGGGACCAATCAAATGGTCACGCCCCGATGGAAAGATGCTTCGCCCAGTCTCAGGGTCGTGCCAGTCTTTGTCTTCATGTGTGAGTGGTGAGCGTGGACAAGGCGTGCTTCTGGTGGAGGATATGGGCGTGGACGATGCCGGATATTATATGTGTACCAGCACATTCCAGAAGCAAATTATATCTGATGTATGTCGTGTTGTGCTAGGAGGTATGGAATAAGTAGACATTGAGTGTTGTGTTAGGAGGTATGGAATAAGTAGACATTGAGTGTTGTGCTAGGAGGTATGGAATAAGTAGACATTGAGTGTTGTGCTAGGAGGTATGGAATAAGTAGACATTGAGTGTTGTGTTAGGAGGTATGGAATAAGTAGACATTGAGTGTTGTGTTAGGAGGTATGGAATAAGTAGACATTGAGTGTTGTGCTAGGAGGTATGGAATAAGTAGACATTGAGTGTTGTGCTAGGAGGTATGGAATAAGTAGACATTGAGTGTTGTGCTAGGAGGTATTGAATAAGTAGACATTGAGTGTTGTGCTAGGAGGTATGGAATAAGTAGACATTGAGTGTTGTGCTAGGAGGTATGGAATAAGTAGACATTGAGTGTTGTGCTAGGAGGTATGGAATAAGTAGACATTGAGTGTTGTGCTAGGAGGTATGGAATAAGTAGACATTGAGTGTTGTGCTAGGAGGTATGGAATAGAGTAGACATTGAGTGTTGTGCTAGGAGGTATGGAATAAGTAGACATTGAGTGTTGTGCTAGGAGGTATGGAATAGAGTAGACATTGAGTGTTGTGCTAGGAGGTATGGAATAAGTAGACATTGAGTGTTGTGCTAGGAGGTATGGACATCGAGTGTTGTGCTAGGAGATATGGAATAAGTAGACATTGAGTGTTGTGCTAGGAGGTATGGAATAAGTAGACATTGAGTGTTGTGCTAGGAGGTATGGAATAAGTAGACATTGAGTGTTGTGCTAGGAGGTATGGACATCGAGTGTTGTGCTAGGAGGTATGGAATAAGTAGACATTGAGTGTTGTGTTAGGAAGTATGGAATAAGTAGACATTGAGTGTTGTGCTAGGAGGTATGGAATAGAGTAGACATTGTTAGTATGTTCTTCTCAGCAGGGGCTGCTCCACCTCTTTTGAGTGGCCCGGCAGTTATGGGACTTGTGGAGCTGCCCCCACTCTTATATGATTGCAGTACACCTGTCCAGCAATAACTGCAGGGTTCATCTGTAGATGTCCTCTGTAAATGAGGAGTTATTGCAGTGATATCTAGTGTACTACAGGAAGTTTTGTTAATGAGTTATTGCAAATATATCCAAACTCTAGACCAATGCAAGTGACAGTGGTTATGATCCAGGCATTTTGTCAACCTTAAACAGATTGCAACAGCTCTCTCTCTCTCAACTGCTTCCTTTACATAAATGTATGCTCTATAAGTCGTAACCCCTTGAGGGGAAGTGTGGAACCCATTTTTTCATGCTTCTATTATTGTCTGTAGCCACAAGTTTGGGGATGTGGTTGTAGCCACAGGTTTGGGGGTGTGGTGGTGCAACCTTTTTTCCAACCATGTTCTGTAAAGGACATTATCAATAATAAAATACTTTGAATAATTAATGTTATGGTTATTTTGTCTTTCAAATCTGTTCGATGAAACGATTGTCTTCATCATCTACTTCTTCTCCATATGTCAGTTGGTCTGAGTTCATAGGGCCAGATCTTCTGCAGTTGCCACAGGCAGGGGAGCAGTCCACACTGAGCTTCTTGCATGTACACCTCCAAGTGTTGCCATCAGTGCAGCAGCTGCACCTGTAGGAGTGCATCAGCAGGAGATGGAGGCATGCGTACTGGCAAAATCCTCCTTCCCCTCTCTCTTTCCTATGGCATACACAAATCAGGCGTTCTAAAAATGAGACCTGCAGCAGTGAGATGGATAGAAGTAATGGAGCATGGATGTATCAGAGATAAATATTTATTCCTAATCTCCCCTTCCTTCAGGGAGGGAAGAACAGTTTAATTAATGTCCCATAATTGGCGTGGAGCTTTAATCTGTGTCCCAGTTCATGACCGGGTCATGATAATGTTCTGGTGAGGATCTCAGTCTGGTTACTGGAGCCTCGACTTGTAGATACATAATGTTCGATTTCTCCTTACTCATCTGCCTGGAACTGGTGTGTCACCGGACGTAATCCGTATTTCTGAATTATCTGGAATAGGTGGTTGGGTCCTGATTCCGTGATGATGGTCATAATCGTGCTTGTGTCCGTCTTAAAAGCAATAGTTGCTGCAAGGAATCCATCCAAGTATGACCAATTTGAGGTCAGCTGTTCTTCTTGAATGGGGTGGTTTGTGCGTAAGCATCTTCCCATAAGCAGCTTAGCAGGTGATAGGTTACACCTGGGAATGGTGTTGATCTGTATGCAGTAAGGACATGTGAGGGTCTGTATGCTCTTTCAGTAGCCATTTCAGAGTCTGAACGGTTCGCTCAGCTTGGCCATTGCTTTGGTGAAGAAAGGAGTACTTGTCACATGATTGAAGTCGTATGCCTTTGCAAATTCAGTGAATTCTTGTGATGTGTACTGAGGGCTATTGTCGCTGGTAACAGTTTCTGCTTTTCTAAATCTTGAAAATACATTCTCAGTGCTTTGGTGATGTAGTGTTAGTACTTTGGGGTATCTTGAGAAATGGTCACTACTACCAGGTAAGTGACTCCTTTAATTAGAAGAAGTCGGTGCCGATCTTCTGCCATGGATACTCGTCTGGTTTTGTTGACCTTCTTCCTGTACATTTTGGACATCGTTTTACTTGTTTAGGGGGAGCCTTGGTGCTCGTTTTACTTGTTTAGGGGGAGCCTTGGTGATCAGCATGAATCTTGTCTAGACTTCTCTTCTGGAGATATTTAGGTATGATTATATGCTTGCCACAGAGTAGGAGATTGTTCTTTTTGTTTAGGGTGAGTTCTCCATGGGCATTCTGGTACAGTTTGAGTTCCGCTTCAATATCCTGGTCATCCTTTTTGGCAGTGTTGAATTACTTTTGAGCAGATGTGATATTTTAGCTTCGGCTTTCTGGTGTTCACATTAGCAGGTGGGTGTGTCTCTGCACCAGCAGGTGGGTGTGTCTCTGTTGGCTGTCTTGAGTAGATTCTCCCTTGTTGGGCTGTCTTGAGTATACTCTCCCTGTGACTATCTTGAGTAGACTCTCCCTTTTTGGCTGTACTCTCCCTTGTTGACTGTCTTTAGTATACTTTCCCTGTGGCTGTCTTGAGTAGACTCTCCCTTGTTGGCTGTCTTGAGTATACTCTCCCTTGTTGGCTGTCCTGAGTAGACTCTCCCTTGTTGGCTGTCTTGAGTAGACTCTCCCGTGTTGGCTGTCTTGAGTATACTCTCCCTGTGACTGTCTTGAGTAGACTCTCCCTTTTTGGCTGTACTCTCCCTTGTTGACTGTCTTTAGTATACTTTCCCTGTGGCTGTCTTGAGTAGACTCTCCCTTTTTGGCTGTACTCTCCCTTGTTGACTGTCTTTAGTATACTTTCCCTGTGGCTGTCTTGAGTAGACTCTCCCTTGTTGGCTGTCTTGAGTATACTCTCCCTTGTTGGCTGTCCTGAGTAGACTCTCCCTTGTTGGCTGTCTTGAGTAGACTCTCCCTTGTTGGCTGTCTTGAGTAGACTCTCCCTTGTTGGCTGTCTTGAGTAGACTCTCCCTTGTTGGCTGTCCTGAGTAGACTCTCCCTTGTTGGCTGTCTTGAGTAGACTCTCCCTTGTTGGCTGTCTTGAGTAGACTCTCCCTTGTTGGCTGTCTTGAGTAGACTCTCCCTTGTTGGCTGTCTTGAGTAGACTCTCCCTGTGACTGTCTTGAGTAGACTCTCCCGTGTTGGCTGTCTTGAGTAGACTCTCCCTGTGACTGTCTTGAGTAGACTCTCCCTGTGACTGTCTTGAGTAGACTCTCCCTTGATAAATCAGCGCCTTGTTTAGTGAAGCATTGGGTGCTGTGATGACCTTTCTTATTGCATGATGGAAAATTGCATCCTCTGCAGTGTACTCTCCACGTGAATGAGATTCTTCCACCCCCAGCCCTAGCAGAGCAATTTGTTGTCTGTTTCTCCCATTGGGTTTCTATGGTTGCCACATGTGTTTGCTTGGCCCGTGCCATTGAAGGGTCGGCGTATTTGAACCTCCTCTTAGGTGTGGTTCATCGTGTTGCTCCTCTGAGCCCTACAGCTGCTCTCTGCCTGAGCTTCTTCATTGCTTGAGCTTCTTCATTGCTTTATCGAGCATTAGGTAGGCATCGAGCTGTAACTGTTGGGACAGTGCAGTGTCTCGGGTGCTGCTAGTGCAGATGCAACACAGAATTGTTCAAAGTAATGTTTCCTCCTTGGCTAGTTGTCTGATGTTCGGAAATATAAATTTTTCTGGGTGTTCCAGTCAAAGTTGAGACATCCTTTGATAGTTCACTGGATCCCACCTTGCAGGATTCGTGTAGAACCTAATGAACTGATAGCAATAGCAACAGAAGAGTATTTGTATACATATCAGGCATTCTAAAAATGACACCTGTAGTCTGTAGGAATAATGTCTATCGTGTCAATTAAGCACACATTGATTGGTGATAGTCTGTTCACTGTTACACCCTGTTAGTAATGGAGCGTGACACCATTCAAGTAAGTACTTATTCCACACACACAGACTGTGGTACTTGCTGCAGCTGAATTGGGTGGCAATGCTGTGTTGTGATGGGAGGTGTTTGTGGCTACCTTCTCACAGAAATGCTTGTGGCACAGGGAACCAAGCTCTTCTCCAGGTTACACAGACCAATGCTTACTCCCCTAGCCCTAGAAATGCTTGCTCCCTTGCAGCAGTAACATCTTTGGGGAAAGCTGACTATGCAGCGAACATCTTGCTTGCTCGCAAAATTATTTACTTGATTCAAAGTTCTTGAGGGAAGTTCCTCACCCAATACCATAGAGGTGAGTGGTTGTATCACATCCGAGGACTGCATGCAGAAAGAGGACGTGAGTGCATATTTCAAGGCCAAGCTTTGCCTTGGCAGCTATTTAGAGTCACTGGAGAAGCAGTTGATCTCTGCACTGCAATGTCATCAATCTTGATCGTAGACTTCATGTCTACAGGGACTACCTGGTCGCTCCTCTTGAAAGTGCACTCTGCAGCACTTCCCTCCATGCTAGTGCACTCTGCAGCACTTCCCTCCATGCTAGTGCACTCTGCAGCACTTCCCTCCATGCTAGTGCACTCTGCAGCACTTCCCCTCCATGCTAGTGCACTCTGCAGTACTTCCCTCCATGCTAGTGCACTCTGCAGCACTTCCCTCCATGCTAGTGCACTCTGCAGCACTTCCCTCCATGCTAGTGCACTCTGCAGCACTTCCCCTCATGCTAGTGCACTCTGCAGCACTTCCCTCCATGCTAGTGCACTCTGCAGTACTTCCCTCCATGCTAGTGCACTCTGCAGCACTTCCCCTCATGCTAGTGCACTCTGCAGCACTTCCCTCCATGCTAGTGCACTCTGCAGCACTTCCCTCCATGCTAGTGCAGCACTTCCCTCCATGCTAGTGCACTCTGCAGCACTTCCCCTCGTGCTAGTGCACTCTGCAGCACTTCCCTCCATGCTAGTGCACTCTGCAGCACTTCCCTCCATGCTAGTGCACTCTGCAGCACTTCCCTCCATGCTAGTGCACTCTGCAGCACTTCCCTCCATGCTAACTCAAATTACAATCTCTTGCCTTGCAGCATTAATGGTGTGTGTGCATGTAGTGGAGATGTTCCATGGACTGGTATCGGAAGTGAAGGGGTTCAAGATACCTCAGAACTGTGTGAGTGTCTTTGAAGTGACGAGCCTGCCTAACCTTGGTCCTGTCTTTGTTTTGCTCTTCTGTGTTGTAGCTTACACCACTCAGCTCTTGCTTGACTTTGTCCACTTCAGCACAAGCTGGCAAGGACAACAACTATGTCAGACATTGCTGCTTATTCATCCCTTGTCTTCTTGGGAGGAGGACCCCACTGGTTTTCATCATTCTCGTGAGCACCTGCTCGATAATGAGATCTGAGGACATGCCATCCCAATGACCCTCATTTCTTCTCACCACATGGAGATCTTCTTTGAATTGCTGATACACATCTGGACGCTCACCTTGTAGATTAGACATCCACTGCAGATACACCCAGGTTGTGCCCAGATCACCAGATGCTGTCAAGTAAGGGAGCATTTTGCAATTCCCAGTTGTCAGGACTCTCTGCCTGGATATGCTTGCGAAGGATATCACCCCATCCATGTACTGCAAGTGGAGTATGCCACTCATTCCTATCCATGTACTGCAAGTGGAGTATGCCACTCACCACTATCCATGTACTGCAAGTGGAGTATGCCACTCAACCCTATCCATGTACTGCAAGCAGAGTATGCCACTCACCACTATCCATGTACTGCAAGTAGAGTATGCCACTCACCACTATCCATGTACTACAAGCGGAGTATGCCACTCATCCCTATCCATGTACTGCAAGCAGAGTATGCCACTCACCACTATCCATGTACTGCAAGCAGAGTATGCCACTCATCCCTATCCATGTACTGCAAGTGGAGTATGCCACTCACCTCTATCCATGTACTGCAAGTAGAGTATGCCACTCACCACTATCCATGTACTGCAAGTGGAATGCCACTCCCCCCTATCCATGTACTGCAAGTGGAGTATGCCACTCAACCCTATCCATGTACTGCAAGCAGAGTATGCCACTCACCACTATCCATGTACTGCAAGTAGAGTATGCCACTCACCACTATCCATGTACTACAAGCGGAGTATGCCACTCATCCCTATCCATGTACTGCAAGCAGAGTATGCCACTAACCCCTATCCATGTACTGCAAGTGGAGTATGCCACTCACCACTATCCATGTACTGCAAGTGGAGTATGCCACTCAACCCTATCCATGTACTGCAAGTGGAGTATGCCATCACCCCTATCCATGTACTGCAAGCGGAGTATGCCACTCATCCCTATCCATGTACTGCAAGTGGAGTATGCCACTCACCACTATCCATGTACTGCAAGTGGAGTATGCCACTCACCACTATCCATGTACTGCAAGTGGAGTATGCCACTCATTCCTATCCATGTACTGCAAGTGGAGTATGCCACTCACCACTATCCATGTACTGCAAGTGGAGTATGCCACTCACCACTATCCATGTACTGCAAGCAGAGTATGCCACTCACCACTATCCATGTACTGCAAGCAGAGTATGCCACTCATCCCTATCCATGTACTGCAAGCAGAGTATGCCACTCATCCCTATCCATGTACTGCAAGTGGAGTATGCCATCACCCCTATCCATGTACTGCAAGCGGAGTATGCCACTCATCCCTATCCATGTACTGCAAGTGGAGTATGCCACTCACCACTATCCATGTACTGCAAGTGGAGTATGCCACTCACCACTATCCATGTACTGCAAGTGGAGTATGCCATCACCCCTATCCATGTACTGCAAGTAGAGTATGCCACTCATCCCTATCCATGTACTGCAAGTGGAGTATGCCACTCACCACTATCCATGTACTGCAAGTGGAGTATGCCACTCACCACTATCCATGTACTGCAAGTGGAGTATGCCATCACCCCTATCCATGTACTGCAAGTAGAGTATGCCACTCATCCCTATCCATGTACTGCAAGTGGAGTATGCCACTCACCACTATCCATGTACTGCAAGTGGAGTATGCCACTCACCACTATCCATGTACTGCAAGTGGAGTATGCCACTCACCACTATCCATGTACTGCAAGTAGAGTATGCCACTCACCACTATCCATGTACTGCAAGTGGAGTATGCCACTCACCACTATCCATGTACTGCAAGTGGAGTATGCCACTCACCACTATCCATGTACTGCAAGTGGAGTATGCCACTTACCACTATCCATGTACTGCAAGTGGAGTATGCCACTCACCACTATCCATGTACTGCAAGTATGCCACTCACCACTATCCATGTACTGCAAGTGGAGTATGCCACTCATCCCTATCCATGTACTGCAAGTGGAGTATGCCACTTACCACTATCCATGTACTGCAAGTGGAGTATGCCACTCACCACTATCCATGTACTGCAAGTATGCCACTCACCACTATCCATGTACTGCAAGTGGAGTATGCCACTCACCACTATCCATGCACTGCAAGTGGAGTATGCCACTCACCACTATCCATGTACTGCAAGTGGAGTATGCCACTCACCACTATCCATGTACTGCAAGTGGAGTATGCCACTCACCACTATCCATGTACTGCAAGTGGAGTATGCCACTCACCACTATCCATGTACTGCAAGTGGAGTATGCCACTCACCACTATCCATGTACTGCAAGTGGAGTATGCCACTCACCACTATCCATGTACTGCAAGCAGAGTATGCCACTCAACCCTATCCATGTACTGCAAGTGGAGTATGCCACTCACCACTATCCATGTACTGCAAGCAGAGTATGCCACTCACCACTATCCATGTACTGCAAGTGGAGTATGCCACTCACCACTATCCATGTACTGCAAGCAGAGTATGCCACTCACCACTATCCATGTACTGCAAGTGGAGTATGCCACTCACCACTATCCATGTACTGCAAGTGGAGTATGCCACTCACCACTATCCATGTACTGCAAGTGGAGTATGCCATCACCCCTATCCATGTACTGCAAGTAGAGTATGCCACTCATCCCTATCCATGTACTGCAAGTGGAGTATGCCACTCACCACTATCCATGTACTGCAAGTGGAGTATGCCACTCACCACTATCCATGTACTGCAAGCAGAGTATGCCACTCATCCCTATCCATGTACTGCAAGTGGAGTATGCCACTCACCACTATCCATGTACTGCAAGTGGAGTATGCCACTCACCACTATCCATGTACTGCAAGTGAAGTATGCCACTCACCACTATCCATGTACTGCAAGTGGAGTATGCCACTCACCACTATCCATGTACTGCAAGCGGAGTATGCCACTCACCACTATCCATGTACTGCAAGTGGAGTATGCCACTTACCACTATCCATGTACTGCAAGTGGAGTATGCCACTCACCACTATCCATGTACTGCAAGTGGAGTATGCCACTTACCACTATCCATGTACTGCAAGTGGAGTATGCCACTCACCACTATCCATGCACTGCAAGTGGAGTATGCCACTCACCACTATCCATGTACTGCAAGTGGAGTATGCCACTCAACCCTATCCATGTACTGCAAGTGGAGTATGCCACTCACCCCTATCCATGTACTGCAAGCATGCCACTCCTAGAAGACTTCAGGGATTTGCTTTCTCTCTGAGCAGCAACACTGATTCCAGTCTTCTAGCAAACTTGACCTGCAGACACTAACCAGCTTATGGTAGAGGCAGCAGCTTCATCTCGACTTCTAGCAGTCTCATCATGTGATGATGTTGTTTCCTCATCGTCAGATCCTGTGTCATCTGAATTTCCTGGTAGAGGCTCATTAAATGTGTTGTCCAGCACCAGGGCATTGAGTACTGCATTAATCTATGAAGATTGTGGTGACGCAGAAGCATATGGCATAGCGTTGGTGTTGGGCTCTTATAGTGGAGTGGCCACTATAAGATGTACCCATCCTGTTTGAGCAATGGCCTTGCTACTGCATTGGATGCATAGATGAATTCCAGCAAATCTTGTATTCCACAGATGCAGCCATGAGATGCCATTAGTGCACCTAAACTAAGTAACTCGTTTCTGTATGAAAACCTCTCAGATGAACAAAACCACTCAACTCACTTCCCACTGGCTCAGTAACCTTAAGCACCTTCTGCCAGAGTGGTTGGTCAATGGTGATGATCGCGACATTGTGGCTGCATGCATGCTCAAGTACACATTTCAGAGTTGAGAAGACACGTGAGACATTACTGGGCTAGGGCTAGGGCCAGGGGGGATTCGTGCCGTCATGGCTAGAAACATCACTGTCAGGGACCATATCCCCCTGACTAAGGACCACACCTCCACTGATGTACTGACCAAAGACATAGATGCTCGCTATAATGTTGTGGTGCTAATAAATGCATGTGAGTCTGATATGATGAAGCTAAAGTACTTTGGCTTGAAGAGCGAAAAGATGCATTAGAGTGGTCATTTTTTTGCCAAATCTCAAATTTTGTTTTATACAACTACCTAGCCCTAGCTCTAGCCCTGCCGAGAGCCACATAGTTCAATATTTGAAATTAGTTGTTTAACGTAGGTGTTTAAGTCGAAAAAAAGTGTTTTCTTCAGAATTTCTACACTTTACCCTCAGGGGATTTAAGACTTTTAGTGTGTTATAGAGCACACTTTTCTGTATAAGAAACAGTTGAGAGAGCTTGTGTTGCAGTTTGTTTGAGGTTGGGCTGTTTTATAATCCTTCGACTATTGTATGTAATGTATGTATGCTGTGTATGAGACTGGCCAGTTTGGGCCTGTGGTATAGTAACTTACTAAGGACAATAATCACGAGCACTTCTAATCTTAATGAGTGACTGTTGATTCATGCCTTGTTATATGTTGAATACCTTGTCACTACCAGGCCAAGCCTTATCAGCATTAACCTGTCTCACATTCTGAAACTGTATAAAAGCACACACTCTATTTTGTGAAGAACAAGGAAAACTTCAACTGAACTTCATTGCTGCCAACCTAGCAGAGCAAATATCTCACTGCTCGCAAGTCCAACTCAACTTCATGCTGCCATCCTAGCAGAGCAAATATCTCACTGCTGGCGAGTCCAATTGAACCTCATGCTGCCATCCTAGCAGAGCAAATATCTCACTGCTGGCGAGTCCAACTGAACCTCATGCTGCCATCCTAGCAGAGCAAATATCTCACTGCTGGCGAGTCCAACTGAACCTCATGACCTCATGCTGCCATCCTAGCAGAGCAAATATCTCACTGCTGGCGAGTCCAACTGAACTTCATAGCAGAGCAAATATCACACTGCTGGCGAGGATAAAAAAGCAGTGGCTACACACAGCACTCTCAATGAATTTGATAATAGCAAAGAAGACTGGGTCTCATATTCTGAGTGAGTGCAGCTGTATTTTGAAGCAAGCGACATACGAGCAGAACAAGCTGACAAGTGACAAGATACTGCTTAGTGTGTGTGGACCTGCTACTTATCTTACCTCGAAGCTCCTCTGAGAAGTCAATTTGAGGAGCTAGTGGAGATAGTCTGTCAAAACCCTAAACTGTCTCTATTTGTTGAGAGATGTAAATTTCAACATTCGCCTTCAAAAGCCTGGGGAGTCGACAAAACTAGAAACATTCCCGGATATGCTACAGGACAGACTTGTGTGTGGTATCAGATAAATGCATTCAGCTCCAGCTAGTCTGACCTAACATCTCAGAAGGCAATGAAACTGGTGCAGTCTATGGAATCAACCAATAAGAAAACCCTAGAACTCCAAGGGGAGTCAGGACCACTATTCAAGGTGGGATGAGCTATTGTTGTGGGGGCCAGCACCCCTAGCCCTAGCCCCAACCCTAGTTCTAGCCCCAGCCCTAGCCCTAGCCCCAACCCTAGCCCCAACCCTAGCCCTAGCCCTGCAGAGTGAACGTGGAAGAATATGCATAATGTCATATTTGTAAAAAGAAAGGATATTTAGCCCTGCTAATGAGCACGTCAAAGTCACGTCATTCAAATCGAGACCAGCACGAGGACACATCAAATATCTGAAGAAATGAATGCTGTTAAGAATGAAAGAGCTTTCTCTGAGGAGGATGAAGCTGTGTACTCCTTGTTCAGTGAGGCAGCAAACAAGGCTATTTGTGGCCATCGTTAAGATTCAAGGGATTGATCTAAAGATGGAAGTTGATACGGAACTTTAGTTTCTGTGTAATCAGTGATACTGCTTACAAGAGATTGTGGCCAGAAGCAAAGGCACCAAAGTTACGCAATGCTGAAGTGAGATCACGAACATACTCTGGAGAGGACTTGGAAGTATTAGGAATCATTGCGGTGGAGGTCAGATATAAGCATAACTTAGAGCTAGTGATCATAGAAGGAGAGACAGCTCAAGTTTGTGGGGAAAGACTGGCTAGCAATATCCATTGGGGAATAAAATGTATTTTACTGAGACTCATGACACACTCCCTAGGGACACTTCTGGACAAATATGAAAGTTATTTTCCGATCAGAACTGGGTAAAGTGGAAGTCATGAAAGCCAAGATTCATGCGAGTATGCAAGCACAACCACATTTCTACCAACCTTGACCACTACCATATGCCATGCAGAAGAAGGTTGAAGCTGAGCTTGACTGTTTGGTGAGGGAAGGCTATTAAACGAGTGCAATTTCTGTGTGGGAAGCTTCAAATTTTCTAAGGATGGACCAGAAAGAATTTGTGGAGATAACTGACACATACCCACTTCCAAGAATAGAGGACCTATTAGAAGGAGGGTAACCTTTACCAAACTGGACCTTGCTTGTGCGTATCAGCAGATGAGCTAGAGGAAGAATCAAAGCCCCTCCCTATTGACTATCAACACCCACAAAAGACTCTACAAATATCCACATTACCATTTGGAGTGTCAGCGACTCCCTCAATTTCCCAACGAACAATGGAAAAACTTTTACAGGGAATTACTAGAGTGTGTGTGTATATTGACGACATTTTAGTCACAGGAAAGATGGAAGCAGAGCACATTGAGAATATAGAGCAAGTACTGATTCAACTCGAAAGTGCTGGAATGTGGCTGAAAAAAGCCAGTGTGCGCCTTATGCTGCCAAAAGTATATTGGGCACAGCATAAAGGAATGGATTGCAACCAACTGAAAAAAAGGTACAGACCATCAAAGAAATCAAAGAAACCCAATACCACAGAATATATACAACCTAGCTCTTGGGCATTGTCAATTCCTCGGCTAAATTTTTTTGACCAATCTCTCTACCAGATCTCTCTACCAGATTAGAACCTATTTATAGTCTGACTGCTTAAAAAGGTGCAAAGTGACAACAACAAGCAGCCTTCACGGATGCCAAGAAGTTGTTAATTTCTGCAAATGTATTGACAATCCAGACATGGTGGATGATGCCTCTCCATGTGGAGTGGAGGCTCGTGCTAGCTCATGAAGATATAAAGCAGGAAGCAACCCATCACTTTTGCTTCCAGATCACTTGCACCAGCTCAGCTCAAGTAAGCTCAATTGGAAAAGTAGGGGCTTGCTATTGTTTTGCGGGTAGAATGGTTTAATTAATACCTGTGGGAAGGAACTTCATTATCATTTCAGATCACAAATCTGCAGCACCTTTTCAGTGAGTCAAAAGCAAATGCCCCCCAATGGCATCAGCTCAAATACAATGGTGAGCACTTATTTGAGTGCATGATTACCACATAGTGCACCAGCCGTGGATGCATTGGGCAGGCTCCCTCTACCAAACAGCCCAAGTAATATTCCTATGCCAGCTGAAACATTGCTTGTGATTGAGAGCCTACACTCTACACCAGTAGGAGCAGAAGGTGGACAGATCATGACCCTCTATTCCATATGGCGGCCAAGAGGACTAGTGTGGCCTTATCAAATAAGCAAGGGTGAACTTAGCATTCTCGGTGGCTGTGTAATGTGGGGGATGAAGAGCCATTATTCTTGGACAGGAAGAAAGTGAAGGAGCATGGTGGTCCAGAGATCTCACATATGAAGGCCTTGGCACGGAGTTATGTCTGGGGGCCAAGCATGGATAAAGAAAATAACTTGAGGCAAAAGTGAAGCAGTATGAATTGTGCCAAAAAAAGAAGTCTCCACCCCAGTGCATTGGAATGACCAGTGTCCATAGTCCAGACTCCTGTGCTGGATGGGGGGAAATGTTCCTCACAATCATGGTTTGAAATCAAGGTACCGGTTCCAGCAACGTCTCAACATACGACAACATCTGTGGACATAGTTTGGACTTGGCATTCCAGAATTATTTGTAGTTCACTGGTGCAGTGTTGAGTTCATGCACAAGAATGGTGTCAGGCATATGGTGTTGGCTCTGCCCCATCCTGCCTCAAATGGGTTGGCAGTAGGGCTTTTCAGACATTAAAAAGTCCACAATGAGAACAATTGAGGCTAAAAGGTTGACAGATTCCTGTTACAGTATCGTTTAACTCCACATGCGGTGTGTCCTGCTGAATTATTGATGGGAAGAAGACCTCGATATACCCTAGACTTATTGCACCCCGATTGGCACCAGGAGAGCAGAAGGCCATACAAGACCAAAATGCAAGGCAGAAGTCATTTGTTGTGGGGAAGAAGGTCTTCACCTGGTCATGGTTGTGCTTGGTTGGCAGGATCCATTTTGGAGAGTCTGGGCCCATGCTCATTCCGAGAATACAACTAACGAACGGTCTAAATGTGTGACGTCACATGACTATATCCAGCTCGATCAACAGATGCTGCATCACGTCTGAAGATGAAGATCTAGGTTCCAGCACCAGTAGCCGCAGTGGAAGAACCTCAGGAGTCTGGATTTACTGAAGCCTCACTTTCCTAACCAGCCGAGTTACGACATTCCAATCGCATTTGCCGGCCATCTCTACGAGATTATTGGGATGATCCGAGTGAGGACACACAAAATGCAACAAGTGATAGCTCCTTCAAGCTCCCGCACTTCTTAGCTAACAATCGCATGTTTGGCTACTGCCACTTGCCATTAGAGAGAGTGCTGTGGCTATCTCGTGTCTATGACTAGTTTGTACTTCCGGATTATCTAAGGTTTTCAAATACTGTAGAGAGAATAATTTTATTATGAGCAGGATGAATATTACAATAACCTCAGTAATCAACTTTTTTTTAATTTTTATTTTTTTTTAACTTGGAAATTTACTGTTTCGACTCTCGATGTTCTAGCTTTGAATATTCATATTTTTAACTTTTGGAATCCCAATCCACAAATGGGTACGATGAAGTGGCCACCATTATATGCTAAATGAGCTATGAATATTTCCTTCAAAAATCCTTCTCATTAGCATGACCAGCAAATATATTTTTTAACTCCTCAATAATATATTGCCATACAATAATCCAGTTCCTATTATTATTATTACTGCTACTACTATTATTATCATTACCATATTGCTATTATTATTATTATTGCTATTATTATTATTGCTATTATTATTATTATTATTGCTATTATTATTATTATTGCTATTATTATTGCTATTATTATTATTTTATTATTATTATTATTGCTATTTTATTATTATTGCTAATATTATTATTATTGCTATTATTATTATTATTATTATTATTATTATTATTATTATTATTATTATTATTATTATTATTATTATTATTATTATTATTATTATTATTATTATTATTATTATTATTATTATTATTGCTATTATTATTATTGCTATTATTATTATTATTATTTTATGCTATTATTAGCTATTATTATTGCTATTATTATTATTGCTATTATTATTATTATTATTTTATGCTATTATTAGCTATTATTATTGCTATTATTATTATTATTATTTTATGCTATTATTAGCTATTATTATTTTATTTTGCTATTATATTATTGTTACTTTGTTGGCCAGTCCTGCCCCATCTTCTGGAAAGGCCTAAAGATATAACATTACCGCACCCAGGGGGTGTAGCCAAATTCCCTCTCAACTTCACTGGCACCCCCTGGCCGACAGTGACATGGGCACACATCAGCCTCCTGGGCGTCGCCACAGCAATGATGGACAGCCGTCCAGGTTCTAGGTAAAGTAAGCACCTGCTTGCTCAGGTACCCATTTTTGTCTGATATTGCTCTATATCCCAATTGTGTAGCTATATATTATTTGTGACTTTGTGACTCCAAACATCTTCTCTTCATAAATTAAACTTGCAACATTAACATACTAAGAAGCTAGTGGCCACAAGTATGTACGTCATGCATGCACGCACAAAAATCTTTGCCTGGCAGCAGCCATTGTTGGCCTTGTCCAGACATGACCTCTTACTTTTCCTCGGACATCCAATTCCCCCAGATAGGGGGGAACTTAACAGCTTATTGGATGGGGAGGGGAATCACATACAATTTCTAAGGTAAGGCCAAAATGGAGGAAGCTGAAAGTAGCAACTCTGCAATAACTGAAATGCTTTAGAGTTGATCACAAAGAGCTGGGAAGTATTGTCCATCAAGAAGAGCTAAAAGACGAGAAACATGTTTTGGGTCGTTCTTTCAAGAAAGAGAAAGAAGATCAAGTAACAACTAATCATATATAATTACATACTTTGTAGAATTTGCTCTCCTAAGAAAAGTTTAGGCCCGTGAAAACCCCCTATAGCACCGTATTTGTGGTTTCTAAGTAGTGCTGGCTATTGATAAATATGGCGTGTGTTCCGAGTGACAAAGAAGTGTACCTGTAGTTCTTTACATGCTGGCCGTTGAATGTTAATATTGCATACTACACACGCCATATTTATCAATAGCCAGCATAGATATGATTACCAATGACAGCTGTCTGTACTATCAGCACTAGGCCTGCTCTAACTCTATTTGTAGAGCTAGTGCCTCTGTTCTATCTAGCCCTAGCCCTCATGCTCACATTAGATATTTTGCATGGAGATATAAAGTTGGTTCACAATATCTAGCCCTAGCCCTAGCCCTAGCCGGCACTAGATTTGCAATGCAAACGTCAAGTTTAATATGCGTTTCAACTCAGAATGGAATGATGGAGGCTGTGAGTGGTTTCCTTTACATATGGGAAGCGTTGGAGAGGCTTGCCTTATTACCTATTACCTCTTGCACACAAAAAAAGTTCAGGTATCCACATTCTTCTCTCATCAATAAAGCTAGATGCAAAAACAGGTGAAGCTCCTCATCGCTCGAGTATATATGCTTAACCGATCTCGGTATTGAACGCATGTCTATGCCAACACTATGGGCAGGTAAGTGACTTGTGATGCAATGCGTGTCATATTGTGAATTGCCTTTACTGATATTTGGTGTCTACAAATTTTATCTTGGATCCCTCCCTCCCAGCTTCCCATTCCACTGCAATTTCCCAACTCTTAACTTTCCGATGACTTTAACTTTCCATTCCTGTGTGATGACTATAACTTTCCATTCCTGTGCGATGACTATGTTTATTGTCAGGTACATCGTCAGCAAAGAGGGGACCCTGGTTGTCATGGAGACATTACTGGAGGACGAGGGCACATACCACGCTGTCATCCAGAATGGGGCAGGGCAGGTGGCAATCGACGTGTCTCTTTCATTCCTGTTTCCCACTTCCTGTAATGGCAGTTGCTATAACGATGGCACATGTGTTGAACTCAGTGTCTGTCTCTGCCCTCAAAATTACGAGGGCACCAGATGTGATAGGTTTGTAGGTATGCCTCACCTTTGTACTTTACCACAGTTTATTTGTGTGTGTGTGTGTGTAGTATATCAGGAAATATGCTATCCCTATGTTAGTATGATCACTTTCTAAAACGGCAGATGGCTTTAAATCCCCCAAAACAATAAATACCCAAAACAAAAGCCCATATCCCAGCTAGAGCTCGGACAGCTTCTCAGAGATTTCAGCAGCTAGAGTTCGGGCAGCTTCTCTAGAGATTTCAGCAGCTAGAGTTCGGGCAGCTTCTCAGAGATTTAAGCAGCTAGAGCTCGGGTAGCTTCTCAGAGATTTCAGCAGCTAGAGCTCGGGCAGCTTCTCAGAGATTTCAGCAGCTAGAGCTCGGGCAGCTTCTCTAGAGATTTCAGCAGCTAGAGTTCGGGCAGCTTCTCTAGAGATTTCAGCAGCTAGAGCTCGGGTAGCTTCTACTAGCTCTGAAAATATTTCAAGCAAGCCTTAAATCCTTCACCAAGCTACTGATTTTAAAAAAGTTTGAAATTTACAATATTTATGTTTTCCTTGCTCCTCCCCTCTCCTTAAAAAAAATGATATTACCAGAAGACTCGAAATGTTCCAGTGCATGTCCATGACTAATCTGTTTCTCAATTGCGGTGAGTGGAAGTTGATTCGTCCAGTTATAAGCAGAACAAATCCAGTTTAGCTGGTTGTGGAGTTCTCGCTCCTCGGAAGTTCTTTTTAATGTTGAAAAAGTGCTGGGGTACCAGCAACTCGGGAGTTGGACTTGGGCAGAACAACAATGGCATACTTTTCAACCACTCAGGAAAACAATTGAAAGAAAACAAAAAGTATTTTTATACAAAAACAAGGAACTAATTGCATTGACTTAATTTAAAAGAAGGGAATTAGGCTGCGCCCACGTAGACGGCAACCAGTAGACAACCTTTACCTTTAGAATCATACACACCAACATTTTGACATGCATGATCTTAAATGATAAATGATTGTATAACTGGTTGTGTATACAAGTGTGCAGTATCTTTGTTCCTGTGTCTAGATGTAAGACTGGATTGGATTATTACTATTATTGTTATCATTATTATTTTATAAAAGGCACTACTGGATCTCCTCCGACTCATTTGATCTCCGACCCTCCTTCCTCTTTTGCCACTGATACCCCCTCTCCCATTGGTACTACCACCTCCACCATCCCCACTTTCTCCTCCGCCATCCCCACTTCCTCCTCCACCAACCCCATTTCCTCTTCCGCCATCCCCACTTCCTCCACTGCTACCTATGTTCCTTCAACCACCACAGGCCTACCGGCAGTTACTGTGCCTACTACCACAGAAGTCTTCGAGGAATCAAGGGGATCAGGGGATATGTCAGGGTCAGGGGATATGTCGGGATCAGGGGATTCGTCGGGGTCAGGGGATATGTTGGGATCAGGGGGGAGGTCAGGCCCAGAATATTCTGGGATGGACTCTGAAGGACTAATTGATGATGAAGATTATGATGCTACAACTGAGGCTGGTCCGGAGTTCAGTCGGAATAAGAGACAGTCTCATCGTTTCTCAAGATTGAAGAGGCAGGATATAGTAATGATGATGGTGGAGAAGAAGAGAAAGTTTGAGGCCATCTTGGAAGAGTCCAGAGTCTTGACAAAGGAAAACAAACACTCTACTCCAATATCCAGAGCTCCTCCCACTCCTCCCCTCTCCAACTCTCCTGATGAATTTTCTGCACACGAGAGCAGAGGCAGAGAGATGCAGCACTCACGCCACTTCCTGGACAGAGGAGAGGATCATGCCGTCATTTTCCTTCATCATGAAGAGGGAAGGAGAAATATCACAAGACACCTGCACGACCTCCGTTAAGGAGCAACTAAAGAAGCTGCTGTTGAGAGAGTGTGATAATATAGTGCTGTAGTTTATAGATTGAGCTGTTTGGGCACCAACTTTAGCAAATATACACTTTTGTATTATGTTTGTTTGTGTGTACGTGATAAAATGAAAGAACTTGCTCAAGCCTACCTTACACTCCCCCAGCATCCATTGTTTGTTGGAAAAATGGCTGGCACATGACACATGTGGTGGCGCTAGTCGAGTGGTTGGTGCATGGTGGGGCTATAGTGCTTGCCACATTTGGCTGCAAACATCAAACTGTTTTACAGATTTTCTTGAAATTTGTCAAGTATGTTATGGGTGTTCTCAACATTAGGGGAAAGCTTGGTTTCCATAGCATCCATAACAGTTGATGCTGCCTTTGTGGTCACGAGTGTGAAGTTTAAAAATTCACAATTAAATCCGTCAACTATTTAAACTAAAAACACCATAATTATATAAATTACAGATTACCAGATCTGATAAATATACTTTGAAGAAGAAAATCCCCCCCCCCCCCAAAAAAACACTAGATGGAAGTGTTTTTTTGGCATGACCCTGGTAACTACATCTGTCGCTTGTAGATGGCTATGTTTGGGCAGTTCATTGTGGGGTTCACATCTACAGGGCGACTACTTGTGTGATGATCATTACCCGTTCTCACTCCCCTCTGTCACATCTGGGACCATGTGGCCATATCTTGCTATTGTAGTTGCTTGACACTGCTATTCTCCTCATTCAGCTTCTTCTCCCACACAACTTGTTATAGTTTAGCTGCTCATTGTAGCTATATATCTAGTAGGCCAAGAGTCAGCTAGAGGAGCATGTCATATAATTTGGGGTCAATTGTGAGAGGGAGCTATTGCTTGCAACAACGCCAACTGTTGATCTCTCACACCCCAAAAGTCAATTGACAATAATTTTTAAACCTAACTTCATTTAATATAATACACACACACACGTTATATAATTATATAATACACACACACTCATATATAATATATTGGGATATATAATATATTGGGATATATAATATATTGGGATATATAATATATTGGGATATATAATATATTGGGATATATTAGGATTTTGATAACAAATCTCTCGCAGAGAAATCGTCACTTCATAATAATAGCAAAAATATCATGATAAGTAGTTAGAGTCAGTAGTTTACATTGTGTTCAGATCATACACATACACAAAGTGAACAGCGAGAATAAGCCCGTGCCCCACCCCCTCAATGAACAGAGTCAGCAGTGGAATCTGACGGCTTCTATGTGACTCACTAAACCACTCTTCTGTGGGTGCTCCATCTTGGAAATGATGGCCTGCAGTGGAAAGGTGTGTTATCATTGAGTTGATTACTTCAACATGACCCTTACAATGGGCTCTTGGTCGACCATGTACCCAATACACATGCTCTCAGTCGTGTGGCCCCACGAGAAGTGGAGGACACCTGGGAGGAAGGAAGGAGATGAGGGAGAATGAGAAGGACTGAAGTGAGCAGGAATTAGGCAGACGTACCAGCTGCATTGAGATGGAGAGCAATCGCGCCAGCAAGCTTCTGATCCACACCACGCAACTGTTTGGAATCTAAAGAGGAATAGGAACTGGAAGAATAGGAATAGGAACTGGAAGAAGAGGAATAGGAACTGGAAGAAGAGGAATAGGAACTGGAAGAAGAGGAATAGGAACTGGAAGAAGAAGATTAAGAGATAGAAATATCGCTTACACAGAAATCGCTGATTCAGTGCTTTGTGTAGGGAAGAGTCGACCATTGCTCTAGAGTGCAATATTCAATATTAGTGGCATCCCATAAATAGATCGAAGTTGAACTCACAGTGCACATTCCTTGGCCAAGTTGGTCTTGATAATGTACTCCCCGGTACCTGCAGGAGGGAGAGATGCAGCAGTCGGTTTACCAAGCATTAGCACAGCACACACATGCACGCCATAACACACACACTCACACACATGCTCGCCATAATGCACGCCATAACACACACACTCACACATATGCTCGCCATAACACACACTCACACACACACACATGCACGCCATGACACACACACTCACGCCATAACACACACACACACACATGCACGCCATGACACACACACTCACACACATGCATGCCATAACACACACACTCACACACATGCTCGCCATAACACACACACTCACACGCCATAACACACACTCACACACATGCTCGCCATAACACACACACTCACACACATGCACGCCAAACACACACCCTCACACACATGCTCGCCATAACACACACACACACGCCATAACACACACTCACACACATGCTCGCCATAACACACACATGCACGCCATAACACACACACTCACACACATGCTCGCCATAACACACACACTCACACACCTTACACACACACACATAATCACAACAGACGTGATCACAATGCACACACACAACACACACATGATGATAACACACATGATCACAACACATACACCTGATCACAACTCACAAAACATATGCTCACAACACACATGATCACAACACGCATGCAAGCACTAAACACAACATTCTCACAAGTACAGTTTCTACAGAGGCGACCGATCCACCCACCTAAACACCACCCACCCACCCACCGACTCACTGGAGCTCTCTGAATGACCTGACCAGACCGACCCAGCGACTGACTACCTGGTGGGTGTTGTTTCAACACCCTGCACATACCCGAGGTGCTGCAGGCAACCACCTGGCTGCTGTTGGTCACTTCATCCTCCGCCCAACAGCCACATCCAAACATTGCCGCCTGGCCAACTCTTCCCGGAGACTTGAGGGAGATCCCGCCACTGGACACACCTGCAGCTGCATGTCCATGCATGTCCAGGCAGATAGCACCCACAGTATCCAAGGGGGTGCAGCTATGACTGGTTGTGACGTCTGAAGAAACACCCTACCATGTTGTACCATTCCATAATAAATACTGACACCCTTTACCAGACACCTCCCACACTCATTCATCATTACATCATTACAATATAGATGCATAGGCGTACAGAATAGGGAGCAGAGTGGCACATCCGTCCCCTCCCCTCCCAGGACAAATATAGAGACTAATGCCCCTCCCCAATAATTGCCACCAACCATAAACCAGTTTTGACAATTGAGAAAATGGATGGGCAACTAACCCTTTACATGACCTCTCCATGGGTTACTCTGGTGCACAAGAGACTGTTACTTACCTCTGTGTGCAAGAGACTGCTACTTACCTCTGTGTGTAAGAGACTGCTACTTACCTCTGTGTGCAAGAGACTATTACTTACCTCTGTGCACAAGAGACTGCTACTTACCTCTGTGTGCAAGACACTGCTACTTACCTGTGTGCAAGAGACTGCTAGTTACCTCTGTGTGCAAGAGACTGCTACTTACCTCTGTGTGCAAGAGACTGCTACTTACCTCTGTGTGCAAGACACTGCTACTTACCTCTGTGTGCAAGACACTGCTACTTACCTCTGTGTGCAAGAGACTATTACTTACCTCTGTGTGCAAGCCACTGCTACTTACCTCTGTGTGCAAGAGACTATTACTTACCTCTGTGTGCAAGACACTGCTACTTACCTCTGTGTGCAAGAGACTATTACTTACCTCTGTGTGCAAGACACTGCTACTTACCTCTGTGTGCAAGAGACTGCTACTTACCTCTGTGTGTAAGAGACTGCTACTTACCTCTGTGTGCAAGAGACTGCTACTTACCTCTGTGTGTAAGAGACTGCTACTTACCTCTGTGTGCAAGAGACTGCTACTTACCTCTGTGTGCAAGAGACTGCTACTTACCTCTGTGTGCAAGACACTGCTACTTACCTCTGTGTGCAAGACACTGCTACTTACCTCTGTGTGCAAGACACTGCTACTTACCTCTGTGTGCAAGAGACTATTACTTACCTCTGTGTGCAAGACACTGCTACTTACCTCTGTGTGCAAGAGACTATTACTTACCTCTGTGTGTAAGAGACTATTACTTACCTCTGTGTGTAAGAGACTATTACTTACCTCTGTGTGCAAGACACTGCTACTTACCTCTGTGTGCAAGACACTGCTACTTACCTCTGTGTGCAAGAGACTATTACTTACCTCTGTGTGCAAGAGACTGCTACTTACCTCTGTGTGCAAGAGACTGCTACTTACCTCTGTGTGCAAGAGACTGTTACTTACCTCTGTGTGCAAGAGACTATTACTTACCTCTGTGTGAAAGACACTGCTACTTACCTCTGTGTGCAAGACACTGCTACTTACCTCTGTGTGTAAGAGACTATTACTTACCTCTGTGTGCAAGACACTGCTACTTACCTCTGTGTGCAAGACACTGCTAATTACCTCTGTGTGCAAGAGACTGCTACTTACCTCTGTGTGCAAGAGACTATTACTTACCTCTGTGTGCAAGAGACTGCTACTTACCTCTGTGTGTAAGAGACTGCTTACTTACCTCTGTGTGCAAGACACTGCTACTTACCTCTGTGTGCAAGACACTGCTACTTACCTCTGTGTACAAGAGACTGCTACTTACCTCTGTGTGCAAGAGACTATTACTTACCTCTGTGTGCAAGAGACTGCTACTTACCTCTGTGTGCAAGAGACTGCTACTTACCTCTGTGTGCAAGACACTGCTACTTACCTCTGTGTGCAAGAGACTGTTACTTACCTCTGTGTGCAAGAGACTATTACTTACCTCTGTGTGCAAGAGACTGCTACTTACCTCTGTGTGCAAGACACTGCTACTTACCTCTGTGTGCAAGACACTGCTACTTACCTCTTGTGTGCAAGACACTGCTACTTACCTCTGTGTGCAAGAGACTGCTACTTACCTCTTACTTACCTCTGTGTGCAAGAGACTGCTACTTACCTCTGTGTGCAAGAGACTGCTACTTACCTCTGTGTGCAAGACACTGCTACTTATCTCTGTGTGCAAGACACTGCTACTTGCCTCTGTGTGCAAGACACTGCTACTTACCTCTGTGTGCAAGACACTGCTACTTACCTCTGTGTGCAAGAGACTGCTACTTACCTCTGTGTGCAAGAGACTGCTACTTACCTCTGTGTGCAAGACACTGCTACTTACCTCTGTGTGCAAGACACTGCTACTTACCTCTGTGTGCAAGACACTGCTACTTACCTCTGGTGCACAAGAGACTGCTACTTACCTCTGTGTGCAAGAGACTGCTACTTACCTCTGTGTGCAAGACACTGCTACTTACCTCTGTGTGCAAGACACTGCTACTTACCTCTGTGTGCAAGACACTGCTACTTACCTCTGTGTGCAAGAGACTATTACTTACCTCTGTGTGCAAGACACTGCTACTTACCTCTGTGTGCAAGAGACTGCTACTTACCTCTGTGTGCAAGACACTGCTACTTACCTCTGTGTGCAAGAGACTGCTACTTACCTCTGTGTGCAAGACACTGTTACTTACCTCTGTGTGCAAGAGACTGTTACTTACCTCTGTGTGCAAGACACTGCTACTTACCTCTGTGTGCAAGACACTGCTACTTACCTCTGTGTGCAAGACACTGTTACTTACCTCTGTGTGCAAGAGACTGTTACTTACCTCTGTGTGCAAGACACTGCTACTTACCTCTGTGTGCAAGACACTGCTACTTACCTCTGTGTGCAAGAGACTGCTACTTACCTCTGTGTGCAAGAGACTGCTACTTACCTCTGTGTGCAAGAGACTATTACTTACCTCTGTGTGCAAGACACTGCTACTTACCTCTGTGTGCAAGACACTGCTACTTACCTCTGTGTGCAAGAGACTGTTACTTACCTCTGTGTGCAAGAGACTGCTACTTACCTCTGTGTGCAAGACACTGCTACTTACCTCTGTGTGCAAGAGACTGCTACTTACCTCTGTGTGCAAGAGACTGCTACTTACCTCTGTGTGCAAGAGACTGCTACTTACCTCTGTGTGCAAGAGACTGCTACTTACCTCTGTGTGCAAGAGACTGCTACTTACCTCTGTGTGCAAGACACTGCTACTTACCTCTGTGTGCAAGAGACTGTTACTTACCTCTGTGTGCAAGAGACTGCTACTTACCTCTGTGTGCAAGACACTGCTACTTACCTCTGTGTGCAAGACACTGCTACTTACCTCTGTGTGCAAGAGACTGCTACTTACCTCTGTGTGCAAGAGACTGCTACTTACCTCTGTGTGCAAGAGACTATTACTTACCTCTGTGTGCAAGACACTGCTACTTACCTCTGTGTGCAAGACACTGCTACTTACCTCTGTGTGCAAGAGACTATTACTTACCTCTGTGTGCAAGACACTGCTACTTACCTCTGTGTGCAAGACACTGCTACTTACCTCTGTGTGCAAGACACTGCTACTTACCTCTGTGTGCAAGACACTGCTACTTACCTCTGTGTGCAAGACACTGCTACTTACCTCTGTGTGCAAGAGACTGTTACTTACCTCTGTGTGCAAGAGACTGCTACTTACCTCTGCAAGACCAGGAGTCATGGAATGTTTACTTTCCTTGCCAACAGGTGCCTCCAGCAATGCTTTAGCAAAGGATTAAAACCCAGAAAGCACCAATTTCTGACGTTTGTGCTTCGTGCAGGTTGAGGAGTTTTTCCCACACCCTCCCTCACTACCCACACTACACACGCCGTCCCTCACTACACATGCCCTCCCTCACTACCCACGCCCTCCCTCACTACCCACACCCTCCTCACTACCCACACTACACATGCCCTCCCTCACTACCCACACCCTCCCTCACTACCCACGCCCTCCCTCACTACCCACACCCTCCTCACTACCCACACTACACATGCCCTTCCTCACTACACACGCCCTCCCTCCCTCCCTCACTACCCACGCCTTTACCCACACACTCCCTCACTACCCACACCCTCGCTCTCCACCCCGGGCTAGGGCTAGGGCTTCACTTCTGCCACCTGATATGACCTCGTTGCAGAAGAGGCAGGGCAGGATAATATTCTTGAACTTAATGCCATGCTCAGCTTTCGTAGGCGTGCATTACGTGTTGAAAATACCTTCAAAACAAAACCTTGGAATCAAATCCATTCAAGGACTCATATGGATACAGGCAAAAAATACTCCATTTTACCTTGAATATTTGCAATAATTGTGTGTGTGGCAGGTACCATATTATAGTATGTGCAGGTACCATATTATAGTATGTGCAGGTACCATATTATAGTATGTGCAGGTACCATATTATAGTATGTGCAGGTACCATATTATAGTATGTGCAGGTACCATATTATAGTATGTGCAGGTACCATATTATAGTATGTGCAGGTACCATATTATAGTATGTGCAGGTACCATATTATAGTATGTGCAGGTACCATATTATAGTATGTGCAGGTACCATATTATAGTATGTGCAGGTACCATATTATAGTATGTGCAGGTACCATATTATAGTATGTGCAGGTACCATATTATAGTATGTGCAGGTACCATATTATAGTATGTGCAGGTACCATATTATAGTATGTGCAGGTACCATATTATAGTATGTGCAGGTACCATATTATAGTATGTGCAGGTACCATATTATAGTATGTGCAGGTACCATATTATAGTATGTGCAGGTACCATATTATAGTATGTGCAGGTACCATATTATAGTATGTGCAGGTACCATATTATAGTATGTGCAGGTACCATATTATAGTATGTGCAGGTACCATATTATAGTATGTGCAGGTACCATATTATAGCATGTGCAGGTACCATATTATAGCATGTGCAGGTACCATATTATAGTATGTGCAGGTACCATATTATAGTATGTGCAGGTACCATATTATAGTATGTGCAGGTACCATATTATAGTATGTGCAGGTACCATATTATAGTATGTGCAGGTACCATATTATAGTATGTGCAGGTACCATATTATAGTATGTGCAGCCAGGTACCATATTATAGTATGTGCAGGTACCATATTATAGTATGTGCAGGTACCATATTATTATAGTATGTGCAGGTACCATATTATAGTATGTGCAGGTACCATAAAGGGTCCTGTAAATGTTTGCTGTCCACATAAAATCTTGATTCATCTCTTTTTGTTATTATTATTTTTGTCTTGGAACCTGGAACCTTTTAAAAAATGTATAAGTGTAGCACCAGCTAACCCATCATCATCATATGCTACTATTTACCATGTTATTACTAAAGTAGATGCACGTACATATAGACACATATACATATAATGACCTTTACCATATTTATTACTAAAGTAGACACACGTGCCATGTAGACACATATACATAATTATAGGCACATGCATTATAAGTAGTTGTCTGTTGTGTTGAAGGTCTATGCTGTGAACTATATTGTCACAAGAGTCAAGTTCTGATGAAACCAATTGATCGCTTCATGATATGAAAGCCTGCAGCTGCTTGCTGACTCAGCTCAGTTAGACTCTATATTGCAAGTGCACCAGCATGATTAGTATTACCACCCTTTACCAATCCTCGAGTGTCTGTCTGGCTGAGTAGAGAAACAGATTAGTTAGTTTTTGCAAATCATTGGACATTTTGAATAATTATGAGAACGGACATATTCTATGCAGTTAGGTACGTGGGAAAGTAGAAATACAACACACAGCTAGACGGTGCTAGATTAAGAAACAGCTTCATCGTTGCACTGCATCGCACAGTTGGAGTATTCTGGGAATAAAATTATGGACACTATATGTTGTATGGGGGGAAAGTAAATAGGTGTCTTAAAAGATTAAATGTTTTTGGGGGCGGCGGTTTACTACCTTCGCAGGAGACAAGGCACGCTCCAAGTGGTTTTTTGGGGGACAAGATTGGCCAAGCCCACACTTTGAAGCTGCTAAAGTGAGTTTTAGCCTAGATGTAAACTTTTTTTGCAGCCCATTTTAAAATGAGTCGAGCCAATCTACGGATGCTGCCGCAATACATATATAAGAACAAAATGAAAACAAACAACCAAGACTCTACCCATGTAGACCACAATGGTCAGGTGACCCTTTACCCTTTTTTAAAGCAATGGAACAGTGTAACTGAAAACTTATTTTGGTTTTGTTCTGGTTGGTTTTGCTGTCTCTGTACAGATCTAGTGGAGTGACTCCATTAAGTGTGAGCTTCAGACTCTCCATTAAGTATGAGCTTCAGACTCTCCAGGGCTTTAAACACTTCTAACTTATTTATTGTTGTACACTACACACATCAGCATATGCCATTTCTCCTCGCATTGTTGCATGTAGCACATGAGAACTCCACCAAACAAACAGCAGATGTTTTGGTAGAGAATCAGCTACAGCCTCCTTCAAGGACTTGCTAACAGTTTCCCAGGAGCAAGAACTCCACAAAGCAAACAGCAGAAGTGGGCGTGGCTCACTTGTTCTGTTTATAATATAGCACATGTGTTAGCTTGATTGCATCATCCACGAACCCACCTGCTGATCCTTACCGACTGTTTTATTTAGCAATGGAGTAGTCATGGACTTGCACTGGAACACTTGTGGAGTCCTGATTAAAAGTTCTTCGAATATGTGCGCAACTTGTAAGGGGAGATATGGAAAAACACAGACTCTTGAAGATACAAATTACAAATTTAAAGGTTTTTTCACAATTTCTAGGTCTGCGCTGGTTACTACCAGTAGAGATTCTAGACATGCCGAGTCTTTTTTGGAGCTACAGCTGAAACCAAACCCACTTAGGCAGCTAGGGAGCTGTTTTTTCTTCATCTTTTCTTTTGAGGGGGAGAGGAGGGAGGGAAGGAATTGCTGGAAGCCATTTTAAAATAGGGACCAAACAAAATAGAAAATGCTACTTGACTCCATGGCTAGGGCTAGGTCTGGGGCTAGGTCTGGGGCTAGGTCTGGGGCTAGGTCTGGGGCTAGGTCTGGGGCTAGGTCTGGGGCTAGGTCTGGGGTGGTACACAAGAACATAATTGTTTTTTTTTGTTGTTGTTTTAACAAATAACTATTTTGGATCGACTTGTCGGAATGTACCCACACATGTAGAGTACACCCAGTTTAGGACCCTTTACCGTTTAAAATTATGACCGCCAATCATTATGGTAAAGGGTCATCTAACTGGTTGTGGTCCACATGGTCTTGCCTCCTTTCATATTTCAACTCATTTTTTGTTGTTTCTGTTCTGTTCCGTGTACTCTATTTGTTGTTTCTGTTCCATGTATTCTATTTGTTGTTTCTGTTCCATGTACTCTATTTGTTGTTTCTGTTCCATGTATTCTAGGACTTCCCCAAGTCCAACTCAGGATCTGGGCTACAGGACTTTTAAATACTTTTTCCAACTCATTTATTGTCGTGTCCACTACCATAACAGCACGTGCCATATCATGTTTCTATGTTGACAGTACCCATGGAGGGTCAGCTACAGCCTCCTTCAAGGACTTAGTAACAGCTGCACAGGAACAAGAGCTCTACAAACTTGATCCTTGATTTTTTTGCCCAAATTAATTGAGGACATGCATTGTGTACTAAAATCTACCCAACAAGTTATGCAAGGGGGAAAGAGTTTAAAGAACTTTCCGTTTAAAAAAATCTGCCCAAAGATTTAGAGCAATGCTTCAAGATTATATTTGAGTTAGCAATGGCCCGATTCAAACCACACCCACTGTTTAAGCAATTAACCATTGTGAGTTTAAGCCGAGCTATGAGCTTTGTGTTTGGGGTACTTTGCTGGCCACCACAAAGTGGACACCCAGATAATGATAATTGTTATTCCAGTATGCTATTGATCAAGGGCTTGTCTAGACCAAGCACTCTCCCTCTCCACATTATCTCACACTGGCTTCTGGAGATATCCTTTGCTTCTTGCGACCATTGAATTCTGGGTTGTGTTGCCAAGCTGACGGGTGTTTAGTCCCCACCCCTCTATGGGATACAAGTCCATCCCCCATTCTGCCTGATATGGAACCATTGGGCACTAATTCTTGAGACACACCCTCTAATCTAGCGATGTGGTCCAGATACACTGCTCTCGCTCGATCTGTTGAAATGATTAAGGGTTAATAAATGCCACATGAATGGGTTAATAAGTGGGTTAATAACCAGTGGAAAGTAGTTAATAAATATATTAACCTGTAATGAGATCGTCTTGGGAACAGGTCGCAATCTGACGTTGCTTAGCCCACAAGTTTGCTCCGTCTCCAACCAAAACTCTACAAAATGAGGCCAGACATGTGAAAGGTGTATGGAAAGATACAAAGTGGGTGTGGTCTTACAGAGGTGGGACACGACCAAGTGACAGGCATCCTTGACGACTTTCCTTCAACAGAGCATGTGCCAACAATACAGGGTTAACCACACCTGTACAAAGCCAGGGAGAAAGAAAGGCTATTTGCACTTCCAGTTTGAATACATTAACCCTGTACATCCTACATTAATCCTCTACTTCCTACATTAACCCTCTACATCCTATAATGTTAACCCTCTATTCCCTACAACATTAACCCTCTACTACTTCTTCATACATTAATCCACGTTACCTCCCACTGCTCCAACAGCCCCAAAGTTGCCTTGTCCATCCATGATGCTGGCATCGCACTCCACAGTGCCAGTCAGGCTGAGGTTAGAGCCAACAGCTGCATTTGTCTGCACGCTATTCTGTGGGGGATCAAGAACAGCAGAAGCGAGTCACCCAGGATTGCTCAACATGACACTCTCCCTCCACCATAGCCTGCCATACTTCTAGTAGAGAGATGACCAATGCAGTAGCATCACATGATGAGATTCCACTTCTCAATGCAACCATGGCCTAGAGACAAACAAAACATTGGTTTCTAAATTGTTGTTCATTGGGTGGATTTGTTACCTCCTTGCATGCTTTCTTGCACAGAGTCTTAAGTTCCTTGCTGTTGGCATCGCTGTGGAAACCTGCCCCTGCAATCGACGAGAAATTACACGTGACAGTAAACCCCCCCAAACACACCAAGGAACAGCCTTTTCGAACAAGTTCGGGTCAGTCGCTGCATAGGTAAAGGAGAGAACACTCACCTACATGCACTGCAATGAATGGCCTGGTCATGGCGTTCGCTTCAAGCTTGGCCTTGCTGCCATCCACAGAGCTACCATCAGACACAGTTTCATTCATAGTCTCTTTATTCATATGGTACCAAAAAAAAAGAGAGGGAAAAAAAAGTAGGAGGAAGGAAAAAAATCCAGCTAGGGGAATTCCCATCGTAAAAGCGCGCAACTAAAACAAAACCCATCAGCATACCAACCATAGCAGCAAAGGTATGCATGCACAAGAGAACACAGCATAATTAAATGAATCACAGTAGCAATAACACTTTTAACAATCTTAATGCTGTATGAGACAATGTCCATAAGCTATGTAATTATTCTCCTAGTGGGTGAGGCATCCATGGTGAAGTGTTGGACGGCAGAAAGAGTGGCAGGTGGGGCATGGTCAACCTTGTCAGTAAACATGTTCATCTTTGGGTCCACATTATGCTCAGGTTTGTCAGGTTGTTTTTCGGGATCTGGCTCTCCATCGTTTCCTGTGGTCTTTAATGGGGTGTTGGCAGTGATGTTACCGAATATCGCCATTGCCTGCAAGGATAAAACTTAGATGACACCACATTCTCCCTGTCTTTTCCCTCCTCCCCTTCCTCATCTCTTCCTCCATCGCTTACAAATTCCCACCCTTCCTTCATGCCCAACTTAACTAGCATCATACACGCTCTGTTCCCCTAACACCATCTCCTCAAGTCTCCCCTACACATCCCCACCCTTCACCCTATACACAAACACATTTCACACATGCACACCTGAGCAACCATAGATAGACAAACACACTTCACCCATGCACACCTGAGCAACCATAGATACACAAACACACTTCACCCATGCACACCCTAGCAACCATAGATACACAAACACACTTCACCCATGCACACCTGAGCAACCATAGATACACAAACACACTTCACTCATGCACACCTGAGCAACCATAGATACACAAACACACTTCACCCATGCACACCTGAGCAACCATAGATACACAAACACACTTCACCCATGCACACCCTAGCAACCATAGATACACAAACACACTTCACCCATGCACACCTGAGCAACCATAGATACACAAACACACTTCACTCATGCACACCTGAGCAACCATAGATACACAAACACACTTCACCCATGCACACCTGAGCAACCATAGATACACAAACACACTTCACCCATGCACACCTGAGCAACCATAGATACACAAACACACTTCACCCATGCACACCTGAGCAACCATAGATACACAAACACACTTCACCCATGCACACCTGAGCAACCATAGCTACACAAACACACTTCACTCATGCACACCTGAGCAACCATAGATACACAAACACACTTCACTCATGCACACCCTAGCAACCATAGATACACAAACACACTTCACCCATGCACACCCTAGCAACCATAGATACACAAACACACTTCACCCATGCACACCTGAGCAACCATAGATACACAAACACACTTCACTCATGCACACCTGAGCAACCATAGATACACAAACACACTTCACCCATGCACACCTGAGCAACCATAGATACACAAACACACTTCACCCATGCACACCTGAGCAACCATAGATACACAAACACACTTCACCCATGCACACCTGAGCAACCATAGATACACAAACACACTTCACCCATGCACACCTGAGCAACCATAGATACACAAACACACTTCACCCATGCACACCTGAGCAACCATAGATACACAAACACACTTCACCCATGCACACCTGAGCAACCATAGATACACAAACACACTTCACCCATGCACACCTGAGAAACCATAGATACACAAACACACTTCACCCATGCACACTAGCAACCATAGATACACAAACACACTTCACCCATGCACACCTGAGCAACCATAGATAGACAAACACACTTCACCCATGCACACCTGAGTAACCATAGATACACAAACACACTTCACCCATGCACACCTGAGCAACCATAGATACACAAACACACTTCACCCATGCACACCTGAGCAACCATAGATACACAAACACACTTCACCCATGCACACCTGAGCAACCATAGATACACAAACACACTTCACCCATGCACACCTGAGCAACCATAGATACACAAACACACTTCACCCATGCACACCCTAGCAACCATAGATACACAAACACACTTCACCCATGCACACCTGAGCAACCATAGATACACAAACACACTTCACCCATGCACACCTGAGCAACCATAGATACACAAACACACTTCACCCATGCACACCTGAGCAACCATAGATACACAAACACACTTCACCCATGCACACCTGAGCAACCATAGATACACAAACACACTTCACCCATGCACACCCTAGCAACCATAGATAGACAAACACACTTCACCCATGCACACCTGAGCAACCATAGATACACAAACACACTTCACCCATGCACACCCTAGCAACCATAGATACACAAACACACTTCACCCATGCACACCTGAGCAACCATAGATACACAAACACACTTCACCCATGCACACCCTAGCAACCATAGATAGACAATCACACTTCACCCATGCACACCTGAGCAACCATAGATACACAAACACACTTCACCCATGCACACCCTAGCAACCATAGATACACAAACACACTTCACCCATGCACACCTGAGCAACCATAGATACACAAACACACTTCACCCATGCACACCTGAGCAACCATAGATACACAAACACACTTCACCCATGCACACCTGAGCAACCATAGATACACAAACACACTTCACCCATGCACACCCTAGCAACCATAGATACACAAACACACTTCACCCATGCACACCTGAGCAACCATAGATATACAAACACACTTCACCCATGCACACCTGAGCAACCATAGATACACAAACACACTTCACCCATGCACACCTGAGCAACCATAGATACACAAACACACTTCACCCATGCACACCTGAGCAACCATAGATACACAAACACACTTCACCCATGCACACCTGAGCAACCATAGATACACAAACACACTTCACCCATGCACACCTGAGCAACCATAGATACACAAACACACTTCACCCATGCACACCTGAGCAACCATAGATACACAAACACACTTCACCATGCACACCTGAGCAACCATAGATACACAAACACACTTCACCCATGCACACCCTAGCAACCATAGATAGACAAACACACTTCACCCATGCACACCTGAGCAACCATAGATACACAAACACACTTCACCCATGCACACCCTAGCAACCATAGATACACAAACACACTTCACCCATGCACACCTGAGCAACCATAGATACACAAACACACTTCACCCATGCACACCCTAGCAACCATAGATAGACAAACACACTTCACCCATGCACACCTGAGCAACCATAGATACACAAACACACTTCACCCATGCACACCCTAGCAACCATAGATACACAAACACACTTCACCCATGCACACCTGAGCAACCATAGATACACAAACATACTTCACCCATGCACACCTGAGCAACCATAGATACACAAACACACTTCACCCATGCACACCTGAGCAACCATAGATACACAAACACACTTCACCCATGCACACCTGAGCAACCATAGATACACAAACACACTTCACCCATGCACACCCTAGCAACCATAGATACACAAACACACTTCACCCATGCACACCTGAGCAACCATAGATACACAAACACACTTCACCCATGCACACCTGAGCAACCATAGATACACAAACACACTTCACCCATGCACACCTGAGCAACCATAGAGCTAATATCCCCTGTCTTCTCAGGGAGCAAAACAGTGTTGTTCGTCTTTGCCAGCTGAGAGAAGGCGTGCACGTACTGCTCAGCTATGGTCAGGGAAGCAGCGTTGACTCCATTCTGCACCAAATACACAAACAACCGCAGAAAGTCACACTCTCTTTATATTCATACACAAGATCTTGATCGATACTGACCTTTGAACCTATGGCCTTCCCGACTGTATCGATGGCTTCAGCCCTTGCCTTTGCACACACCAAAATGGCTGATGCTTCTCCTGCCAAGTGAAAACCAAGGATGTGTGTGGGTGTGTGGGTGTGGGGGGGGGGGGGGGGGTTGAAGAGAAGGTAAGAGGCTTGGAGAGTAATGAGATCAGGTCAACGTGAAGCAATTATGTCAACATGAACAGGTTAGGTCAGTTTGAAGAGATTAGGTCAACGTGAAGCAATTACATCAACAATGAGAGGTTAGGTCAGTGTGAAGAGATTAGGTCAACGTGAAGCAATTACATCAACAATGAGAGGTTAGGTCAGAGATCAAGTCAATGTGAACAATTACATGTAGGTCAATGTGAATAGTGAACATGTAGAATGGTTTAATGAGTGACCAAAACAGCATCTGTCAATTCCTTGACTTGTTTCAGGAGTTGATAGTCGCCAACCTTTGGCTTTGTTGATCCATTCCATCTGCACAGCCTCAGAGGCCAGGATAACACTTTGCCTTTGACCTTCAGCTCTGTTGATGGCAGACATCCTGTCTCCCTCAGAGTCCAGAATGTTGGACCTCTTCTTTCTCTCAGCCTCCACCTGTTCATGGAAAAAACATGAAGTTGCAAGCAGCCATCACCACATCAGAAAAGAAGGCCATACCTGCATCTGCATGGCTTCCCTGACTTTCAACGGCAGCTGGATATCCTTGATCTCATAACGAAGACAGCGTATACCCCATGCCTCTGCTGCATTGTTAATGGCCTCTGTTCCATCCCCATGAGAACAAACAACAACAACAGGCAAAACAACAACAACAACAAACTGTGACAGCTGCAGATTCTGAGCGGCCTATTAGTACTAGAATAAGCTTAAGTACACAGCACACACTGGACCAACATCACACTGGGTGGAGGCAGGTTGAAACAGGTTGACAATAGCTCTATGGGGACACACACTGGACCAACATCACACTTGGTGGAGGCAGGTTGAAGTAGGTTGACAATAGCTCTATGGGGACACACACTGGACCAACATCACACTTGGTTGAGGCAGGTTGAAGTAGGTTGACAATAGCTCTATGGGGACACACACTGGACCAACACCACACTGGGTGGAGGCAGGTTGAAGTAGGTTGACAATAGCTCTATGGGGAAACACACTGGACCAACATCACACTTGGTGGAGGCAGGTTGAAGTAGGTTGACAATAGCTCTATGGGGACACACACTGGACCAACATCACACTTGGTGGAGGCAGGTTGAAGTAGGTTGACAATAGCTCTATGGGGACACACACTTGACCAACATCACACTGGGTGGAGGCAGGTTGAAACAGGTTGACAATAGCTCTATGGGGACACACACTGGACCAACATCACACTGGGTGGAGGCAGGTTGAAACAGGTTGACAATAGCTCTATGGGGACACACACTGGACCAACATCACACTTGGTGGAGGCAGGTTGACAATAGCTCTATGCGGACACACACTGGACCAACATCACACTTGGTGGAATCAGGTTGAAGTAGGTTGACAATAGCTCTATGGGGACACACACTGGACCAACACCACACTGGGTGGAGGCAGGTTGAAGTAGGTTGACAATAGCTCTATGGGGACACACACTGGACCAACACCACACTGGGTTGAGGCAGGTTGAAGTAGGTTGACAATAGCTCTATGCAGACACACACTGGACCAACATCACACCTGGTTGAAGTAGGTTGACAATAGCTCTATGGGGACACACACTGGACCAACACCACACTGGGTTGAGGCAGGTTGAAGTAGGTTGACAATAGCTCTATGCAGACACACACCGGACCAACATCACACCTGGTTGAAGTAGGTTGACAATAGCTCTATGGGGACACACACTGGACCAACATCAACCCTCAGGTTAACAGCTCTAAAAGAACCTAATGATGTCAGATTACCCTCTTAATTACAACATCTTCCCTGGGAGGACAGACAAGGCTATAAACTATCATCAGTTAGATACTCACTAAACTTCTGGCTCACCAACAATACTGTAGTTGAGGTTTGTCCTCTCCTGAAACACGGAATCCAACTTTATCTTACCCAGCTCTGACCTCATGGTTGTCTGTGCTAGCTGCACCACTGCAAACTCAGCGTCTTCCACGCCATACGACGCCTGCACAATACAAAATACTCACCTCACCATCAACATCCAGCCAGCGTGTGTGCTTGGTCATCTGGTGCACGGATGTGAGTGCATTATGGGACTGGGCTTACCTTGTAAGGATCCATCACAACATAATAGAGAACCCCGTCAAGATTCAGGGTCACATTATCTATCAATCACAAATAATCAACTTCCGTCAGTGAATATTATGGTGATATTAATCCTGATGTAACTCTGCATTATGCAATGTAACTTCAGTGCAGGAAATTACAGTCAGACATCAGACATAACATCTCGTGTATTTGTCTAAACAAAAAAATTCAATTTGTCAAAATGACCGAGCAACATTAACGAATGCTCTAGAATACGTGCATGAACACAGCCATGATGTTACTCTGCAAGTCTGGTACCTGCTTTATGCTGACTGTGTGTTCTTGTGGGCATTTGTACAACTAAGCTTCATGCCTGTTCTTCTTTGCCAACTCTTGCTGTGGTTTTAGGTTCTGTGCAAGTGTTTTCCTGCTAGTCCGAGTTTTATATAATAAAGAGGTCAATATTTCTGCTCTGCAGTTTTTTGTTCTGCAGAATTTTAAGACCTCCAAGTTGAGTCTTTCGCAGACTAGTTTTGTCAACATGAAGAGAAGTTGCTCATCAGCTGAAGAACCAGCCAAGTGAAGTGAGGCATGAAAAGTACAAGAAATGGGTGGCCCAGTACGACCACGAGTGTCAGGTGCTGACATGGCTGGACGATGAGATGAGAGTTGAGGCAGGTATGAATGTTGTGATGAAGTTAAAAGCGTCAAGTGTGCACAAAGTTTATAGAGATAGTACCATATATAGCAAGGAGAAACTTAAGTGACAAATGGACCTCAGATTCTATACAAACTGCCAATGTTGCCAACCATGCAAAGTCCGACCAGAACGTGCATGCCATGGACCTCCTCAAGAGAGAGCAAGCCAGAGCACAAGGTGAGAGCATTGCTTCCTATGCTCCGATGCACAGTCACTTACTTCTCTTCCAAAGGATGAAGGAGAAGGCTGAGGGTGAAGTCTGATATTGCCTAATTCGTGGCAACTCAGCAGCTAGCCTTCCAGAAGTACCTGACCTTGGCAAGGCATGGAGTAAACCAATGGCAGCTCCTACCTCCACAGAAATTATGCTAAGGAGTTTTTCATTACATTGCTAAATCAAGAAGCAACTCTCTGTCATCTCTGAAGCAAAGTTTTCCTCTCTGATGCTGCTATTGACCTTTGGTGGCGTGCTAAGTTTAGAAAGTTTAGTCATGGCCAATGGAAGCACTACAAGAAAGGTATCGAAGCATCAGATACCACAACCTCAGACACGGACAGTGATGAGGAGGAGGAGGAAGAGAAGCTGTTACTTGATGACTGGATGCAGGAGGACTCACTCAATCCATTACCTGCATTGTTCATTAGAGTTTATTGTTTGCACTCTCAGTTGATGATTTGAGTTTCATGCAAAAGTTGTAAAATTAGAAATTTGATGGCAGACGTCCGAGAATGAAGGAACAAAATGTGGATTGTAATTAGAAGACAAATTGTCCAAACAGATTATAATTATAATTTCTCACACTGAACATTGCAAGGCAGAGAACAAGCATCGCCATTGCAAGGTAGAGAACAAGCCCTACCATTGCAAGGTAGAGAACAAGCCTCACCATTGCAAGGTAGAGAACAAGCATCACCATTGCAAGGTAGAGAACAAGCCTCACCATTGCAAGGTAGAGAACAAGCCTCACCATTGCAAGGTAGAGAACAAGCCTCACCATTGCAAGGTAGAGAACAAGCCTCACCATTGCAAGGTAGAGAACAAGCCTCACCATTGCAAGGTAGAGAACAAGCCTCACCATTGCAAGGTAGAGAACAAGCCTCACCATTGCAAGGCGGAGAACAAGCATCTCCATTGCAAAACAAGCCTCACCATTGCAAGGTAGAGAACAAGCCTCACCATTGCAAGGTAGAGAACAAGCCTCACCATTGCAAGGTAGAGAACAAGCCTCACCATTGCAAGGTAGAGAACAAGCCTCACCATTGCAAGGTAGAGAACAAGCCTCACCATTGCAAGGTAGAGAACAAGCCTCACCATTGCAAGGTAGAGAACAAGCATCACCATTGCAAGGTAGAGAACAAGCCTCACCATTGCAAGGTAGAGAACAAGCACCTCCATTGCAAGGTAGAGAACAAGCCTCACCATTGCAAGGTAGAGAACAAGCCTCACCATTGCAAGGTAGAGAACAAGCCTCACCATTGCAAGGTAGAGAACAAGCCTCACCATTGCAAGGTAGAGAACAAGCATCACCATTACAAGGTAGAGAACAAGCCTCACCATTGCAAGGTAGAGAACAAGCCTCACCATTGCAAGGTAGAGAACAAGCCTCACACTATTGCAAGGTAAAGAACAAGCCTCACCATTGCAAGGTAGAGAACAAGCCTCACCATTGCAAGGTAGAGAACAAGCCTCACCATTGCAAGGTAGAGAACAAGCCTCACCATTGCAAGGTAGAGAACAAGCCTCACCATTGCAAGGTAGAGAACAAGCCTCACCATTGCAAGGTAGAGAACAAGCCTCACCATTGCAAGGTAGAGAACAAGCCTCACCATTGCAAGGTAGAGAACAAGCATCTCCATTGCAAGGTAGAGAACAAGCCTCACCATTGCAAGGTAGAGAACAAGCCTCACCATTGCAAGGTAGAGAACAAGCATCACCATTGCAAGGTAGAGAACAAGCATCTCCATTGCAAGGTAGAGAACAAGCATCTCCATTGCAAGGTAGAGAACAAGCCTCACCATTGCAAGGTAGAGAACAAGCCTCACCATTGCAAGGTAGAGAACAAGCCTCACCATTGCAAGGTAGAGAACAAGCCTCACCATTGCAAGGTAGAGAACAAGCCTCACCATTGCAAGGTAGAGAACAAGCCTCACCATTGCAAGGTAGAGAACAAGCCTCACCATTGCAAGGTAGAGAACAAGCCTCACCATTGCAAGGTAGAGAACAAGCATCTCCATTGCAAGGTAGAGAACAAGCATCTCCATTACAAGGTAGAGAACAAGCCTCACCATTGCAAGGTAGAGAACAAGCCTCACCATTGCAAGGTAGAGAACAAGCATCACCATTGCAAGGTAGAGAACAAGCCTCACCATTGCAAGGTAGAGAACAAGCACCTCCATTGCAAGGTAGAGAACAAGCCTCACCATTGCAAGGTAGAGAACAAGCCTCACCATTGCAAGGTAGAGAACAAGCCTCACCATTGCAAGGTAGAGAACAAGCATCACCATTGCAAGGTAGAGAACAAGCCTCACCATTGCAAGGTAGAGAACAAGCATCTCCATTGCAAGGTAGAGAACAAGCATCTCCATTGCAAGGTAGAGAACAAGCCTCACCATTGCAAGGTAGAGAACAAGCCTCACCATTGCAAGGTAGAGAACAAGCATCTCCATTGCAAGGTAGAGAACAAGCCTCACCATTGCAAGGTAGAGAACAAGCCTCACCATTGCAAGGTAGAGAACAAGCATCACCATTGCAAGGTAGAGAACAAGCCTCACCATTGCAAGGTAGAGAACAAGCACCTCCATTGCAAGGTAGAGAACAAGCCTCACCATTGCAAGGTAGAGAACAAGCCTCACCATTGCAAGGTAGAGAACAAGCATCACCATTGCAAGGTAGAGAACAAGCCTCACCATTGCAAGGTAGAGAACAAGCCTCACCATTGCAAGGTAGAGAACAAGCCTCACCATTGCAAGGTAGAGAACAAGCCTCACCATTGCAAGGTATAGAACAAGCATCACCATTGCAAGGTAGAGAACAAGCCTCACCATTGCAAGGTAGAGAACAAGCATCTCCATTGCAAGGTAGAGAACAAGCCTCACCATTGCAAGGTAGAGAACAAGCATCACCATTGCAAGGTAGAGAACAAGCCTCACCATTGCAAGGTAGAGAACAAGCCTCACCATTGCAAGGTAGAGAACAAGCATCACCATTGCAAGGTAGAGAACAAGCCTCACCATTGCAAGGTAGAGAACAAGCCTCACCATTGCAAGGTAGAGAACAAGCCTCACCATTGCAAGGTAGAGAACAAGCATCACCATTACAAGGTAGAGAACAAGCCTCACCATTGCAAGGTAGAGAACAAGCCTCACCATTGCAAGGTAGAGAACAAGCCTCACACTATTGCAAGGTAAAGAACAAGCCTCACCATTGCAAGGTAGAGAACAAGCCTCACCATTGCAAGGTAGAGAACAAGCCTCACCATTGCAAGGTAGAGAACAAGCCTCACCATTGCAAGGTAGAGAACAAGCATCTCCATTGCAAGGTAGAGAACAAGCCTCACCATTGCAAGGTAGAGAACAAGCCTCACCATTGCAAGGTAGAGAACAAGCCTCACCATTGCAAGGTAGAGAACAAGCCTCACCATTGCAAGGTAGAGAACAAGCCTCACCATTGCAAGGTAGAGAACAAGCCTCACCATTGCAAGGTAGAGAACAAGCATCTCCATTGCAAGGTAGAGAACAAGCCTCACCATTGCAAGGTAGAGAACAAGCCTCACCATTGCAAGGTAGAGAACAAGCATCACCATTGCAAGGTAGAGAACAAGCCTCACCATTGCAAGGTAGAGAACAAGCACCTCCATTGCAAGGTAGAGAACAAGCCTCACCATTGCAAGGTAGAGAACAAGCCTCACCATTGCAAGGTAGAGAACAAGCCTCACCATTGCAAGGTAGAGAACAAGCCTCACCATTGCAAGGTAGAGAACAAGCATCACCATTGCAAGGTAGAGAACAAGCCTCACCATTGCAAGGTAGAGAACAAGCCTCACCATTGCAAGGTAGAGAACAAGCCTCACCATTGCAAGGTAGAGAACAAGCCCCACCATTGCAAGGTAGAGAACAAGCATCTCCATTGCAAGGTAGAGAACAAGCCTCACCATTGCAAGGTAGAGAACAAGCCTCACCATTGCAAGGTAGAGAACAAGCCTCACCATTGCAAGGTAGAGAACAAGCCTCACCATTACAAGGTAGAGAACAAGCCTCACCATTGCAAGGTAGAGAACAAGCCTCACCATTGCAAGGTAGAGAACAGGCATCACCATTGCAAGGTAGAGAACAAGCCTCACCATTGCAAGGTAGAGAACAAGCCTCACCATTGCAAGGTAGAGAACAAGCCTCACCATTGCAAGGTAGAGAACAAGCATCACATTGCAAGGTAGAGAACAAGCCTCACCATTGCAAGGTAGAGAACAAGCCTCACCATTGCAAGGTAGAGAACAAGCATCACATTGCAAAGGTAGAAAAGTTTCGACAGAGAGCATTAATAGGAACACAAACAAAATTGAGGCTGTATTTAATTTCTTTCGTGCATCGGCTAATTATGTCATACAGTGTCTAGCCTAATGCAAGTCAGGTGTACCTACCTTCTGTGATAGCAGACTGAGATGGAATATCAAGAGCCACTTCCTTCAGGCTCTGTATATACCCTATCTGGTCTATGAATGGGATGAGAATATTCAGGCCCTGACACACAAACACACAAAACAAGCAAACAATAACAAAATTGAGTTCGACACACGAACCCCCCCCCCCCCCCCCCCCCCCACCCACCCACCCACCGCCGAGTACAAAAATTTGGCATGTCATTTAATTTGTGTGATTGAATAGTTTAGCTGAGCTCCACAGGTGCCTAGACACTCATCAGAGCTCTCCAGACACTCATCAGCTGAGCTCTCCAGCAGAGGCCTACACACTCATCAGCTGAGCTCTCCAGCAGAGGCCTAGACTCTCATCAGCTGAGCTCTCCCTAGACTCTCATCAGCTGAGCTCTCCAGCAGAGGCCTAGACTCTCATCAGCTGAGCTCTCCAGCAGAGGCCTAGACTCTCATCAGCTGAGCTCTCCAGCAGAGGCCTAGACACTCATCAGCTGAGCTCTCCAGCAGAGGCCTACACACTCATCAGCTGAGCTCTCCAGCAGAGGCCTAGACTCTCATCAGCTGAGCTCTCCAGCAGAGGCCTAGACACTCATCAGCTGAGCTCTCCAAGACACTCATCAGCTGAGCTCTCCAGCAGAGGTCTAGACTCTCATCAGCTGAGCTCTCCAGCAGAGGCCTACACACTCATCAGCTGAGCTCCCCAGCAGAGGCCTAGACTCTCATCAGCTGAGCTCTCATCAGCTGAGCTCTCCAGCAGAGGCCTAGACTCTCATCAGCTGAGCTCTCCAGCAGAGGCCTAGACACTCACCAGCTGAGCTCTCCAGCAGAGGCCTAGACTCTCATCAGCTGAGCTCTCCAGCAGAGGCTAGACTCTCATCAGCTGAGCTCTCCAGCAGAGGCCTAGACTCTCATCAGCTGAGCTCTCCAGCAGAGGCCTAGACTCACATCAGCTGAGCTCTCCAGCAGAGGCCTAGACTCTCATCAGCTGAGCTCTCCCTAGACACTCATCAGCTGAGCTCTCCAGCAGAGGCCTAGACTCTCATCAGCTGAGCTCTCCCTAGACTCTCATCAGCTGAGCTCTCCAAGACACTCATCAGCTGAGCTCTCCAGCAGAGGCCTAGACTCTCATCAGCTGAGCTCTCCAGCAGAGGTCATCAGCTGAGCTCTCCAGCAGAGGTCATCAGCTGAGCTCTCCAGCAGAGGCCTAGACTCTCATCAGCTGAGCTCTCCAGCAGAGACTCATCAGCTGAGCTCTCCAGCAGAGGCCTAGACTCTCATCAGCTGAGCTCTCCAGCAGAGGCCTAGACACACATCAGCTGAGCTCTCCAGCAGAGGCCTAGACTCTCATCAGCTGAGCTCTCCAGCAGAGGCCTAGACTCTCATCAGCTGAGCTCTCCAGCAGAGGCCTACACACTCATCAGCTGAGCTCTCCAGCAGAGGCCTAGACTCTCATCAGCTGAGCTCTCCAGCGGAGGCCTACACACTCATCAGCTGAGCTCTCCAGCAGAGGCCTAGACTCTCATCAGCTGAGCTCTCCAGCAGAGGCCTACACACTCATCAGCTGAGCTCTCCAGCAGAGGCCTAGACTCTCATCAGCTGAGCTCTCCAGCAGAGGCCTACACACTCATCAGCTGAGCTCTCCAGCAGAGGCCTAGACTCTCATCAGCTGAGCTCTCCAGCGGAGGCCTACACACTCATCAGCTGAGCTCTCCAGCGGAGGCCTAGACACTCATCAGCTGAGCTCTCCAGCAGAGGCCTAGACTCTCATCAGCTGAGCTCTCCAGCAGAGGCCTAGACTCTCATCAGCTGAGCTCTCCAGCAGAGGCCTAGACTCTCATCAGCTGAGCTCTCCAGCAGAGGCCTAGACTCTCATCAGCTGAGCTCTCCAGCAGAGGCCTAGACTCACATCAGCTGAGCTCTCCAGCAGAGGCCTACACACTCATCAGCTGAGCTCTCTAGCAGAGGCCTAGACTCTCATCAGCTGAGCTCTCCAGCAGAGGCCTACACACTCATCAGCTGAGCTCTCAAGCAGAGGCCTAGACACAAGCTGAGCTCTCCAGCAGAGGCCTAGACTCTCTTCAGCTGAGCTCTCCAGCAGAGGCCTAGACTCTCTTCAGCTGAGCTCTCCAGCAGAGGCCTAGACTCTCATCAGATGAGCTCTCCAGCAGAGGCCTACACACTCATCAGCTGAGCTCTCCAGCAGAGGCCTAGACTCTCATCAGATGAGCTCTCCAGCAGAGGCCTACACACTCATCAGCTGAGCTCTCAAGCAGAGGCCTAGACACAAGCTGAGCTCTCCAGCAGAGGCCTAGACTCTCTTCAGCTGAGCTCTCCAGCAGAGGCCTAGACACTCATCAGCTGAGCTCTCCAGCAGAGGCCTAGACTCTCATCAGCTGAGCTCTCCAGCAGAGGCCTAGACTCTCATCAGCTGAGCTCTCCAGCAGAGGCCTAGACACTCATCAGCTGAGCTCTCCAGCAGAGGCCTAGACTCTCATCAGCTGAGCTCTCCAAGACACTCATCAGCTGAGCTCTCCAGCAGAGGCCTACACACTCATCAGCTGAGCTCTCCAGCAGAGGCCTAGACTCTCATCAGATGAGCTCTCCAGCAGAGGCCTAGACTCTCATCAGCTGAGCTCTCCAGCAGAGGCCTAGACACTCATCAGAGCTCTCCAGCAGAGGCCTAGACTCTCATCAGATGAGCTCTCCAGCAGAGGCCTACACACTCATCAGCTGAGCTCTCCAGCAGAGGCCTAGACACTCATCAGCTGAGCTCTCCAGCAGAGGCCTAGACTCTCATCAGCTGAGCTCTCCAGCAGAGGCCTAGACTCTCATCAGCTGAGCTCTCCAGCAGAGGCCTAGACACTCATCAGCTGAGCTCTCCAGCAGAGGCCTAGACTCTCATCAGCTGAGCTCTCCAGCAGAGGCCTACACACTCATCAGCTGAGCTCTCCAGCAGAGGCCTAGACTCTCATCAGCTGAGCTCTACAGCAGAGGCCTAGACTCTCATCAGCTGAGCTCTCCAGCAGAGGCCTACACACTCATCAGCTGAGCTCTCCAGCAGAGGCCTACACACTCATCAGCTGAGCTCTCCAGCAGAGGCCTAGACTCTCATCAGCTGAGCTCTCCAGCAGAGGCCTAGACACTCATCAGCTGAGCTCTCCAGCAGAGGCCTAGACTCTCATCAGCTGAGCTCTACAGCAGAGGCCTAGACTCTCATCAGCTGAGCTCTCCAGCAGAGGCCTACACACTCATCAGCTGAGCTCTCCAGCAGAGGCCTACACACTCATCAGCTGAGCTCTCCAGCAGAGGCCTAGACTCTCATCAGCTGAGCTCTCCAGCAGAGGCCTAGACACTCATCAGCTGAGCTCTCCAGCAGAGGTCTAGACTCTCATCAGCTGAGCTCTCCAGCAGAGGCCTAGACTCACATCAGCTGAGCTCTCCAGCAGAGGCTAGACACAATGGTACAAGACACTCATTAACTCCCCAGCTGGGGAGATGGACCTTCAACAGCTGAACTTCACAGCAAGGGCTTAGACACTCATCAGCTGAGGTACAAGACACTCATTAGCTGAACATCATGTGAAGCAGGGTAGGCACTAACCAGCAGCAGGTTCCCACAGCTAGCAGGCAGTGATAGGGTCAAAATTGATATCAATCATGCAAACTTAAATTAAGTGCATGATTTTTTGGACTTGGAGGGGCATCGTGCCTGATTCTTATTTCACATGCAGTTGCCCTCTTAGGGGGATATAGGAAAATATTTGAATTCAAACTTGTGTGCTATTTCTATCCACTACCATTGTCTTGAGTTTTAAAGCCATTAGAGCTCCACAAAGTGGTGGGGGTTTTGTCCGTGCACTTCACTCATCCCAAGCCAAACATTTGAAGGGAAACTGGGAATTTGAGGGCTTCTTGTTGGGAATCTGAGGACATATTCTTGAAGAGAAACTGGGAATCTGAGGACTTATTCTTGAAGGTAAACTGGGAAACCGAGGGCTTCTTCTTGAAGGGAAACTGGGAATCTGAGGACTTATTCTTGAAGGGAAACTGGGAATCTGAGGACTTCTTCTTGAAGGTAAACTGGGAAACCGAGGGCTTCTTCTTGAAGGGAAACTGGGAAACCGAGGGCTACTTCTTGAAGGGAAACTGGGAATCTGAGGACTTATTCTTGAAGGGAAACTGGGAATCCGAGGGCCCATTCCTGTGAATTCATGTGTTCTGGTTTACTACATATCATAACTTCGCTGCATTTAACTTTCAAAGCTAATTTAAAAGCTCTTTTAGAGCTCTGTGATAGTAAAGTCACAGATTTTTTTGGTGCATAATCCAAGTTATGGCGCTTTAAAGGGTGACTTATGGCGCTTTAAAGGGTGACTTATGGTGCTTTAAAGGGTAACTTATGGCGCTTTAAAGGGTGACTTTCGTGTTTTAATCACTTCATCTTAGCCAATTTCCATCATTCATATCCCAGTTAATTGCTCTGACAGACCACAATCCCAATTACAGCCCTAGACACTCCACTGGGGAGATAATGTCCTGTTATTATAGAGAGGAGAGTGTTCTTTTTTTTGAGTGACCGAGTTCCCAGAATGTCTTCTATGTGTCTAGAGCAGTCAACACGCACAGAATGAGCAACACTTTGATATCTTACCTTCGTAAACAAGAGAGGACAACGTTCAGGAGATTACAAAGTTGTTACAATTTGTTTTTAAATTTATAGTCCCACCCCCTTAACCATCTTAATACATACGCCCCCTTAACCATCTTAACACATACACCCCCTTAACCATCTTAACACATACGCCACTGTCGTGTGTGTTGTGTACGCGTGCATATGCGTGTGCATGTGCGTGCATACACTCAGAGGATGCTCTATACTAAACGAATTGCTAGTAAGTTTTCATTTTCAGTGGGTATGAAACTGGACCAATAACAGCTGCTAGGTCTACTACTACTCCTAGTGGCTACAACCTTCCATGGTCTGAGTGCAAGTTGAAAGAGCACTGAACTCTGATAAGTAATGTGACTAACTGTTTCTTCTTGTTCTAGTACAGGCATCCAGCAACAGAGCTAGAAGAAAACTCTCAAAAAAATAATAACTATCTTTTGTTTTGCTTAATAGTCTACTAGATAAGGACATGCCTAGATAGCTAGTCCAATAAGGCTTTAGGTGGGGTAACTTAGGTTATATAAGCAAGTATATTGAAAGTTATAATTCCTGGGACAACTCCTCTAGCCCTCCTCAGGCTCACTTGTAGAGTTAACTAATGATGATATCAACACAGAGTGGGCTGCTTTCAAGAGTAGTGAACAGTATTTGACAATCATTCAATTTATGATTTTATTGGAAACAGCTTCGGCATGCTGGGGAAATTACCTAGGTTACAGCTATGGCATTCAAAGTTAAACACGCTATCCGCACTGCCATTATAAACAACCATACCGGGTTAAGGGTCTTCAGGTATCGTCCAAACCTCTCCACTACCCAAGCCTGCTGCTGAGGCACAAAATTTATGCCCTGCAGAAAGTAATAGAGGAGAAAGTAATAGAAGAGTCAACAATGTCATGCGACATCAAGATACACTACCAAAATCAGAATCTGGATGAAAAGCCTCTGCACAAAAGCTGAACAAAATAAACCACCCATTTATTACCAGATTGGAAGGAGGAGTACGTCTTCGGTAACTGATTGGAGTGGTGGAGAACCGTCTTAAAGCTGACCCCTGTACACATTAGCCAAGCAGGTTAAAATTACTACTGTCTTAGTGCTAACCCGGCGTCAAATATTGCATTGGGAATAACTCCTTGCCCAAGGCCTAATCCAGTATTTGATGTCGTCATGCACAAGATGAATCAACCATATCATACTAGGACTGTACACTCACTAGAAACCTCCTGGAACAGTAAAGTTGTATGGTGGACGAAGTTGCCATTGCTAGAGCTCTCTGGAAATTTGGAATCAGCCAATGCCAACGCCAAAGCTATATTTTTCACTTGAACGATCCTTACCTGAAACGATCCTTAACTTAAACGATCCTTACCCACGTTGAGTGGGGATTAATTAAAGTGTCTAGCTAGTTTGTGATCGTCTACCTACATGGAATTGTACTCATGAAGTTTTCTGCGCTTAACAAGGAAGTCTCCAACAACTCTTCCTTCTCCTCACCTTCCTCTAAGAGGGGGAGGCCTACGCAGGAGGCCCAGGTTCCCCAGCTACTTTACTAGCGAGCTCAGTTGTTTCTTTCTGTGTTGTCAACTATTCATTCCTCCCTTTCTTTGCAGGAGTCAATATGTCTGAAGCTGTACCACGATGCTATGAAGCATCAGCAGGAGGGAAAGTGGGGGGAGGCCAAGGCCCTATACTGTGAGATTCTGGAGTCTGAGCTGATGGAAGAGGCTTGTGGGTCATCGGCAATGTCCCCCTCTTGTCTTCCCTCATCCTCGACAATAACGAGGCTCAAGTTTCTTATATATAAGAACATGGCCAGCATAGCCAAGGAGCAGGGCGACCTTTCAGCAGCTATGGATGCATGCATAGAGGTAGGAAGTGGTCCCATCCATTGAACAAATGTGTGGAACAAATGCATGCAAATTTTATGAAATTCTGTTGGGCTTCTAGCAGCTGGACTCCCAGCAAAGTGGGCCAAAGTGGGCCTAAATACCATCATTAGTCACTCGGCTTCTAGCAGCTGCACTCCCAGCAAAGTGGGCCTAAATACCAGCATTGCTTCTAGCAGCTGGACTCCCAGCAAAGTGGGCCTAAATACCATCATTAGTCACTCAGCTTCTAGCAGCTGCACTCCCAGCAAAGTGGGCCTAAATACCATCATTAGTCACTCGGCTTCTAGCAGCTGGACTCCCAGCAAAGTGGGCCTAAATACCATCATTAGTCACTCGGCCTGGACTCCCAGCAAAGTGGGCCTAAATATCATTAGTCACTCAGCTTCCAGCAGCTGCACTCCCAGCAAAGTGGGCCTAAATACCAGCATTGCTTCTAGCAGCTGGACTCCCAGCAAAGTGGGCCTAAATACCATCATTAGTCACTCGGCTTCTAGCAGCTGGACTCCCAGCAAAGTGGGCCTAAATACCATCATTAGTCACTCGGCTTCTAGCAGCTGCACTCCCAGCAAAGTGGGCCTAAATACCATCATTAGGCACTCGGCTTCTAGCAGCTGGACTCCCAGCAAAGTGGGCCTAAATACCATCATTAGTCACTCGGCTTCTAGCAGCTGCACTCCCAGCAAAGTGGGCCTAAATACCATCATTAGTCACTCGGCTTCTAGCAGCTGGACTCCCAGCAAAGTGGGCCTAACTACCATCATTAGTCACTCGGCTTCTAGCAGCTGGACTCTCAGCAAAGTGGGCCTAAATACCATCATTAGTCACTCGGCTTCTAGCAGCTGGACTCTCAGCAAAGTGTGCCTAAATACCAGCATTAGCCACTTGCTGTTAGGGGGGTTGGTCTAGCAAGCCTAGGGTGGGTTGGGCTAGGGCGATGGAGGGCATGCATATCTCGCATGTATCCAGGGCTAGGCAGGTGATATTCATCATGAACAAACAGATATATTCTTCCCCGTCCTTCAACCTCCTCACCTTCATCTCTCCCCATCGCTCTCCCCTAAGGCCACTAGTGTGGACGCCACCGATGTCACAGTGTGGTCCCAGCTTGCCTCCTTGGCCTCCTCCCTTGGCAACCTTCTGCTGGCCAGGAAGGCCCTGGAGCATGCTCTGTGTTGCCAAGCCAACCACTGGCCAGCCATAGAGAACCTCTGCACTGTGCTCTTTGCACTGCAGGACTACACTGGTCAGCATAAGAGGGGAAGCTCACCCCACTCTCCTTTATTTATCATGTAATCATCCCCATCTTCTCACCGCTCCCCCTCCTTCCTCATCTCTGTCCTCCTCTTTTTTTCTCTTCCTTGCCTTCTCCCCTCCTGCATACTTTGTGATGGTGACTGCACAGCTTGTCTTCATGTCATCAGCAAAGGCTTACAGCTGGATCCACACTTCCCACGTGGTAAAGGGTGGTAAAGGGTACTAATGTAACAGTGGCAGCTGTTCTTCGTGTCATTGTTGTTGTTGTTGCTGTTGCTGTTGTTGTTGCTTAGGTCTTGTTTATCTGAAGCAGATGATAATGGAACAACCAGACATACTCAACCACCATCAGTTGCATCAGCTACAAATGTAAACGATTATGTGTGCATTTCTAGAGAGGCATAATTGGTGAACAAAACGAGCCCTCACCGAGGACTTGAATGAGAGTGTTTGTATTGCCATGCATGGCCGTATCTGCAATGCATGCAGCTAGATGCACCGAGGACTTGAATTAGAGCGTTTGTATTGCCATGCATGGCCGTATCTGCAATGCATGCGGCTAGATGCACCGAGGACTTGAATGAGAGTGTTTGTATTGCCATGCATGGCCGTATCTGCAATGCATGCGGCTAGATGCACCGAGGACTTGAATGAGAGCGTTTGTATTGCCATGCATGGCCATATCTGCAATGCATGCAGCTGATGCATTACCTGCCGTCACCCTCTGAAGAAGGTGTGAGCAGGTCACCCATTCCAGATTTACGTAAACAAGGAATCTTTGTACTACTGAAAGATGATCATGAGAGAACTGTATAGGTGGCTGGCAAGAGTTGAACAGGCTGCGTGACAGCTGCTTGGGCACGGGTGCTGGACTTCTAATAATATATGGCTACTCAAATCACAACTTGCTTTAGCTAAACACCATTTCTCATGCAGGCATGGAAATAAACTTAGCCAGGCAATGTCATTGGTTCCCTGCTCAGAAAGAAAGCACGGCAATGGAGTAGGCTTTGTAAGTGGCAGATAGAGCAATGCTAACTGATGCATCGTGACTCGATGAAGAGAGAGATGCTAATGATAGAGGACATACTGAATGCATAGACAGATCAAAAAAGAGTGCAAACAGAATATAAAGCCAAATATCTGCAGTTTTTCTCAACTATGCATATGGTATCACCTAGAACATGTTCTGCCTGATGATAATGTCTAACATTCTTGCTCTGCTTCTGCATATGGTCTTCCCTTTGCTAGCTAACAATTCCGTCAGCCAGCCAACACTTCATGTTGACTTCAATTTAGAGTGTCTTCCATCTTCAGGGAAATCTGCCTCAAGTACTCTTAACAAAACTGTCTACTCTCTATCATAATTCCACTAGCACATTTCTGTTTCAGAACCTACTGGACAACTAAATGGTATGAGGTTGTGCAATCCTAGAGCCTCAAAGGAACATAAATATATAACAAAGTAGGATTTTATATGAAATAAAATAAAAGCAAGAAACAAGCCTGGCCTAGTCCTTCAGCTCACCACACAATGTCTTGGGCAAGAAACAAGCCTGGCCCAGTGCTTCAGCTCACCACACAATGTCTTGGGCAAGAAACAAGCCTGGCCCAGTGCTTCAGCTCACCACACAATGTCTTGGGCAAGAAGCAAGCCTGGCCCAGTGCTTCAGCTCACCTCACAATGTCTTGGGCAAGAAACAAGCTGGCCTAGTTCTTCACCACACAATGTCTTGGGCAAGAAGCAAGCCTGGCCCAGTGCTTCAGCTCACCACACAATGTCTTGGGCAAGAAACAAGCCTGGCCCAGTGCTTCAGCTCACCATACAATGTCTTGGGCAAGAAACAAGCCTGGCCCAGTGCTTCAGCTCACCACACAACAATGTCTTGGGCAAGAAACAAGCCTGGCCCAGTGCTTCAGCTCACCACACAATGTCTTGGGCAAGAAACAAGCCTGGCCCAGTGTTTCAGCTCACCACACAATGTCTTGGGCAAGAAACAAGCCTGGCCCAGTGTTTCAGCTCACCACACAATGTCTTGGGCAAGAAACAAGCCTGGCCCAGTGCTTCAGCTCACCACACAATGTCTTGGGCAAGAAACAAGCCTGGCCCAGTGCTTCAGCTCACCACACAATGTCTTGGGCAAGAAACAAGCCTGCCTAGTGCTTCACCACACAATGTCTTGGGCAAGAAACAAGCCTGGCCTAGGGCTTCAGCTCACCACACTATGTCTTGGGCAAGAAACAAGCCTGGCCCAGTGCTTCAGCTCACCACACAATGTCTTGGGCAAGAAACAAGCCTGCCTAGTGCTTCACCACACAATGTCTTGGGCAAGAAACAAGCCCAGCCTAGTGCTTCAGCTCACCATACAATGTCTTGAGCAAGAAACAAGCCCAGCCTAGTGCTTCAGCTCACCATACAATGTCTTGGGCAAGAAACAAGCCTGGCCCAGTGCTTCAGGTCACCACACAATGTCTTGGGCAAGAAACAAGCCTGGCCCAGTGCTTCAGCTCACCATACAATGTCTTGAGCAAGAAACAAGCCTGGCCTAGTCCTTCAGCTCACCATACAATGTCTTGGGCAAGAAACAAGCCTGGCCTAGTGCTTCAGCTCACCACACAATGTCTTGGGCAAGAAACAAGCCTGGCCCAGTGCTTCAGCTCACCATACAATGTCTTGGGCAAGAAACAAGCCTGGCCTAGTACTTCAGCTCACCACACAATGTCTTGGGCAAGAAACAAGCCTGGCCCAGTGCTTCAGCTCACCACACAATGTCTTGGGCAAGAAACAAGCTGGCCCAGTGCTTCAGCTCACCATACAATGTCTTGGGCAAGAAACAAGCCTGGCCCAGTGCTTCAGCTCACCACACAATGTCTTGGGCAAGAAACAAGCCTGGCCCAGTGTTTCAGCTCACCACACAATGTCTTGGGCAAGAAATAAGCCTGGCCCAGTGCTTCAGCTCACCATACAATGTCTTGGGCAAGAAATAAGCCTGGCCCAGTGCTTCAGCTCACCATACAATGTCTTGAGCAAGAAACAAGCCTGGCCTAGTCCTTCAGCTCACCATACAATGTCTTGGGCAAGAAACAAGCCTGGCCTAGTGCTTCAGCTCACCACACAATGTCTTGGGCAAGAAACAAGCCTGGCCCAGTGCTTCAGCTCACCACACAATGTCTTGGGCAAGAAACAAGCTGGCCCAGTGCTTCAGCTCACCATACAATGTCTTGGGCAAGAAACAAGCCTGGCCCAGTGCTTCAGCTCACCACACAATGTCTTGGGCAAGAAACAAGCCTGGCCCAGTGCTTCAGCTCACCATACAATGTCTTGAGCAAGAAACAAGCCTGGCCTAGTCCTTCAGCTCACCATACAATGTCTTGAGCAAGAAACAAGCCTGGCCCAGTGCTTCAGCTCACCACACAATGTCTTGGGCAAGAAACAAGCCTGGCCTAGTGCTTCAGCTCACCACACAATGTCTTGGGCAAGAAACAAGCCTGGCCCAGTGCTTCAGCTCACCATACAATGTCTTGGGCAAGAAACAAGCCTGGCCTAGTACTTCAGCTCACCACACAATGTCTTGGGCAAGAAACAAGCCTGGCCCAGTGCTTCAGCTCACCACACAATGTCTTGGGCAAGAAACAAGCTGGCCCAGTGCTTCAGCTCACCATACAATGTCTTGGGCAAGAAACAAGCCTGGCCCAGTGCTTCAGCTCACCACACAATGTCTTGGGCAAGAAACAAGCCTGGCCCAGTGCTTCAGCTCACCACACAATGTCTTGGGCAAGAAACAAGCTGGCCCAGTGCTTCAGCTCACCATACAATGTCTTTGGCAAGAAACAAGCCTGGCCCAGTGCTTCAGCTCACCACACAATGTCTTGGGCAAGAAACAAGCCTGGCCCAGTGCTTCAGCTCACCACACTATGTCTTGGGCAAGAAACAAGCCTGGCCCAGTGCTTCAGCTCACCACACAATGTCTTGGGCAAGAAACAAGCTGGCCCAGTGCTTCAGCTCACCATACAATGTCTTGGGCAAGAAACAAGCCTGGCCCAGTGCTTCAGGTCACCACACAATGTCTTGGGCAAGAAACAAGCCTGGCCCAGTGCTTCAGCTCACCATACAATGTCTTGGGCAAGAAACAAGCCTGGCCCAGTGCTTCAGCTCACCATACAATGTCTTGGGCAAGAAATAAGCCTGGCCCAGTGCTTCAGCTCACCATACAATGTCTTGAGCAAGAAACAAGCCTGGCCTAGTCCTTCAGCTCACCATACAATGTCTTGGGCAAGAAACAAGCCTGGCCTAGTGCTTCAGCTCACCACACAATGTCTTGGGCAAGAAACAAGCCTGGCCCAGTGCTTCAGCTCACCACACAATGTCTTGGGCAAGAAACAAGCCTGGCCCAGTGCTTCAGCTCACCACACAATGTCTTGGGCAAGAAACAAGCCTGGCCCAGTGCTTCAGCTCACCACACTATGTCTTGGGCAAGAAACAAGCCTGGCCCAGTGCTTCAGCTCACCACACAATGTCTTGGGCAAGAAACAAACTTGCTCCATTTTTCTTCACTATGCAACTATTTCCAGTTGACATAAGCTTGCTTTATTTTGTGTGGGTGACCCATTCATATTTTATGCGGGTGAAAGTGTGGTGAATACATACATACATACATACATACATTCCAGATGCCATGCGCGGCAATATCAAGTTTTCTACCCAACTCCCCACTGAGGACATGCTTTGCTCACCAATTAACTTCTCATGTGCCTTATGAACTATTAAGTGTTCTGAATTAACTCCTCGTGTGCCCCTACTAGCTGTTAACATTAACCTCATACATTCTGAATTCTGACACCTAGAAGTAGAACTCGAATTTATTGCAGTCAATTGATATTGATTGTTTATTGCAGTCACATGATGACAGAGCAGCCTGAGGCTAGAGACATCTTCTTAGAAGATGCGGAAGTGTTACATAGGAGACGTGAGGCACTGAATGAAGTGGAGGCCCTCTGGGATCCAATTTTGCCCCCCAGAAAACTCTCCACTCCCACGTAGGTGTAGCGATATTTTCCCGCATGTTCATGGATAAACGACACCTACTTTATATAGTACTTTGTTGTTGCTGTGCAGGATGTACTGTCTAGCCACATGTCTGTATACTTTATATAGTACTTTGTTGTTGCTGTGCAGGATGTACTGTCTAGCCACATGTCTGTATACTTTATATAGTACTTTGTTGTTGCTGTGCAGGATGTACTGTCTAGCCACATGTCTGTATACTTTATATAGTACTTTGTTGTTGCTGTGCAGGATGTACTGTCTAGCCACATGTCTGTATACTTTATATAGTACTTTGTTGTTGTTGTGTAGGATGTACTGTCTAGCCACATGTCTGTATACTTTATATAGTACTTTGTTGTTGCTGTGTAGGATGTACTGTCTAGCCACATGTCTGTATACTTTATATAGTACTTTGTTGTTGCTGTGTAGGATGTACTGTCTAGCCACATGTCTGTATACTTTATATAGTACTTTGTTGTTGCTGTGCAGGATGTACTGTCTAGCCACATGTCTGTATACTTTATATAGTACTTTGTTGTTGCTATGCAGGATGTACTGTCTAGCCACATGTCTGTATACTTTATATAGTACTTTGTTGTTGCTGTGTAGGATGTACTGTCTAGCCACATGTCTGTATACTTTATATAGTACTTTGTTGTTGCTGTGCAGGATGTACTGTCTAGCCACATGTCTGTATACTTTATATAGTACTTTGTTGTTGCTGTGTAGGATGTACTGTCTAGCCACAAGTCTGTATACTTTATATAGTACTTTGTTGTTGTTGTGTGGGATGTACTGTCTAGCCACATGTCTGTATACTTTATATAGTACTTTGTTGTTGCTGTGCAGGATGTACTGTCTAGCCACATGTCTGTATACTTTATATAGTACTTTGTTGGATTTACTGTCTAGCCACATGTATGTATACTTTATATAGTACTTTGTTGTTGCTGTGTAGGATGTATTGTCTAGCCACATGTCTGTATACTTTATATAGTACTTTGTTGTTGCTGTGTAGGATGTACTGTCTAGCCACATGTCTGTACGCTCTGTACAAGCATTGCAGAGATCTCTCCTCAAGACAAGTGAGTGGCATCTACATAAGTGATGATGTTTCTTATGATAACTGAAGCCTCCTACCTTTCTGCCCCTTCTCTTTTCCTACACTTCTCTGTCACCATCTCCTACCTCTCCTCTCACCTCTTCTCCCACCTCTCCTCCCACCCTCTCCTCCCTTCCACCCTCTCCTCCCACTCTCTCCTCCCACCTCCCCTCCCTCCTCTCCTCCCACCTCTCCTCCCACCTCTCCCCACCCTCTCCCTCCCATCTCTCTCCCTCCTCTCCTCCCACCTCTCCCCACCCTCTCCTCCCATCTCTCTCCCTCCTCTCCTCCCACCTCTCCCCACCCTCTCCTCCCTCCTCTCCTCCCACCTCTCCCCACCCTCTCCTCCCTCCTCTCCTCCCACCTCTCCTCCCACCTCTCCTCCCCTCCCTCCTCTCCTCCCACCTCTCCCCACCCTCTCCTCTCACCCTCTCCTCCCACTTTTATCTTTCCAGAGCCATTTTCTTGTACCTATCGACTTCTCCACTTTCATAGACACCAATTCTCCCAACTCCACTCTCTCCCCACCTGGTAAAGGGTCTCCATCGTGTGAGGCACTAGAGGAATTGCCCCAGACAAAAATGTCAGGAGAGATTATAGGAAGAGAGGGGATCAGTATGGAGGAGGCTAAGGTTGGAAGTGTGAGGAGGGAAGCCAAAAGGAAGTTACTGGAAGGTCTGGAGGCCTTCGTTCCTAAGAGAAGGTCTTCTCGGGTCAGTGAAATATCACCTATGTGTGTGTGTCTCAGCATATGCCTCTTGACAGTGATTAATTTTGTTTGAAGGTGATAACTAGGAGGAAGGAGAAAGAACATAAGAATTACTTTGACATGCTCTACAAGTACCTGCCCCACTGGCTAATGTGAGGAAACTCGGTCTGTACAGTTTAGTCCTCTAGTGGGTGTGATCTACATAATTGGCAGCAAGATGGGTGTGGTTACATAGTGTCAGTGGGTGGCTCCCCTTGTGTTCTGGTGGTTGACTATGCCAACACTAATTCCTGACTCACAGGCTGAAGGAGCTGCCAGAGCTTTCAGAGTTGTCTCCGTTGAAGGAGCTACAGCAGACAGATGAGGAGAGGTAAGCGTGTACATGCATGCAACACACCTCGTGAAGATCAACCACCTCCCTCATGTACATGCATGCAACACACCTCGTGAAGAATACACCTCAACCACCTCCTCATGTACATGCATGCAACACACCTCGTGAAGAATACATACTCGACCACCTCCCTCATGTACATGCATGCAACACACCTCGTGAAGAATACACCTCAACCACCTCTTCATGTACATGCATGCAACACACCTCGTGAAGAATACACCTCAACCACCTCCCTCATGTACATGCATGCAACACACCTCGTGAAGAATACATACTCGACCACCTCCCTCATGTACATGCATGCAACACACCTCATGAAGAATACACCTCAACCACCTCCCTCATGTACATGCATGCATCACACCTCGTGAAGAATACACCTCAACCACCTCCCTCATGTACATGCATGCAACACACCTCGTGAAGAATACACTTCAACCACCTCCTCATGTACATGCATGCAACACACCTCGTGAAGAACAACCACCTCCCTCATGTACATGCATGCAACACACCTCGTGAAGAATACACTTCAACCACCTCCTCATGTACATGCATGCAACACACCTCGTGAAGAATACACCTCAACCACCTCCCTCATGTACATGCATGCAACACACCTCGTGAAGAATACACCTCAACCACCTCCTCATGTACATGCATGCAACACACCTCGTGAAGAATACACCTCAACCACCTCCTCATGTACATGCATGCAACACACCTCGTGAAGAACAACCACCTCCCTCATGTACATGCATGCAACACACCTCGTGAAGAATACACTTCAACCACCTCCTCATGTACATGCATGCAACACACCTCGTGAAGAATACACCTCAACCACCTCCCTCATGTACATGCATGCAACACACCTCATGAAGAATACACCTCAACCACCTCCTCATGTACATGCATGCAACACACCTCGTGAAGAACAACCACCTCCCTCATGTACATGCATGCAACACACCTCGTGAAGAATACACCTCAACCACCTCCCTCATGTACATGCATGCAACACACCTCGTGAAGAACAACCACCTCCCTCATGTACATGCATGCAACACACCTCGTGAAGAATACACTTCAACCACCTCCTCATGTACATGCATGCAACACACCTCGTGAAGAATACACCTCAACCACCTCCTCATGTACATGCATGCAACACACCTCGTGAAGAACAACCACCTCCCTCATGTACATGCATGCAACACACCTCGTGAAGAATACACCTCAACCACCTCCTCATGTACATGCATGCAACACACCTCGTGAAGAATACACCTCAACCACCTCCCTCATGTACATGCATGCAACACACCTCGTGAAGAACAACCACCTCCCTCATGTACATGCATGCAACACACCTCATGAAGAATACACACTCGACCACCTCCCTCATGTACACGCATGCAACACACCTCATGAAGAATACACACTCGACCACCTCCCTCATGTACACGCATGCAACACACCTCATGAAGAATACACACTCAACCACCTCCTCATGTACATGCATGCAACACACCTCATGAAGAATACACACTCGACCACCTCCTCATAAGCCAATGCTCACTGAACAGTCAATTAACACTAATCAGACACCCACTCACTATCCCCTCGTCTCCAGTTGCACAAGTTCTTGTATGCTCGTACTTTAGGTTCCTCTCCAAGCAGAGACAGGCAGTAGCTGCTCTCATCAATTCTACCCCTTACCTGGTGGAGGCTGAGGAGGTGTGCAAGTTTATACGAGAGATGGAGGGCAATTCTGGAGTTATCCAAGTCCTCTTCAACTTCACTCTGTTCCTTTCTCTTCATTATGATAAGAAGTGGTGAGTGTGTTTGTTGTATGCAGCATTACATGTGCCTGTGGTGAGTGTGTTTGTTGTGTGCAGCATTAACATGTGCCTGTGGCGGGTGTGTTTGTTGTGTGCAGCATTAACACATGCCTGTGGTGGGTGTGTTTGTTGTGTGCAGCATTAACATGTGCCTGTGGTGAGTGTGATTGTTGTGTGCAGCATTAACATGTGCCTGTGGTGGGTGTGTTTGTTGTATGCAGCATTAACATGTGCCTGTCGTGAGTGTGTTTGTTGTGTGCAGCATTAACATGTGCCTGTGGTGAGTGTGTTTGTTGAGTGCAGCATTAACATGTGCCTGTGGTGGGTGTGTTTGTTGTGTGCAGCATTAACATGTGCCTGTGGTGAGTGTGTTTGTTGTGTGCAGCATTAACATGTGCCTGTCGTGAGTGTGTTTGTTGTGTGCAGCATTAACATGTGCCTGTGGTGAGTGTGTTTGTTGTGTGCAGCATTAACATGTGCCTGTGGTGGGTGTGTTTGTTGTGTGCAGCATTAACATGTGCCTGTGGTGAGTGTGTTTGTTGTGTGCAACATTAACATGTGCCTGTGGTGAGTGTGTTTGTTTGTGTGCAGCATTAACATGTGCCTGTGGTGAGTGTGTTTGTTGAGTGCAGCATTAACATGTGCCTGTGGTGGGTGTGTTTGTTGTGTGCAGCATTAACATGTGCCTGTGGTGAGTGTGTTTGTTGTGTGCAGCATTAACATGTGCCTGTGGTGAGTGTGTTTGTTGTGTGCAGCATTAACATGTGCCTGTGGTGAGTGTGTTTGTTGTGTGCAGCATTAACATGTGCCTGTGGTGGGTGTGTTTGTTGTGTGCAGCATTAACATGTGCCTATGGTGAGTGTGTTTGTGGTGTGCAGGTGTGTTTGTTGTGTGCAGCATTAACATGTGCCTGTGGTGAGTGTGTTTGTTGTGTGCAGCATTAACATGTGCCTGTGATGGGTGTGTTTGTTGTGTGCAGCATTAACATGTGCCTGTGGTGGGTTTGGCTATTACAGGTGTGAACAACCCGCTCCTCTCGTGCGGATGTTTGTTGATGTCTACAAGTGCCTCCACCAACATCTTTCTTTTCCCTCTGCTCTCTGGTAGGGATGCACTCCACCACTGACTGTATGATGTGACCACATGATAGGGGGGATAGACTTGGGGTTGGGGTGGGAAGGGAGACTATGTTTCCCTCTGCAGCAGCATACAGTAAGTAGTACTTGGTATGATAGGTTTATGTGCTTAACTACTTCATTGCAGCTCTCCAGTTGAAGCTCAAGAGGAGAAGTTTCAGCAAGTTGCCATGGTGAACATTTCAGCTCATTTGTGCCTTTGGTCCCTTCCTCCCTCACACATCACTCCCTCTCTGCCTCACTGGGTCCTGCCTTTGGTCCCTTCCTCCCTCACACATCACTCCCTCTCTGCCTCACTGCCTCACTGGGTCTTGGTATCCCTCTCTCAATCAACTCATCTCTGTTGTCCCTTTCCCTCTCTAGGTTGCTCTATGCTATGTAGAGATGTATATTGATACATGCAAGCAAAAGATAATCTCCCAAGACTCAACTTGGTAAAAATATGCAATATAGTTTAGTGGCAAGCAAATATGATACTGACATCATGTTACTTGCCAGGTCGACACGTCCTAGCTTTGCTAACATGCCAGATTGACATGTCCTAGTTTTACTAACACCATGTTACTTGCCAGGTCGACATGTCCTACAGTAGCTTTACTAACACCATATTACTTGCCAGGTCGACATGTCCTAGCTTTACTAACACCATGTTACTTGCCAGGTCGACATGTCCTAGCTTTACTAACACCATGTTACTTGCCAGGTCGACATGTCCTAGCTTTACTAACACCATATTACTTGCCAGGTCGACATGTCCTAGCTTTACTAACACCATGTTACTTGCCAGGTCGACATGTCCTAGCTTTACTAACACCATGTTACTTGCCAGGTCGACATGTCCTAGCTTTACTAACACCATGTTACTTGCCAGGTCGACATGTCCTAGCTTTAGGGACTGTCTTGCCTTCGCTCAACACTGCAGTGGATTGGTGGGTGTGGCACCATTGGGTAAGGTGACATTCACTCTACGGGTGCAATGGTGTCTGGGGAAGTTATATCAGCTTACTTGCCAACAAGATGCTGCCACTAGAGCCTACACAATGGTGAGTGCAAAAGGTTGAAGAGGAAGTGTGTGTGTATGTGGAAGGGGGGATGGGGAGGAGGGTTGGAGGATGAGAGGAGATGAGAGAAGGATGAAACGTACATAGGTAAAAGGAAAGGAGTGGCAAGAATAGATGGGGGGAGGGGGGATATAGGAATGGGAGGAGAGGTGATAGTGGAGTGGTGGGGGGTTATAGTGGAGGGGGGATGATGGTGGAGTGGGGAGTGGATGATGTGGAGGGGGCAGGGTTGATAGAGGAAGAGGGTAGAGGAAGGGTAATAGTGAAGTGGGGAGGAGGTGGTTATATGGGAAGGAGAGGATATGAGGAAAGTGTGGGAGGTAAGAGGATATGGGTAAAGAGGTGCTGTAGGAGGAGGAGGTGGGGTGGTGAGTGAGTATGTGTGTGTGTATTTGTGTCCACAGTGTAAAGATTTGCTGCAAGTGTTCTGTGTGGAGGAGGAGGGCCCCCGGACTCTGCTGGTCTATCTGCCCAACCTCCTCAATGCTCCCATCATCTCATTAGGTACAGTGTTGTCAATGTAACAACACATCTCTGCATAATAGTAATGACCGACTCTCACTCATTAAGAAATTCAAACACACACACAAAGATGATCTCGTGCCCACACATGTACATACCTTGTAGATCATGTGACAGAGCGGCTAAGAGAGCTGGAGCGGTCCATCTCTCTGAAGCAGGTGGAGCAGCTGTTCTTGCAGAAGAAGTATGCTGTCGTGGCGGCCAGACTACAGTCAGTGCTAGACCACGCCTCCTCCATACCTCTGGAGGTTAGAGCAGGCACATCTGTCTGAAGCTTGCACATTCCCATGATGTTCTGCACATCTAATAAGAACTGCCGTTGGGTTTGTTCATGTAGAAGAGATTCTCAACGAACTCTCAGTTGACATAACGAAATTTCAATGACCTTCCTCAATAATCAACTTGAATTTTATTATCTCGACCAGATGCTCTGGCCTTCATCAGGAATGCCTTTAGAATAGATTGTTTTGTGTGTACATTTTTGCAGTTCTTGCTGGGAACCAAAACTCGGGGACCCGAGGTTACCTCTCTCTCCCTTTTGTTGGACTCCCTGTTCTTCCTGGATCTCCACCACAGTTGCCTGGAGACGGCTGTACGTGGTGCATTGCAGCTGCTCCAGCACCAATTCTATGGCAACTACCTGTGGATTGCAGCCATCATGAACACATTTACGATGATGGGAAATTGCCTTGAAAATGACGTTGCCCTGGAGACAGTGAGGAAGGAGGCAGGGGTCAGACTGGTGAAGCAGTTGATGGTGTGTGTCCTAAAAGTGATGGACTCTGTGTATGATATGGCTGAGAACTCGGACTTGTTCCTCACTATGCCTATCTGCCTCCCGTGGAAGATATTCTACATTGTCATCTCAAGGTTTGCTTCTATCATGTGATGGGTGTTATCTCATGAGGTATGGGGCGTGGTCATATATCATGTGACTGTGTTGTTGTTTTTTTGCATATCTTGTGCAGTGACTGGAGGGCGAGTGTGTCTGTGGAGGAAGCTGATCTGATGGAGGTAGAGGCTGACTCACAGGCCTGCTCTGCTGGTTGTATAGCAACCACTTCCACCACCATCATTGGGGAAGAACCTGTTACTGAAATAGGCGCTACTTTGAGAGAAAAAGAGGCTTCATCGTCCCTGGAAGAGATGGAAATTGATGGAAAAGAAGAGGATGAGAAGGAGCTGGTACTGTGCACACCTCTTCCTTCTCCTGCTTCCTCTACTCCATGCTCCCCTCCATGTTCCCCTCCAGTTCCAGCTGCCTCGACTCCATGCTCCTCTCCAGTTCCAGCTGCCTCGACTCCACACTCCCCTCCAGTTCCAGCTGCCTCTACTCCATGCTCCTCTCCAGTTCCAGCTGCCTCTACTCCACACTCTCCTCCAGTTCCAACTACCTCTACTCCACACTCCCCTCCAGTTCCAGCTGCCTCGACTCCACACTCCTCTCCAGTTTCCTCGACTCCACACTCCCCTCCAGTTCCAGCTGCCTCGACTCCACACTCTCCTCCAGTTCCAGCTGCCTCTGCTCCACACTCCCCTCCAGTTCCAGCTGCCTCTACTCCACACTCCCCTCCAGTTCCAGCTGCCTCTACTCCACACTCCCCTCCAGTTCCAGCTGCCTCTACTCCATGCTCCCCTCCAGTTCCAGCTGCCTCTACTCCACACTCTCCTCCAGTTCCAGCTGCCTCTACTCCATGCTCCCCTCCAGTTCCAGCTGCCTCTACTCCACACTCCCCTCCAGTTCCAGCTGCCTCTACTCCACACTCCCCTCCAGTTCCAGCTGTCTCTACTCCACACTCTCCTCCAGTTCCAGCTGCCTCTACTCCACACTCCCCTCCGGTTCCAACTACCTCTAGTCCATGCTCTTCTCCAGCTGCCTCGACTCCACACTCCTCTCCAGTTTCCTCTACTCCACACTCCCCTCCAGTTCCAGCTGCCTCTACTCCATGCTCCCCTCCAGTTCCAGCTGCCTCTACTCCACACTCTCCTCCAGTTCCAACTACCTCTACTCCACACTCCTCTCCAGTTCCAACTACCTCTAGTTCATGCTCTTCTCCAGCTGCCTCTAGTCCATGCTTCACTCCTCCTGTTCCAGCTGCCTCTCCTGTTCTAGCAGCCTCTAGTGTGTGTTCTCCTTCTGCACTTCCCGGGCCTGTGCTAGCTTCTGGTCCATTACCAGGAAGCTGCAAGACCACCAGTCCCTTTTCCCCTTCCTCCTACTCCTCTGTCGCCACCTATTTTTCTTCCTCCCCCTGTGGTCCATGTCCTCCTTCCAGGGAAGCGTTGAGCCCCTTTCTGGGGTTTCTGCTGGTGGCACACAATCACTTGGGTCAGATGGGCTGGTGTTGCAGGCAAGGGGGCATCTTCCTCACACAGAGTGTACGGGCCCTCAGGAAAGAACTGACCATACTCACAAGATGGCCTGCCAAGCAGAGAGATGTGAGGAAGAGAGGGAGTGAGTGGTATCTTACTGTGCTTATTTGATGTGGTGTTGCTGGACATGCAGCTGCTTCTGCAAGAGTTGGAGCAGTGCTATTACTGTCTCTATGGCCACCCCAACAAGAAGGCAAAAGTCAGAGGCCTACTGGATCACAGCTCAGAACAGGTACATCGCACTCCATCGGTCTCTGGTGTGTAATAGCACTTCATGGCCGACTTGAATCTTCTTGCATTGCTTATCTCAGTGTTTGTGTGGTTGCATTGTGTTACACAGTGTCACGATACTTAGTGTGATCTGGCATCATAGTTAAATGGTAGTGTTTAGGATATGTACAACATGGAACGTGTGGGGGAGAGGGGATTAGTATGGATTTTGGAAAGAAAAGCTAAACACATTTGACTTTGAATCTCATTTTCTGTTCAGATCCCACTGACGTGGGAATCAGCCCTGATGCTGATCGAGCACTATCACCCGGTACCTCTGCCATCTATTGACGACACTAAATCCCCACAAATTACTGCTGAGGTGATCTAGACTGCACCCACGTGCTCTGCTGTGAGCCATGTTTCTGCCTCTCTCTGTGTGTGTAGGTCATTTCCCTGTACAAGAGGATTGTAGACGTGCTGCCAGACTATGGCAAAGGTAGTACTATCTAGAGGATGACCAGAACTTGGTCAATAGGAACATGGCCCATGCATTGCACCCACACACATTGCACCCACACACACACACACACATGCTCCCCCCCCACACACACACTCCCATCTCACACACATACTCCCCTCTCTCTCTCACACACACACTCTCTCACACACCCACTCTCTCACACACACACACACACTCCCCTCTCTCTCTCACACACACCCCTCTTTCTCACACACACACTCCTCTCTCTCTCACACACACACCCCTCTCTCTCACACACACTCCCCTCTCTCTCTCACACACACTCCCCTCTTTCTTTACCCACACACTCTCCCCTCTCACACATGCACACATGCACACACACTTCTTTCAGTTCTCAGCAAAGAATCTCTGGAGCAGTTTATAGAGGGCCAGAGTGCAGCACTGACCACACCTCAACCCCCTCACCAAGACAGCTCCATCATTTCTGATGTGTACTACATTCTAGCAGATGACGCCCTCAACTGCATGGAGAACCAGTAAGACTGGTGCAGGCATCCCCAGTCCATTCCTCCCTCTCGTCTCCCAGTCCATTCCTTCCCTCTCATCTCCCAGTCCATTCCTCCCTCTCGTCTCCCAGTCCATTCCTCCCTCTCATCTCCCAGTCCATTCCTCCCTCTATCTTCTCCCCTTATATATATCTCATTCCCACTTCTTTTCTGACACCTCCCTTCTCCCTGTTTCCTCTCCCGCTCTCCATTTTCCACTTTCCCCTCCTCATACCCTCTCCTTCTCGTTCTCCTTCCCCCTCTCCCTCTTCTTCCCTCTTCCCTCTCCTCCTCCTCTTCCCTCTCCTCCTCCTCTTCCCTCTCCTCCTCCTCTTCCCTCTCCTCCTCCTCTTCCCTCTCCTCCTCCTCTTCCCTCTCCTCCTCCTCTTCCCTCTCCTCCTCCTCTTCCCTCTCCTCCTCCTCTTCCCTCTCCTCCTCCTCTTCCCTCTCCTCCTCCTCCTCTTCCCTCTCCTCCTCCTCTTCCCTCTCCTCCTCCTCTTCCCTCCCCTCCTCCTCTTCCCTCCCCTCCTCCTCTTCCCTCCCCTCCTCCTCTTCCCTCTCCTCCTCCTCTTCCCTCTCCTCCTCCTCTTCCCTCTCCTCCTCCTCTTCCCTCTCCTCCTCCTCTTCCCTCTCCTCCTCCTCTTCCCTCTCCTCCTCTTCCCTCTCCTCCTCCTCTTCCCTCTCCTCCTCCTCTTCCCTCTCCTCCTCCTCTTCCCTCCCCTCCTCCTCTTCCCTCTCCTCCTCCTCTTCCCTCTCCTCCTCCTCTTCCCTCCCCTCCTCCTCTTCCCTCCCCTCCTCCTCTTCCCTCCCCTCCTCCTCTTCCCTCTCCTCCTCCTCTTCCCTCTCCTCCTCCTCTTCCCTCTCCTCCTCCTCTTCCCTCTCCTCCTCCTCTTCCCTCTCCTCCTCCTCTTCCCTCTCCTCCTCTTCCCTCTCCTCCTCCTCTTCCCTCTCCTCCTCCTCTTCCCTCTCCTCATCCTCTTCCCTCTCCTCCTCCTCTTCCCTCTGCTCCTCCTCTTCCCTCCCCTCCTCCTCTTCCCTCTCCTTCTCCTCTTCCCTCTCCTCCTCCTCTTCCCTCTCCTCCTCCTCTTCCCTCCCCTCCTCCTCTTCCCTTTCTCCTCCTCTTCCCTCTCCTCCTCCTCTTCCCTCTCCTCCTCCTCTTCCCTCTTCTCCTCCTCTTCCCTCTCCTCCTCTTCCCTCTCCTCCTCCTCTTCCCTCTCCTCCTCCTCTTCCCTCTCCTCCTCCTCTTCCCTCTCCTCCTCCTCTTCCCTCTCCTCCTCCTCTTCCCTCCCCTCCTCCTCTTCCCTCTCCTCCTCCTCTTCCCTCTCCTCCTCCTCTTCCCTCTCCTCCTCCTCTTCCCTCTCCTCCTCCTCTTCCCTCTCCTCCTCCTCTTCCCTCTCCTCCTCCTCTTCCCTCTCCTCCTCTTTCTCCTCCTCCTCTTCCCTCTCCTCCTCCTCTTCCCTCTCCTCCTCCTCTTCCCTCTCCTCCTCCTCTTCCCTCCCCTCCTCCTCTTCCCTCTCCTTCTCCTCTTCCCTCTCCTCCTCCTCTTCCCTCTCCTCCTCCTCTTCCCTCTCCTCCTCCTCTTCCCTCTCCTCCTCCTCTTCCCTCTCCTCCTCCTCTTCCCTCTCCTCCTCCTCTTCCCTCTCCTCCTCCTCTTCCCTCTCCTCCTCCTCTTCCCTCTCCTCCTCGCAGTAAATCCATCAGGTACTACCAGGAGACCATCTGCTACTTGCCTGGCAGGTTTGATTCGTGGGCTGGACTAGCTCTGGGTCGCTCCAGAATCATTATGGACAAACTCAATCAAGTATGTATGTAATGAATGCATATCTTCCTACAAGTACCATTCATTAGCTTCAGGTTATGTAACACTGTGTTACTCTCGTGTTAATGTCCAGCGTGACTCCAAGGGTGGCATGGAGAAGTATATCCGCAAGAATTATGTCGCCACCATCACTTGCTTCAAGAAAGCGGTTTCTCTTAATACCAAGCACTGCAGCATCATAGAGAAGGTGAGTGTTTAATACCAAGTACTGCAGCCATAGAGAAGGTGAGTGTTTAATACCAAGCACTGCAGCCATAGAGAAGGTGAGTGGTGTGCACTGCAGCCATAGATAAGGTGAGTGGTGAGGCACTGCAGCCATAGAGAAGGTGAGTGGTGAGGCACTGCAGCCATAGAGAAGGTGAGTGGTGAGGCACTGCAGCCATAGAGAAGGTGAGTGGTGAGGCACTGCAGCCATAGAGAAGGTGAGTGGTGAGGCACTGCAGCCATAGAGAAGGTGAGTGGTGAGGCACTGCAGCCATAGAGAAGGTGAGTGGTGAGGCACTGCAGCCATAGAGAAGGTGAGTGGTGAGGCACTGCAGCCATAGAGAAGGTGAGTGGTGAGGCACTGCAGCCATAGAGAAGGTGAGTGGTGAGGCACTGCAGCCATAGAGAAGGTGAGTGGTGAGGCACTGCAGCCATAGAGAAGGTGAGTGGTGAGGCACTGCAGCCATAGAGAAGGTGAGTGGTGTGCAATAGCAAGCACTGCAGCCATAGAGAAGGTGAGTGGTGAGGCACTGCAGCCATAGAGAAGGTGAGTGGTGTGCAATAGCAAGCACTGCAGCCATAGAGAAGGTGAATGGTATGCTAAAGTTACATGCAGCCAAAGTGAGGGACCCGAGTGGTTAAATTTCTGGTTCCTGTTTGATAAGTGCTAGCCAGTTTTCTGTGGCTAAAGGAAGACTAACTCTACAACTTGCCTTGTTGCTAAAACGTAATGAATTAGGCTAGCGTAGGGTGCGGTGGGAAAATCCCAGCACCCACGCTTGCCTAATTAGTCGTGGTTTAGATACCAAATCAGGTGGTGTGACTGCACTGCACAACATAGAGAAGATTGTACAGCTCTATCAATCACACGTTCGACTGCTGGTAAGTTATTTCCTAAACGGATTTGGTGCACTGACCTTACTTCACATTCCAACCTGCAGTTCAAAAGATAAACATGTATGGAAAAATAAACACTACCAGCAGAAAGCATAACTGCACTGGCTACATTTAGGTATGTAAATCAGGCGTGCAAAGATGGGTACTTTAAATGGTGCACCAGGTTTTCAGACTCTTCCACCCTTACCTGGTTTGAATGCCTACTTGTTTAATTATATTTTTAGCAAACTCTTCATATCTTATACAAGCTGCAGTTTAGTGTAAGAATCATCTCTGTTGAGGGAGCAAACAAAAGTCCTGGTACGTACAGGTACCTGTGCTGCTTGCCACCAAAGAAGAACTTTTAGAAACAGGAAGAGACTGTTCGCGAGCAGTTGCGATCATCTGCCATTAAAACATCTTATTTAATATTTGCTCGCTCGCCCTGCCCCCGTCCATCTGGAAGTTAAGAGTAAAGTTTTGTACAGCAGAGTATTGGGCATGTGCATACGAAGAATGGGTACGAGATACACATTCTTCCATTTAACAACAAAAAATCCCTGACAATGTCCAAGTTAGTGCCATATATGGCATTTCTGATGTTTAATCGGTTAACAATTGAATATTTACTATAATTAACCCCCCTTAACTGTAATTAACTCTGTAATTAATCCTTAGCTTATTAGGCACTTAACTGTAATTAACCCATGGCTTATTAGGCACTTAAAACTGTAAATAACCCTTTTTTCCTGATGTAGTTTGGCTTCTTTTGCTACACGGTTCAGTCCTTTGTATCCCAGTTGCTCTGCCAACCACTTTGTCCGGCATCCGGAGTGCAGCCCTGGTCTGCTACTATGCACAGAGAGATGCTGACCCAGGCGGAGCAATGCTTCACTGAGGCTCTGCGTCTGGAGGGCACCAGGTATGCTGAGCCATGGATCTACTACTGGATGCTGGGCAAGGTGGGGAGGAAGCTCCAAGCACCTGTCAAACACATCATGAATAACTTTGTGAAGGTCTGTTCATCACAATGCATAGAATCCTGTTTATTATTAGGCATGAAAATAAGCAACCTTCCACTTTCTTCCCCTCTATCTCACTCCTCTTCCTTCTATCTTCCCTTCTTTTCATCTCCTTTTACTCCTCTTCCCTTTTCTTCTCCTTCCTCCCCTCTCCTTGCCCCTACCTTTGCTCCTATCTTCCCCCTGCCTTCCTCTCCTCCCCTGCACCCCCCTCCTGCCTGCTCTCTCTCCTTCCCTTGCCCTCCTCCTGCTCTCTCCTCTTCATGACTGCTATCCTCCCCTCTCCTTCCCCCTGCCTTCTCCTCTCCTCTATTTTCTTCCTTCACTCTTTATTTATTTCTTACTTACTTCCTCCTAATCTTCTTCTCTTCCTTCTCCTCTCCTCCCTCGCATTCTACTCTTTCCTTTTCTTCTTTTCTTTCTCTCCTCCTCCTCTTCCTCCTCCTCCTCCTCCTTCTTTGCCTCCCATCTCCTCCCCCCAACACAGTCTTCAAAAACTTTATTCCAAGATGGAGCCAGTCACCCAGGACTGGTGGAACTCTCCTCAAAGAACAATTCTGTGGAGGCCATTGAAGTCCACTACCAGCTGCACTCCTCTGCTCTCAAGTTCCTCATTCCCTTCTACCATAAGGCCTCCCCCTCTCAGGACCAGCACAGAGAGGAAACGAGGCTTGCAGTGGAGGCAGCCATTGCTGAAGCTTTGATGAGTCTCACTGACATGCCTTTGAGCACAAAGTCTTACCCTCCTCTGTGGGCATGGGTCCAGGAGATCATTGGAAGTGCCTCTCGGGGAGAAATGGCCTCAGGAAAAAGTTGTATGGGTGATGGTAGAGTGGCTGTCCTGGATAAAACTGATGCTATGGAGGTGGATGAACCCATTGTGTCAGGTGATGGATCACATGATCAGTTGTGTGGTGTGGTGGGAGGAATGGACACTTCCCAGGAAGAGATTGGGATATCATTGTCTTCATGGGATTACGTCAGCCTTCTCCAGCTGTGTTTATATGGAGTAGCCATGTGCGCTGTTCGTTTCCCCGCCTTCTTCAAGCCTCTCTACCGCATGGCAGCCACACTGCTCACACTTGGACTGCCTCAGGTGTGTGAGAAGCAACTGCATGACACACATCACACTATGTACTGTGCATGGTGTGTGTGTGTGTGTGTGCCTGTGTGTGTGTGTGTGTGTGCATGTGTATAGCATGCCAGGGCTCTGCTTCTCGGTCCACTGCCTCCACAACTACTTCAGTGCCAGGACAAACTCCAACCTCTCTTTGTCCTCAGGACTAACATCTTCACTGTAAAATGCTTACCTTTCTTTCTGGCCTCATTTCTCTCTCCTTCCTCTCAAGTTTCTCCCTCTGTTAAATCTCTTCCCTTCTCTGCATTCCTTGTTGCTGCAGAACATGTGGCAAGTGCCGTGTGAGGAGGTCAACAGACCAGGGAGCTTCTCCAGCCATGCCAGACGCAGTGTGGAGTTGCTGGTTAAGGTGCTAGTGGAGCTACGAGAGCACAAGACACTGCTGCACTTAGCCCAGCTGTTGAAATCCAGGCCCGACTCCAACAAGCAGTACCTGAGAGACAATGAGAGACGAGCTGTGCACGTGAAGGTATGGTAAGGTGTGCGGGCATTGCTATTTAGCCTCGAGGCTGTTTTGTTGCAGTCAGTCGGTGGATATGGTAATGATTGCCCTATGGGGACACACACTGGACCACACACCCACACTGGGTGGAGGCAGGTTGACAATAGCTCTATGGGGACACATACTGGACCAAGACCACACTGGGTGGAGGCAGGTTGAAGTAGGTTGACAATAGCTCTGTGGGACACACACTGGACCAACACCACACTGGGTGGAGGCAGGTTGAAGTAGGTTGACAATAGCTCTATGGGGACATAAACTGGACCAACACCACACTGGGTTGAAGTAGGTTGACAATAGCTCTAGGGGACACACACTGGACCAACACCACACTGGGTGGAGGCAGGTTGAGGTTGACAATTCACATGCTGAGTCAACATCATACCAGGTGACAACCACTTGTGGCTCTAGTTTACATTGTGTGTGTGGTGTGTGTGTGTGTGTGTGATGTAAATAGATTGTAAGGAACTGTGTGAAGGTGCTGGTGGAAGTCAGCAAAGAGAGAGACATGTCTTCCAGTGATGCTTTGGGGATGAAGTCTGTCGTTGTGTCTGTGAGAAACATGGCCAGCAAGCTAGAAAACAACCTCATCAAGGTAGGGACATGTAACATAATATGAACAAACATCCACAAAACTGAACTGAGTCTCAAGTTAGTTTGACTTGCTTCAATCTCTGTGGCCTTACTGCATCCCTAACTTACTCTTTGTCATCCAAGGTAACTGGAAGTGAGTTATATTTCCTTTCCAAATATGTGGAGGTTTTAAATAAATATTTGACGACTTGCCTGGTTGATATATATCCCTCCCCAAAGTCTTCAGGGGGATATGGTTGGGCCTGAAGTATGGGCTGTGGCAGTATTTAGGGAGTGATGGTGAGGGCTGGAAGTATGGGCTGTGGCAGTATTTAGGGGGCTATGGTGAGGTATGGGCTGTGGCAGTATTTAGGAGGGTATGGTTGGGCCTGAAGTATGGGCTGTGGCAGTATTTAGGAGGCTATGGTGAGGGCTATGCCTTTAAACACTGGTTCACAATATGTTGCAACGCATCATGGCGCATCTCAGTCATATTTGTGGCTACTTAATCATGCCCGTCACTTCGAGCTGCATGTACTGAACTTTGACATTGAGTTATGTATGAATAACTCTACCCTTTAGTTTATTGACGTCAGCACCTGTTATCCCATCGACTGCACACTTTCTAGCAATGAGTGTTTGAAGTTGAAGCAATTGATACATGTGTACAATATACGTGCCAGCATATGTATATAGCTAGGCAAATGTCATGTCAAAATATTTCACAATTGCAACATTTCCAAGTGTTTTCCCTGGCCCCTCAAGTCCCTATATTATGTAGTCCCTCAAGTCCCTAGACTTTCCTGGCCCCCAAGTCCCTGTAGGACTTCCCTGGCCCCCAAGTACCTGTAGGACTTCCCTGGCCCTCAAGTCCCTGTAGGACTTCCCTGGCCCCCAAGTACCTGTAGGACTTCCCTGGCCCTCAAGTCCTTGTAGGACTTCCCTGGCCCTCAAGTACCTGTAGGACTCCCCTGGCCACCAAGTCCCTATAGGACTTCCCTGGCCCCCAAGTCCCTGTAGGACTCCCCTGGCCCTCAAGTCCCTGTAGGACTTCCCTGGCCCTCAAGTACCTGTAGGACTTCCCTGGCCCTCAAGTACCTGTAGGACTTCCCTGGCCCTCAAGTACCTGTAGGACTTCCCTGGCCCTCAAGTACCTGTAGGACTTCCCTGGCCCTCAAGTCCCTGTAGGACTTTCCTGGCCCTCAAGTCCCTGTAGGACTTCCCTGGCCCTCAAGTACCTGTAGGACTTCCCTGGCCCTCAAGTACCTGTAGGACTTCCCTGGCCCTCAAGTCCTGTAGGACTTCCCTGGCCCTCAAGTACCTGTAGGACTTCCCTGGCCCTCAAGTCCCTGTAGGATTCCCCTGGCCCCCAAGTCCCTGTAGGACACCCCTGGCCCTCAAGTCCATGTAGGCCCTCAAGTCCCTATAGAATCCCCTCACCACAAGTCCCTATAGGACTCCCCTGGCCCCCAAGTCCCTGTATGACACCCCTGGCACCCAAGTCCCTGTAGGATACCCCTGGCCCCCAAGTACCTGTAAGACTCTGGCCCCCAAATCCACGTAAGCCCTCAAGTCCCTTAAGACTTCCTTGGCCCTCAAGTCCCTATAGAATCTCCTCACCCTCAAGTCCTTCTCTGGCTCTCATGACCTGTAGGACTTGTTGTTGGACACTTCCCATATATGTACAGGGAAGTTCTCACCTCCTCACAATTAAACTTTCGTCATCCATGATGCAAAGTTCACCGGTTGGGTGACCCATTAGCGCCCAGTCAACGCTGGTCACCCTGGCTCTGCCACTGGTTGGGTGGCTCATTAGTGCCCAGTCAACGCTGGTCACTCTGGCTCTGCCACTGGTTGGGTGACCCATTAGTGCCTAGTCAATGCTGGTCACCCTGGCTCTGCCACTGGTTGGGTGACCCATTAGTGCCCAGTCAACGCTGGTCACTCTGGCTCTGCCACTGGTTGGATGACCCATTAGTGCCTAGTCAATGCTGGTCACCCTGGCTCTGCCACTGGTTGGGTGACCCATTAGTGCCCAGTCAACGCTGGTCACCCTGGCTCTGCCACTGGTTGGGTGACCCATTAGTGCCCAGTCAACGCTGGCTCTGCCACTGGTTGGGTGACCCATTAGTGCCCAGTCAACGCTGGTCACCCTGGCTCTGCCACTGGTTGGGTGGCTCATTAGTGCCCAGTCAACGCTGGTCACCCTGGCTCTGCCACTGGTTGGGTGACCCATTAGTGCCCAGTCAACGCTGGTCACCCTGGCTCTGCCACTGGTTGGGTGACCTGTTAGTGCCCTCATCAATTGACAATGACAACTAGATAACAAAAATGCACAGCAAGTTTTGTGTACGTGTTGGTATGGTTACTGCTATATATAGTCAAGAACAAATTTCCCATGCACATATATACCCACATACAAGTGGATGCATATTTCAAGTTGCCTCCCTTCATCCTCCCCTATACTCGCTACAGTACAACACTGCAATAGTTTCCTTACATGTGTGATACTCTCTATGTGCACGATACAGTCATGTGTATATATATGTTTGTGTGTCCATGCAGTGTTTTGTTTGTGTGCAGGACTTGGATGGAGTTCTGGAGCATCTTCAAGTGCACATTGTTCAAGCACACGATGAACCGCCAGTTACATCTGGGACTACACCCACATTATTACCAGTAGACCAGTTAACTACACCTACAATACAAAGTTAATGGCTGGCTTTATAAACATGTACATGCAGTAATTGTTGATATAATAGTGACTGTGATTGGTCACATGATAAATTGATGTCAATTGATGTCACATGACATCATGCATTGATCTGTTCCTGGATTCTGCGTGCAGTTCTGCGTTCAATCTTCCTATTCCTGAGCAAGACCAAAGCGTAGGCTAATATGCCTACTGAAGATACAGAGCCTTCAAACAGCCAGAACATCCGGACCTCTTGTGCATCTGGAACATAGTGGCAGCTGCAGCAGGAAATATCTACCATGAGAAACTGCACAACAGAACATCCGAGAACATTGGGACTACCTTACATGAAGTATATGCCCACTAAATGACCACCATGACACAATCTTGCAAAAAAATGTGTGTGCCTGTGTTTGTCGTGGTGTGTGTGTACCACATCACACACCAAATACAGTACCCTATAGCCAGAAAAATTGGAGGGGAATTGAACTTGGCAGATTGACGGGGCACTGCCAAATTGAATTCTACTATTAGGTTGTGTCATCTTCTAATTTTCTCATATTGCAAGAATAGCATTCGTCCTTGTTGGACAAGAACAAGCAGCCATCTTCTGTAAGTACATGGTTGACATTCACAACATTCCCACCTCATATGACCTATATCTTGTCACTCGTACGATCAGATTCCAAACATGCTTATGTGATAATCCCAACAATGTTCTTTGTCATCCACGATGTGTCTCATCGACACATTCGCAAGGCTAGCTGCTGCTGAGCCTGGCACAAGACATGGCCACACATTCATGAGGCTAGCTGCTGCTAAGCCTAGCACAAGATATGGGCACACATTCACGAGGCTAGCTGCTGCTAAGCCTAGCACAAGATATGGCCACACATTCATGAGGCTAGCTGCTGCTAAGCCTAGCACAAGACATGGCCACACATTCACGAGGCTAGCTGCTGCTAAACCTGGCACAAGACATGGCCACACATTCACGAGGCTAGCTGCTGCTAAGCCTGGCACAAGACATGACCACACATTCATGAGGCTAGCTGCTGCTAAGCAATAATCTACATTACATCATTCTATTGACAATGACATCAATATAACCGAATTAGGTCTCAGAGCCATCGCCAAGGGCAGCTTGATCATATCAATGCAGTATTGATGTCAGTGATGATGTAATGGCAGGAATGTGACTGATTCTCTGCATGTGACTGCACATGAACACTAGAGCTCATATATTTACAAGACAAAAAATATAAATTGTAATTGTATTTAGTTTTCATAATTTTAAAAGGTAAAAGGTCCTACACATTCTGTGATCAAACATTTGGTAAGTTCTTGTTCCAATATTTTTATGTCTTATTTTTATGTTGTTATTTTGTTTTGTTTTGCAAAGTCGAGCAGCTCCTTTAAGAAGTGGATCTTCTAATAAATGGACCTCCAAGAGAACCTTAGAGTGATGAACCGCTCGGGAAAATGAGTGTTCACACCTCGGAAACTATTTAGACACTTTTAGCAGTAAACGAGTATTAATACAGCTCTTTTTCAGGTGCTTCACAACTTTTTCACTGCCAGACCTTTCACATCTAAACACAATGTCATATTTTAATTTAAATATGTACACCATTATACCAAGTATGTCTCTGCTGTATCTACCAACAGTAACTAAGATTTAAAGAAATCAGTCATGTGTGTTTGTCTTAAAGGAATCATGTCTCTTCTTTGCTGCTAAAGAGTGCAGTTCATGTAGAATTACAGAGTTCATCAGAGTAACTTCACCAGCAAACCATGCTTTCTTAATGTCTGTCATCGTTGCTTTGCCAATTCTAAATGCCCTCACTACGAGAGTAACTTCACCAGCAAACCATGCTTTCTTAATGTCTGTCATCGTTGCTTTGCCAATTCTAAATGCCCTCACTACGGCTGACATAGTACATGCACTGCCTTGGTCCACTTTCTTCCACCTCTCTTCGATGAAAGTGTAACTCGCTTACATTTCCTTGAAGAGATTAAGGTCACCGCAAAGAAAATAGCTTGTGAAGGAGAGGGAGCAATTACAGCAGCTGCAAATTCATGTGTGTGCGCATGCACAGGAAACATTAGGAAGGATCTATCTGAGAAACATAAAGAAGGATCTGTCTGAGGTACTTGACCCGTTGCATGTTCACCTGCCATTCGGTTAACTGGGGTGTTTGTAATTCTGGGGTTGGGTTGACCAGGGTGTTTGTAATTCTGGAGTTGGGTTGACTGGGGTGTTTGTAATTCTGGGGTTGGGTTGACCAGGGTGTTTGTAATTCCGGGGGTTGGGTTGACTGGGGTGTTTGTAATTCTGGGGTTGGGTTGACCAGGGTGTTTGTTGTAACAGGTTCTATTGAATGTGTGGAGAGGCATACATGAGGAAAGTAGAAGGATCCTTGGATACATTTAAAGTTTATTTTGGCTTGCACTTCCGACCAACTTAGCAAAGGATCCAAGGCACACTGGAAATGGTTTTATAGTTAGAAATGACTGAAACCAGTTTAGGATGCTAAAAAGCTTCTGAGTTTTTGCTGAGATATGAGCTTATTATTGTATATTTGATATCCGCCAATTCAAATTAGGAGTCAGTAGCACTAGCACTTCTGATTTATATGTTTTATGCACAGTATTCATTAAACATCAGCTGAAACATTCATCACTGCTCTTCTCACCTGGTGTAGCTTTCTCTCTTGGTATCTCTACAGTAGGACCTTTGCTTGAAGCCAGAGGTCAGACACTCACGCAACTTCCTGTTCTATAAGAACACACAAGACAAGACAAGTGACTATCACATGACAATAGATGTGACTACAAAGATTAGTTTCCCACCCAATACCACGTACAACTTAAAATTAAATTATAGCTAAACAAGATGTCTCGATATGGACACATTTGAGATAGACCCAAAGAATCTTATGCCGCACAACAATGCATAGAATTCGTCTCCTGTAGCAACCACAGTATAACAACAGTTCCCATTAGTAATCTAGTAGGTACCATGTCCAACCAGGAGCAAGGGCGACACTTCCCCACAGCACTGCAGTCTGACTTTTCACCTGTTACATAAAGAAAGAGAGAGACAGAGACAAGTGATGTATTGCACAGTTGGATAGCTAAGCATTATGTGAAACCACATAATTAATGACTCACTGACTTACTAGCTTTGACGCTTAATTGCTGTGAGTAGATGGAGATGTCTGAAGTGCCCACTCCAGCTCTCCTGGGAGCATGGAGGTGGTACGCTTCACAATAGCTCAGTAACAGCAACACTCTAAACACAGACAATACCATGGTGACACACACAAGCATGATGAATTCTTCACAAGCAGTTATGAGATTAATGGAGAGAGAGAGAGTTTCAGGTAGATGTATTACTGCACCATCGACAGCCAGAATTTTACGCCTTGTGGCAAGTCAAGGCTTGGATTAATTGTCTGTGGTGCTTATAATAAAAGTGACATCTGTCGTGTGCAAGCTGCTCTCATGGTTTCATAAGTAAACACAGAAAGACAAGAAGCATCTTGAAGAGAGAGTTTTTCGGTGCTTACAAAAACAGACGGTAAATAAGTAAAACCGTAAAGAATTGTCAGTTGACGTGCTATAGCAATGTTCCGTATATTCTCTAATAGGAACCGCAGTTACTATTTACTCCCGTCCAATCCACCTGCAATTACTATTGGAAGGGTCTGGTTACATTGTCTTCAGTTCTCAGTTTATAAGCCTAATGAGCAATTATTTGGGCATGTCTTGTTATTTGCCTCCGTGGTTACAATTGCCTCTGTGGTTACAATTGCCTCCGTGGTTACAATTGAAGGGCAGTTACTATAACCAGAGCTACAGGTTACAAGTGGAGGAAGCTCGGTCTCAATTGGAGGGGTGGTTTCCAACAGAGGAAATATGTTATACAACAAGGTTCTTATTTCAACTTCAAAAATCTTACAATGTCCTCGATAATCAATTTGAAGCCGACCACTAGCCACTACTATCTTATCATGTGCCTAGCATGTGCACAGGGTATTGTGGGTAGCATCATGTCATGTGCTTGCCTTGCACAAGGTGTGGATAGCATCACGTCATGTGCCTGGCATGTGCACAAGGCATAGGTAGCATCATGTCATGTGCCTAACATGTGCACAAGGTATGGATAGTATCATGTCATGTGCCTGGCATGTGCACAAGGTGTGGGTAGTATCATGTCATGTGCCTGACATGTGCACAATGCAGGCAACATTTTAAATCTAGTCCTGGTGAAGGCTAGAGCATCTAGTCGAAATGTCGAGTGAATACAATTTGAAGTTGATTATTGAGAAGGTGATTATAAGTTTGTTTGTTAGTTCACCTGATGAGGTTAGGACTGCTGCCCGAAGCATATTGGGAAATAAAAATTTGAAGTTGATATTGCGGGAGTCTTTTATTTGTAAATAAGAAGTTTCTTAGTCTCATAGACATCTTCTTTATCTCTGATCAGCTACACACAGAAGGGAAAGGGAGGATATCACTACCCTACAGGGATGGAAAGGGTCATCACTCTACTACAGAGTTGTCACGGTCGATTTATAACCTGGCAGTGACATTTTTAGTAATTCTCAGTAAGCTGACCGGAGCACCAAAATCGTACTGACACACTGTTAATGTTAGTCTAGCCCCCACTACAAAAACTAATAGTCCTATTTTTCATGGCTGTTTATAGGTGACTAATGCTGGCCATGAGCATAGATCAAGGCATCACATAATAGAACCTCCCTCCCCTCTTGTTATTACATGTAATAGAACCTCCCTCCCCTTTATTACTGGCAAAACTCGTTTCTTCTCTTACCCTTTCCCACTTTTTGTACAATAGTCTGCTAGGGCTAGGGCTAGGGCTGGGGCTAGGGCTAGGTGGCTCACAAGACTAATCTATTTTGTTGACCAGAACCTTTTTTCTCCACTGAACAGATCAAAGTCCACAAGACGAATGTGAGCAGCTAGAGAGAAGTAACCAACAAAACTCACATGATAATACAGGCAGACCAAGAGAACTTCGAGTTCACGTTAGACTTTCTTCTAAGGAACATTGAATCCAAACTATTAGACGAACAGAACGGACAAGAGCAGCAACTAACAAATAGAGACCCAATTACCATCTTTGCGTGATAGGGACGATTTCAAAATCATTATGTCATTTTTTTTTATTCGTCCACGCATGGGTATTGTAGAAATATAAGAGACCCTTCAGTATTGTAGAAATAAGAGACCCTTCAGACGGAAGTCGACGGATTGTTTAGTTTGTTTTCTTCGAGAAGACTTGGTGTTATAATGGGAACCTACAAAGCAGTACTGATTTTAATTTCAGCTCTAATGGTAGAGCTGGGAGGTGGAGAAGTTCTGTACTGGAAACCCAATAGCAACTGGGGCAACCCAGATAACTGGGCCTTGGGCAGAGTTCCTTCTTGTGGAGCTAGTGCTTCTTTCAAAAATGTGAGAGTCCATCTGTGTATTGACTGTCTAGTCCTCCATTCATTATTTCCAATGTTTATTCTGTGGATGCTTCTATGCTAGGCTCCTGCTAATTCAGTTGTTTTCATGGACAAGGACACCACCTTGACTAGCCTTTTCCTGCCTGAAAATGGCCAACTTGTGCTGGGGCCTTCTATTACTATTAAGTTTTCTCCAGGGGTTGAATGTGAAGGTTAGAATCCGTGACTAGTGAGTGATTGCATGTATTTCATGTGTTGTATGATACAGTTTCTGGAGACACGCAGCCTATGGCAGCTGTTGTGGTAAGTATGTTGATGCTTAGCAAGTGTGATCAGATCGCATCAAAATTGCCACACCTTTTCTGATGGATTGTTTCATTTGATGAATGTAGAATGAGTTTGTGGGGGCGGATACAGACTACTGGGAGTGCTCTGATAACTGGCAGACCATTGATGGCTCAGCTGTTGAACGGGCACCTTGTGCAGCAGATGCCGCCATCTTTGAAAAGGTTAGCCTAGGGATAAAATTTGAATGTGTATAGCATTTGTGCTTGTAATTTACTGCCTTATCCTGCTAATGTATGTGCAGGGATCTTTCTCCTTTGTGGGAGCCAACAGCAGTATCTTTGTGCGTTCCATGGTTGTGCGCGGAACGAATATCAACTCCGGGACGGATATACGTGAGCACTTAATCAATATCTAATGTTTCCTTGCTATTATGATGTTTGGATTCTCCCATTCAGTCTCGACTGAGTTTAAACTGAATCTGGAAGTGAATGCGAATTGTGGCGTCGATCCTTCTCTGTGTCCATGCCCTGAGGACAAAGGCTGTCCTAAAAGTAACAAAACAGCGAACCTGTCAATATGTGATGATGATCTTATTCTCTCTCTCCCTACATGCCTTCTCTCCGTTATTCCTGGTGCTGCCCACCAACACAAAAGAAGGGGCTGGCGATACTGGAAAAGTCGCCAATGCAAAGAGAGATGGGATTATAGCGGGCGTAATCCTTACCATCGTCCTGATTGCGGTAGTCGCCTTATGTGTGGTGGTCTTTGTGGTAACCATGTGAGTACACTAGTGTAAGCCCTTTGGCTAATATGGAAGCGTTGGTTGACTTCACTCGCCAGTAACGTGACATTTCTCCCCTTTAGGTACTTGCGCAGAGGGACTCCTTACACGAAGGAAGAACTTGTTGATGAGCCTGGTGCTGACCCTGCTGTTAATTCAGATGGGAAGTTGTATGACAATCCTCTCTTCAATAACGATGTCAAGGTGGACCTAGGTGAAGATAAAGGTGAAGAAGCCCCTCCTCCTGAGAAAGGCGGTGAGAAAGAAGAAAAAGCCGCCAAGATGAACAAGTATGAACGCTTCTGATGCTCGAGTGTGCCTGTGGCCTCATGACTTTTAATTAGCGAGACCTTGGTGTAGTGAACTCTAGTTGTATATAACCTTGGTCAGCATGTAGTTGGATAATGACTATGTATATGACCTCACTTATGGAAAGATGATGGCCAACATAATAATAAAACAACAGTATTCCATTGCTCAACTAGAAATCTTCCAAGCCTCTCTTCCTGACATTAAAAAAAAAATGGGGGGGAAATAGGGGAAAAATTCCCCAACAGTTTGTGCTCCTAATGACAAGCTTATGCTTATTTCATTTCCTCTTGCCTATAAATGAACACCTAATGATCACATTAGTTCCCACAAACTTATCCAATGAGAGGACCTGCATCCAGAGGAGGTCTCGATTCACCATTTGTAGGAGGTTCAAAGGGGGAAAGTTAGACGCTGCATAATGCCCTTAGTTGATCATAATGGTGAGATGTGTGCAATATGATTCATCTTGCCCAGCTTGGCTGTTTGTATGCCATAGACGGGGGGGGTACAGGGTTACCATGTACTACAACCCTCACAGGATGAGGGGAGCAGCCAATGCTTTTGTGGAATACTTACCTGCTCCTATGGAGGATAAGTGGGACTGGTTCATGGAAGTGCACTCACTTGCTCTAAATGTGTCCCATCCGGCTAGCCACATACTGCAGCAGGATTGGATCTTATACACATCGCCCTGGCACTCGGCTCTTGTCCCATGTGCCAATGAAGCGGATACATGACAATGTGCTCACATTAGTGCTGTTAATTGGATCGTAACTGAGCTAGCTTCATACTAAATAAGGACACACAGGCTGACAAGCCCGTCCAAGAGATGTTGAGAGGCTTCCTGGAGGACTTCGACCCAGCAGCCTGCAGGCTGCAAGAATGTGTTGACATTATGAGACAGAAATCAAAGATGCCTTACATGAGCAAATGAGAAGAAAGAGGAGTGCCATGCATGAGGGCCATGTTGGTGTGTGCATGAGTGCCATGTTGGTGTGTGCACGAGTGCCATGTTGGTGTGTGCATGAGTGCCATGTTGGTGTGTGCATGAGTGCCATGTTGGTGTGTGCATGAGTGCCATGTTGGTGTGTGCATGAGTGCCATGTTGGTGTGTGCATGAGTGCCATGTTGGTGTGTGCATGAGTGCCATGTTGGTGTGTGCATGAGGGCCATGTTGGTGTGTGCACGAGTGCCATGTTGGTGTGTGCACGAGTGCCATGTTGGTGTGTGCATGAGTGCCATGTTGGTGTGTGCATGAGTGCCATGTTGGTGTGTGCATGAGTGCCATGTTGGTGTGTGCACGAGTGCCATGTTGGTGTGTGCATGAGTGCCATGTTGGTGTGTGCATGAGGGCCATGTTGATGTGTGCATGAGGGCCATGTTGGTGTGTGCATGAGTGCCATGTTGGTGTGTGCATGAGTGCCATGTTGGTGTGTGCATGAGTGCCATGTTGGTGTGTGCATGAGTGCCATGTTGGTGTGTGCATGAGTGCCATGTTGGTGTGTGCATGAGTGCCATGTTGGGTGTGTGCATGAGTGCCATGTTGGTGTGTGCATGAGTGCCATGTTGGTGTGTGCATGAGTGCCATGTTGGTGTGTGCATGAGGGCCATGTTGGTGTGTGCATGAGGGCCATGTTGGTGTGTGCATGAGTGCCATGTTGGTGTGTGCATGAGGGCCATGTTGGTGTGTGCATGAGGGCCATGTTGGTGTGTGCATGAGTGCCATGTTGGTGTGTGCATGAGTGCCATGTTGGTGTGTGCATGAGTGCCATGTTGGTGTGTGCACGAGTGCCATGTTGGTGTGTGCACGAGTGCCATGTTGGTGTGTGCATGAGGGCCATGTTGGTGTGTGCATGAGTGCCATGTTGGTGTGTGCATGGGGGCCATGTTGGTGTGTGCATGAGGGCCATGTTGGTGTGTGCATGAGTGCCATGTTGGTGTGTGCATGAGGGCCATGTTGGTGTGTGCATGAGTGCCATGTTGGTGTGTGCAAGAGTGCCATGTTGGTGTGTGCATGGGGGCCATGTTGGTGTGTGCATGAGTGCCATGTTGGTGTGTGCATGAGTGCCATGTTGGTGTGTGCATGAGTGCCATGTTGGTGTGTGCATGAGGGCCATGTTGGTGTGTGCATGAGTGCCATGTTGGTGTGTGCATGAGTGCCATGTTGGTGTGTGCATGAGGGCCATGTTGGTGTGTGCATGAGTGCCATGTTGGTGTGTGCATGAGGGCCATGTTGGTGTGTGCATGAGGGCCATGTTGGTGTGTGCATGAGGGCCATGTTGGTGTGTGCATGAGGGCCATGTTGGTGTGTGCATGAGTGCCATGTTGGTGTGTGCATGAGTGCCATGTTGGTGTGTGCATGAGGGCCATGTTGGTGTGTGCATGAGTGCCATGTTGGTGTGTGCATGAGTGCCATGTTGGTGTGTGCATGAGTGCCATGTTGGTGTGTGCATGAGGGCCATGTTTGTGTGTGCATGAGTGCCATGTTGGTGTGTGCACGAGTGCCATGTTGGTGTGTGCATGAGTGCCATGTTGGTGTGTGCACGAGTGCCATGTTGGTGTGTGCATGAGGGCCATGTTGGTGTGTGCATGAGGGCCATGTTGGTGTGTGCATGAGGGCCATGTTGGTGTGTGCATGAGGGCCATGTTGGTGTGTGCATGAGTGCCATGTTGGTGTGTGCATGAGTGCCATGTTGGTGTGTGCATGAGGGCCATGTTGGTGTGTGCATGAGTGCCATGTTGGTGTGTGCATGAGGGCCATGTTGGTGTGTGCATGAGGGCCATGTTGGTGTGTGCATGAGGGCCATGTTGGTGTGTGCATGAGTGCCATGTTGGTGTGTGCATGAGTGCCATGTTGGTGTGTGCATGAGTGCCATGTTGGTGTGTGCATGAGTGCCATGTTGGTGTGTGCATGAGTGCCATGTTGGTGTGTGCATGAGTGCCATGTTGGTGTGTGCACGAGTGCCATGTTGGTGTGTGCATGAGGGCCATGTTGGTGTGTGCATGAGGGCCATGTTGGTGTGTGCATGAGGGCCATGTTGGTGTGTGCATGAGGGCCATGTTGGTGTGTGCATGAGTGCCATGTTGGTGTGTGCATGAGGACCATGTTGGTGTGTGTATGAGTGCCATGTTGGTGTGTGCATGAGTGCCATGTTGGTGTGTGCATGAGTGCCATGTTGGTGTGTGCATGAGTGCCATGTTGGTGTGTGCATGAGTGCCATGTTGGTGTGTGCACGAGTGCCATGTTGGTGTGTGCATGAGTGCCATGTTGGTGTGTGCATGAGTGCCATGTTGGTGTGTGCACGAGTGCCATGTTGGTGTGTGCATGAGGGCCATGTTGGTGTGTGCATGAGTGCCATGTTGGTGTGTGCATGAGTGCCATGTTGGTGTGTGCATGAGTGCCATGTTGGTGTGTGCATGAGGGCCATGTTGGTGTGTACATGAGTGCCATGTTGGTGTTTGCATGAGTGCCATGTTGGTGTGTGCATGAGTGCCATGTTGGTGTGTGCATGAGGGCCATGTTGGTGTGTACATGAGTGCCATGTTGGTGTTTGCATGAGTGCCATGTTGGTGTGTGCATGAGTGCCATGTTGGTGTGTGCATGAGTGCCATGTTGGTGTGTGCATGAGTGCCATGTTGGTGTGTGCATGAGTGCCATGTTGGTGTGTGCATGAGTGCCATGTTGGTGTGTGCATGAGTGCCATGTTGGTGTGTGCATGAGTGCCATGTTGGTGTGTGTTGGTGTGTGCATGAGTGCCATGTTGGTGTGTGCATGAGTGCCATGTTGGTGTGTGCATGAGTGCCATGTTGGTGTGTGCATGAGTGCCATGTTGGTGTGTGCATGAGGGCCATGTTGGTGTGTGCATGAGTGCCATGTTGGTGTGTGCATGAGTGCCATGTTGGTGTGTGCATGAGTGCCATGTTGGTGTGTGCATGAGGGCCATGTTGGTGTGTGCACGAGAAAGAACATAGTCTCAGGTAGCCGGTCCTTTACTTCCCTTGTGGGGAAAAGGAAAAGTTATAACTCTTGACAGTCACTTGCTTCCTTATGGAGGAGCATGGTCTGGTCCAGTGCTATCTGCCTTGGTCAATGGCATGCGTGGTCTGGTCCAGTGCTATCTGCCGGTCAATGGACGAGCATGCGTGGTCTGGTCCAGTTATCTGCCTTGGTCAATGGACGAGCATGCGTGGTCTGGTCCAGTGCTATCTGCCGGTCAATGGACGAGCATGGTCCAGTTATCTGCCTTGGTCAATGGACGAGCATGGTTGGTCTGGTCCAGTGTTATCTGCCTTGGTCAATGGACAAGCATGCGTGGTCTGGTCCAGTGCTATCTGCCGGTCAATGGACGAGCATGCATGGTCTGGTCCAGTGCTATCTGCCTTGGTCAATGGACGAGCATGGGTGGTCTGGTCCAGTGCTATCTGCCTTGGTCAATGGACGAGCATGCATGGTCTGGTCCAGTGCTATCTGCCGGTCAATGGACGAGCATGCATGGTCTGGTCCAGTGGTTAAGCCTGTCTTGGTCGTTCCCTTTTATTTGCACTTCTTGCACATGCCACTCCCACAAGGTTCGGTGCTCTTCATGTCGACTAGAAATGCCAAACATCGCAGCAAACCAGAAACAAAATGACATTCGATCAGAGGCTCTTTGTGTGTCTGCATGCGTGCATGCATGTGTGTTTGTGCACATGCATTTGCTTGTGTATATGTATGCGTGCATGCATGTGTGTTTGTGCACATGCATTTGCTTGTGTGTATGTATGTGTGCATGCATGTATATGTGTGTGTGTGTGTGTGTGCTTAATGAGCATCTAATTAGGTTGGACGGACTTGTGGACACGATGTTCTGCCCAAGACATCGGCTTCACTAAAACAAGGACAACTCTAATACTTTACCTTGCTCTGCACACGTGCAGGTGATAATAAAGTATAACATGCAGGGTGTGGGGTTAATGAACATGTCTTCTCGCATAGCCATCCTTTACCTCCTCTGCTCTGAGAACACGAGTTGTTTTGTTGCCACAAGTTTTGGCAGTTAATCAGAAGACTATTGTCTGTGCAGCTACCCAACCACCCATGTCCTGCCTTCGTCCTAGCATGCTGCATGCAGACAACATGCCTTTATTGTGCTTGCGTGGGAAGAATCTGGCCAACTCACAACCATTTTTGGCCCATCAGTTGTCATAGGTCACATGCCCTTGTCATAGGTCATATGCCTTGTCATAGGTCATATGCCTTGTCATAGATCACATGTGCTTGTCATACAGTAGGTCACATGAACCTGACATAAGTCACATTCCCTTGTCATAGATCACATGCCCTTGTCATAGGTCACATGCTTAACCACCTTGGGTGGCTGCATATGATATGATTGTGTGGTCAAAGACAAGAACATGTTGAATTAATGAAAAGCTTTTCTGGCAATGTGGAAAGGGTCGACGACATGCTACATGAGGCTTGAGACAATTACCACACCCACACCAATGACCCATTAGGTTTACAAGAGGCATGATATCCTACGCCACTGAAGCCATGGTGTGCAAAGGTTCCGCTTGCTTAGTCAAGGGAATGGGTGTGGCATAACACCAGGTTCCTTTGATTAGACCACACAACTCCAACTAACAAGGCTGGACTAGGCCACACAACTTCAACAAGCAAGGCTGGATTAGAACACACAACTTCAACAGGCAAGGCTGCACTAGGCCACACAACTTCAACAAGCAAGGCTGGACTAGGCCACACAACTTCAACAAGCAAGGCTGGACTAGGCCACAACTTTAACAAACAAGGCTGGACTAGGCCACACAACTTCAACAAGCAAGGCTGGACTAGGCTACACAACTTCAACAAGCAAGGCTGCACTAGACCACACAACTTCAACAAGCAAGGCTGGACTAGGCCACACAACTTCAACAAGCAAGGCTGGACTAGGCCACACAACTTCAACAAGCAAGGCTGGACTAGGCCACACAACTTTAACAAGCAAGGCTGGGACTAGGCCACACAACTTCAACAAGCAAGGCTGCACAACTTCAACAAGCAAGGCTGGACTAGGCCACACAACTTCAACAAGCAAGGCTGGACTAGTCCACACAACTTCAACAAGCAAGGCTGGACTAGGCCACACAACTTCAACAAGAAAGGCTGCACTAGACCACACAACTTCAACAGGCAAGGCTGGACTAGGCCACACAACTTCAACAAGCAAGGCTGGACTAGGCCACACAACTTCAACAAGCAAGGCTGGACTAGGCCACACAACTTCAACAAGCAAGGCTGGACTAGGCCACACAACTTTAACAAGCAAGGCTGGGACTAGGCCACACAACTTCAACAAGCAAGGCTGCACAACTTCAACAAGCAAGGCTGGACTAGGCCACACAACTTCAACAAGCAAGGCTGGACTAGTCCACACAACTTCAACAAGCAAGGCTGGACTAGGCCACACAACTTCAACAAGAAAGGCTGCACTAGACCACACAACTTCAACAAGCAAGGCTGGACTAGTCCACACAACTTCAACAAGCAAGGCTGGACTAGGCCACACAACTTCAACAAACAAGGCTGCACTAGGCCACACAACTTTAACAAGCAAGGCTGGGACTAGGCTACACAACTTCAACAAGCAAGGCTGGACTGGGCCACGTAACTTTTGCTTCCACTGGTGTAAATCTCCTGCACCCCCTTACACACACGCACATACCAAGTACTGTACTAATGGCACAGAGTTAGCTTCTGAATTGAGTGAGTGATTCACTGCTACAAATCAATCACACTCTAATAAAATCTTCGCTGAAGAAACCGGTCAGCAATACCAGTCTAGCTAACAAGTGATTACATTTGATTACACATTCGATCCACAGGCAACAGTGCTATGCATACAATACTCTTAGAGAACTGACATGCAGTACTTCAGTCAAACAATATCATGGATGTGGGATCTAACACATCCATATCTTGAAATTGCTGATCCCATCAAGGCCAACATGTAGCTAGCAGCACAATTCTACCATCAACTAGCCAAACTAAATTTCAGTCCAAGTGATATACCTACTAGCTTCAAAGCTGTGTGCAAGTGATATACCTACTAGCTACTAAGCTGCAGGTGCAAGTGACATACCTACTAGCTACTAAGCTGCAGGTACAAGTGACATACCTACTAGCTGGCAGGTGCAAGTGACATACCTACTAGCTACTAAGCTGCAGGTGCAAGTGACATACCTACTAGCTACTAAGCTGCCGGTGCAAGTGACATACCTACTAGCTACTAAGCTGCAGGAGCAAGTGACATACTTACTAGCTACTAACCTGCAGGTGCAAGTGACATACCTACTAGCTACTAAGCTGCAGGTGCATGTGACATACCTACTAGCTACTAAGCTGCAGGAGCAAGTGACATACCTACTAGCTGCTAAGCTGCAGGATCAAGTGATATACCTACTAGCTACTAAGCTGCTGGTGCAAGTGACATACCTACTAGCTGCTAAGCTGCAGGTGCAAGTGACATACCTACTAGCTACTAAGCTGCAGGTGCAAGTGGTATACCTACTAGCTGCTAAGCTGCAGGTGCAAGTGACATACCTACTAGCTGCTAAGCTGCAGGTACAAGTGACATACCTAGCTACAAAGCTGCAGGTGCAAGTGACATACCTACTAGCTGCTAAGCTGCAGGTGCAAGTGACATACCTACTAGCTGCTAAGCTGCAGGTGCAAGTGACATACCTACTAGCTACTAAGCTGCGGGTGCAAGTGATATACCCACTAGCTACTAAGCTGCAGGTGCAAGTGACTACTAGTTTCAAAGCTGCAGGTGCAAGTAACATACCTACTAGCTACTAAGCTGCAAGTGCAAGTATTATACCTACTAGCTACTAAGCTGCAGGTGCAAGTGATATACCTACTAGCTACTAAGCTGCAGGTGCATGTTCTGGGTCCAGATATTCAAAGGGGGAGTGGAGGGAACCAAAATTCATCCATGACCTTTCATTCTTTTCTGCTTCTGTACTGCCCAACAATATCCTACCCCGCTCTCATCTTGTGGTTCCTCCAATTTCCTGCACACACGACTCACATCTTCCTGTCGACTGCATATGCCCAAGTCATGTCACTTCCAACTACTATAGCCTGTAGCTAACCCCCTCACAAACACCTTCATGATTCACCACTCTACCTCCTAAAGCTATAATAGTTCACTGCTTGTTCTGTCACCCTCCTTGGCTTGTGGATAGATTCCTCTTCCACGTCACTGGGCAGCACTCAAACATTACCATTCCCATATACCATTCCCATATATCAACTTCTTATTCAAAATTCCATCAGGACCAGGAGCCTTCCTTTTCCTCGCTTCGATCACTTCATGACTTCAGTGGGGGAGACCTCCTATGGCTTGTAAATGATACCTTATGTTGGAGTCTACTTGCACACAAATGGTCAGTAATTAACTTCCTAGTACTAGACAGTGAGTAAAGAATAATGAAAACTCTCCCCCCTCCATCATCCTTCCTTCCTAATAGCTGGAGTAGTTTTTATCTAGTGGTAAACCAGAAGCTACCAACTGCAGCTATTGGTGCATACAAACTGGAGACCAGCTTTATTATGGCAGTTTGTTCATTGAATGAGGTTTGTCTAGTAAATATAATGCAGTCTTGAGGATAACTCAAGTGTGGTGCATTCTCTGCTAGTCTTGAGGATAACTCAAGTGTGGTGCATTCTCTGCTAGTCTTGAGGATAACTCAAGTGTGGCGCATTTTCTGCTAGTCTTGAGGATAACTCACATTCTCTGCTAGTATTGAGGATAACTCAAGTGTGGCGCATTCTCTGCTAGTCTTGAGGATAACTCAAGTGTCGCGCATTCTCTGCTAGTATTGAGGATAACTCAAGTGTGGCGCATTATCTGCTAGTATTGAGGATAACTCAAGTGTGGTGCATTCTCTGCTAGTCTTGAGGATAACTCAAGTGTGGCACATTATCTGCTAGTCTTGAGGATAACTCAAGTGTCGCGCATTCTCTGCTAGTCTTGAGGATAACTCAAGTGTCGCGCATTCTCTGCTAGTCTTGAGGATAACTCAAGTGTCGCGCATTCTCTGCTATTATTTACTCTTTCAGAAACTTGAAAGGCTAAAATTGCTTTAGTACGTACTTAATTAACACCAACACCACTGGGAGGAGCCAAGTCATGTGGGTGGCAATAATGGAGCTAGATATAATATACCCCCTAAAGCATTTCTTTCTTTATTCTATATTTTCTCCTCCAAAACTTAAAACCCTTGCATTGTTAGATTGCATTGCTCCAGCCATTGTCCTAGCCCTAACAGATACAGTCAACATGCCGATTAATGCTTGGATTTTGATATGGGAAGTTGTCAAGAATTGTATTTATTTATTTATATATTGACTGAATAACTGATGCCCTGCAAAATAATGGAAAGGCAGATTCTGAAATGGAAATGTGCACACGTGTAGAAGAATTGCTGTGAGAGGAGTTTTATTGATAGAGCTTTTCTTGATTGGAAACACACTACACTATATAAGAGTGAGCTCATCACCATCAGGCAGTGGTTTCTTCAGAAATTTTCAGGATACTAGGGAAGACCAAGCAGAAGCTGACAAGAATTGATAGTTTGCAGTTTTGACACCGTTTAGGATTCAGTATGGTATCCATTAGCACATTGTCTCGGAGCCTGACATGTTAAAAGAATGACACAATGTTACATGAAAATGTAGCCCATGATAACTTATGATTATAACTTCAATAATAACTTCAATCCTTCACATGCATTGCTACACTTGTAGGAGGTGTTCTCACTGATTATTTATCACTCGTCGCCATCAGTGAAAAAATCTTCATGAAACTCATCTTTCTCTCTCTGACCAAGCAGACATCTTGCAACGTTTGCTTCAGATTTCTTGCTCATCTACAAATAAAAAGCCACTGCTAAAGTTATCCTACATCTGTCAGCATGTACTTTGCTTCTGGGTCTTCTTGGCTTTGGTGAGTCTACTAATAGTGCATCGCTGCTCATTGCTGCAGACAAATGTTAGATTTTTATTCTGCTAGCTTAGTTGTGAGGTGCTGTGCAGGTATATATCTCGGGGATTTGAACGAAATTCATTTTCCAGCCGGGCGCTTGACCACGTAAAGTTTTAGTGCTTAATGTAAAGTCGTTGCGCATGCTCCTCTAGCCATTGGTGGCTCTGTGGATTAGAAATCAGGCACTCAGGTTTTGAGATACCACCACTTTAGCTCCAGTAACTTGGGTATAGTATCAAAAGATTTATCAAAAGAGAGCACACAGAGAGACCTAGCTATATATGTGAAGTTTGCAGTGTCTCTATAGCAGTAACCACAAGTTTTTAGCCCACTAGTTTATGGTCCTGTCCTCCTTTTAAACAACAAATTGGTGCCAAAGAATACTTACAGGAAGAATTTAGGACGGTATCCGCTGCTACCAGGTATCCGCTACTAGGGGGGATCAAGGATTTTGAAAAGTGGGGGGGTGGGGAATTCCCAGTGTCCAATAGCAAAACCTGCCAACACTGTACTTGTACTTGCCTTGTACTTGTGCATACCATTAAGCAGCCATATCTGATGCCCACAATGTTAAACTGTTAACTAGGTTTAGCTACTTTAATTAAAGGGAACATGTATAACACACACTTATTTCTGCTTCATAACAATTCCTTGACTAACGAGCATGCTTGGGTTTCCCCTGTTTCTGCTGTTGTGTAGCTACCAATGTTGAGGAAACACGAGCTCATATTTGCACATTTGCATCTAATAATATATTTATTGTGGTAGACTTTGTTCCACTTTCATTTTCATTTTCAACTCTTCAAAGCGGAAGGAGCAATCATGGTAAACCCCTCCCCCAATCATGGTAAACCCCTCCCCTAATAATAGCCTCAAACAACTTCAAGTTTTAACTTTGGCACCTTACTGCAAGCATGTATATAGCTACTATAGAAGAAGCTACTCAAAATATGTTGCATATCGTCCATTGTTTATGCCAATCCTGCAGATATGATCTAGTGAGTCATATAGGATTGCTATATCAAAAGTCATGTACAGTATGCCAGCATGTGAATAAGAAGCTTGAAAATCAGTAGCTTCACTCCATCCAATACTGTCCACACACAATCAATGGCATCAAACTGGAACTGACCTTGTCAGATCGCTTCCTCTCTCCTCTCAGGAGTTAAAGAAATGCGTACATCATTATAAGATAGCGATCATGCTCATGACTAATTACAAGATAAATGATCAAAAGTACAACAGAGGAGAGACAAGTTGGTAGAGTTCAGGGGTGGATCTAGGGTTTTGAGAAGGAGAGAGGAGATTTCCAGTACAATAGAGTACCAAAACCTGCAAAAACTGACTAACAAGCACATTTGAGTCTCCCCTAGTCCCACACCAAGACCTGGAGCATGTTGTCATGGGTAACTGACTAACAAGCACACTTGAATCTCCCCTAGTCCCACACCAAGACCTGGAGCATGTTGTCATGTGTAACTGACTAACAAGCACATTTGAGTCTCCCCTAGTCCAACACCAAGACCTGGAGCATGTTCTCATGGGTAACAGACTAACAAGCACACTTGAATCTCCCCTAGTCCCACACCAAGACCTGGAGCATGTTCTCATGGGTAACTGACTAACAAGCACACTTGAGTCTCCCCTAGTCCCACACCAAGACCTGGAGCATGTTGTCATGGGTAACTGACTAACAAGCACACTTGAGTCTCCCCTAGTCCCACACCAAGACCTGGAGCATGTTGTCATGGGTAACTGACTAACAAGCACACTTGAGTCTCCCCTAGTCCCACACCAAGACCTGGAGCATGTTGTCATGGGTAACTGACTAACAAGCACATTTGAGTCTCCCCTAGTCCCACACCAACTGGAGCATGTTGTCATGGGTAACTGACTAACAAGCACACTTGAGTTTCCCCTAGTCCCACACCAAGACCTGGAGCATGTTGTCATGGGTAACTGACTAACAAGAACACTTGAGTCTCCCCTAGTCCCACACCAAGACCTGGAGCATGTTCTCATGGGTAACTGACTAACAAGCACACTTGAATCTCCCCTAGTCCCACACCAAGACCTGGAGCATGTTGTCATGGGTAACTGACTAACAAGTACACTTGAGTCTCCCCTAGTCCCACACCAAGACCTGGAGCATGTTCTCATGGGTAATTGACTAACAAGCACACTTGAATCTCCCCTAGTCCCACACCAAGACCTGGAGCATGTTGTCATGGGTAACTGACTAATCATGGAGAGGAAACTTGAGCTCACCATTTTGCACATGCACATATATTTATATTTGTTGGGCCCTAAACCACTCTTCTTAGGCTCAACTGGTATGCTGCCACCAGAGTTATACAGTTTCCTCTACTATTCCCAAATAACTCAGATCACTTGTTATTGAATAAGGATAAATGTAAGAACTGCAATACATGAGGTCAGGGCTGGCTTTTATACAATAACCAGTCACCTGACCATGACATCATATGTGGGGTGATGTGGTGATACAAGAACAATGGTAATTCACCACATGCATATGGATGTGTGGGTGACCTTATCTAATCTTAGTCAGATACTGTTTAAGCAGGCAATTGCCTGCTTATGTGAGGGCCATCCTTCTTCAGAAGGTGAGTCCGACATCCCCCCCGGACTGGTCCGAAGCCGTCCCTGGCTGAGTTAATGTGGAGATGTCTGGCCATGCCTGTCTGGACATCCCATCCGCATTCAAGTTCTCCTTACCCGGACGATAATGCACCTTGTAGTTGAATCCTTGCAGGCGGAGAGCCCACCTGGTCAATCGTTTGTTGGACAGATGAGCAGTGTTCAGATACTCCAACGCTTTGTGGTCTGTCTGCAGCAAGAAGAACCGACCATCCAGGTAGATCTCAAAATGCTTGATGGACTCGACCACTGCCAAGCATTCCAACTCAGTAGCAGCATAACGTGTTTCTGCGGACTTGAGCTGGCGACTATAGAATGCTATAGGCAGCTCCTTCTCATCCCTGACCACACTGAGGCATCCACCTATCCCCAACAGAGAGGCATCAGTCTGCAGAACCAGTTTGTCCTCTGGCCTGGGCAAATGCAACCTGCAGGTCTCTCCCAGCACAGACTTCAAATGTGTAAAGCATCTGTCTTGCTCTTCAGTCCACTGTATCTTGGTGGGGGCCTCCAGTTTGGTCGCTTCATTCAGTGGTTTGGAGTATTCTGCGTATCGTTCGATGAATTTTCTGTAATATCCGGCCAACCCGAGGAAAGACTTCATTTGCTTCTTGTTGATTGGCCGGATGTATTGCAAGAGAGCTTGCACCTTGATATCAGGTATTCCCACCTGTCCATTTCCAACAATTTGGCCAAGATGAACCAACTCAGTCTGAGCCCACTGACATTTGCTCATCTTTACAGTCAGCCCAGCTTTCTTTAAACGTCCCAGTATATCTCGGACGTGGCAGAGATGGTCCTCCCAGCTGTATGAGAAAATTAAAATGTCATCTATGTAGGGGAGTGCAAATTCGTCTGCCCAGGGGTGTATTTAGGGGGGGGCGGGGGGGGGCATATGCCCCCCCTTGTATCATTCTCGCCCCCCCCCCTTGAAATTAGACACCACCCTTATACATGACATACACCATCATTGTATCATTCTCGCCCCCCCTTATTTTTCCATATCTCAAGTTCGCCCCCCCTTGGCAAAATTTCTGTATACAACCCTGCTAAGACTGCCCCTTCCAGAACCACATCCATAATCCTCTGGAATGTGGCAGGGGCGTTCTTCAGCCCGAAAGGCATCCTGGTGAATTCGTATTTTCCCAGTGGAGTAACAATGGCTTCTCGACTGCCAGTCGGACCGCCTCCATTTTCTCAAACGTCCTGGCAGCCACTTGGTCCTCCATGAAAGCCTTGAGGGACTGCATATGGCGGGTCTCAGCAGCATCTAACGCTTCCCGGTGTCTAGCCTCGGCTCGGTTCTGCTCTTCCCTCCTTTCTGCCTCAACTTTCCTGTGCTCTTCCCTCCTTTCTGCCTCGGCTAGGTTCTGCTGTTCCCTCCGGACAGCTTCCTTCCGTTCCGCCTCCTGATGTTGCAGTAAAAACATCTGCATCAGCTCCTGGTATGTTGTGTGGGCCGGACTGCTAGCCATCAGGGGTCTTTCTGGAGACTGTCGGGCAGCTTCGTCTTCTTCTTCCCTCTTTTTTTCTTTTTGTCGGGTATCCATGCTTTTGAATCTCCCTACACAACTCTGTCTGGGCCTATCAACTAGCCTTGGTAAGCTTTGAACTATCCACTCAGAAACTCAGCTAACAATATAGCTTAGCTAATCGGACTTTTCGATGGGTGGTACGACTAAACCGCTGCCACCAGATGTTGGGCCCTAAACCACTCTTCTTAGGCTCAACTGGTATGCTGCCACCAGAGTTATACAGTTTCCTCTACTATTCCCAAATAACTCAGATCACTTGTTATTGAATAAGGATAAACGTAAGAACTGCAATACATGAGGTCAGGACTGGCTTTTATACAATAACCAGTCACCTGACCATGACATCATATGTGGGGTGATGTGGTGATACAAGAACAATGGTAATTCACCACATGCATATGGATGTGTGGGTGACCTTATCTAATCTTAGTCAGATACTGTTTAAGCAGGCAATTGCCTGCTTATGTGAGGGCCATCCTTCTTCAGAAGGTGAGTCCGACAATATTTGTAGGTGAAATTTTCCCTAATTTTTTAAATATTCTTTGTAATGAAGGGTAAACCCCCCACACACCCTGAAGCTGTTTTTGTATTATAAAATACTTACAATGACCTTCTCAATAATCAACTTGAAATTTACTCACACTGGAGGTTTCCATAAGATGCTTCTAGCCTTCATCATGAAACGCTAAGACGCGTGCGAGCTTGATATATCCCACTGTACACCACATGATAGAAACCACACCCTCTGGAAAACATGTCCAGCATGTGACCAGACGTGGAACAAAAACAATACCAGTAAGACAAAAAATAATATATAACTAACAGAATGAACTGATAAAACACTGAAAAATAGGTGTGGCTTCAAGTTCAGGCGAGTGGCCACCCAGCAATCAGGTAAGTCCATTACAATCTCAACTGAACCACTCATACTTTGGTGCTAGGCTGATATGCAATGCCTCCATAACTAGTAGTTCATTCTGTATTCTGGCCTGGTTGCTTTCTCCCCCCATAAAACAGAATGTCCATTATCCCATGCATGTTCAGCAATTGCAGACTTCTCTTTAGCACACTTTTTACAGGCACCTTGACGTTCTTTCACTCTCTCCAATCTTATGATGGTCTCCCCTGTGAGGTCCACAGCTGCAAGGAATGCAGTACACAACACATGAGTGCATATTAGCTGGTAATTCATCCTTTACTCTGCTCAGTTCTGTCCTCAGAGTTCTTCCCTATCTGAAAATGATTCTGATGTTGAATGTCCTGCAGATCCACCTGATGTCCTCACTCATCCCTAGTTACTCTCATAAGTTCCTATCTCTGCTTGCCTGTATTGGTGTCTATCTTCCTTTCTGTGCTTAGATGTATCTAACATGAACAGAGCAGCTGCCTGATCAGCAGTTACTGTTAATATATGCAGTGAGAGCGATGGACTATATTTAGTAAACACTTGTTAGAAAACATTATTAGCTGTTAGTTTGCCATGTACAGTATAATGATGTTATTATTGTGTGCATGTGGATGGGAGTCCAGTGATGATGAGGTCTTTCAAGTCTAGTTTTGAAGGTGCTGTAGTTATGGTTGTTAATTTACAGTTGAACCTCCATAGTTGGTACCACACAGTTGAACCCTCATAGTTGGTCCCTCACAGTGGAACCCTCATAGTTGGTCCCTCACAGTAGAACCCTCATAGTTGGTCCCTCACAGTGGAACCCTCATAGTTGGTCCCTCACAGTGGAACCCTCATAGTTGGTCCCTCACAGTGGAACCCCCATAGTTGGTCTCGCACAGTGGAACACACATAGTTGGTGTCCCGCACAGTGGAACCATCATAGTTGGTTCCCTCACAGTGGAACCCTCATAGTTGGTCCCTCACAGTGGAACCCTTATGGTCCCACACAGTGGAACCCTCATAGTTGGTCCCTCACAGTGGAACCATCATAGTTGGTACCTCATAGTGGAACCCTCATAGTTGGTCCCACACAGTGGAACCCTCATAGTTGGTCCCTCACATCATAGCACAGTGGATACCTCATAGTTGGTCCCACACAGTGGAACCCTCATAGTTGGTCCCACACAGTCGAACCCTCATAGTTGGTCCCTCAGTGGAACCCTCATAGTTGGTCCCTCACAGTGGAACCCTCATAGTTGGTCCCTCAGTGGAACTCTCATAGTTGGTCCCACACAGTGGAACCCTCATAGTTGGTCCCTCACAGTGAAACCCTCATAGTTGGTCCCACACAGTGGAACCCTCATAGTTGGTCAGTCACAGTGGAACCCTCATAGTTGGTCCCTCACAGTGGAACCATCATAGTTGGTCCCTCACAGTGGAACCCTCATAGTTAGTCCCTCACAGTCATAGTTGGTACCTCATAGTGGTCACAGTGGAATCCTCATAGTTAGTCCCTCACAGTGGAACCATCATAGTTGGTCCCTCACAGTGGAACCCTCATAGTTGGTCCCTCATAGTCATAGTTGGTACCTCATAGTGGTCACAGTGGAATCCTCATAGTTAGTCCCTCACAGTGGAACCCCCATAGTTGGTCCCTCACAGTGGAACCCTCATAGTTGATCCCGCACAGCTCATAGTTGGTCCCGCACAGTGGAACCCTCATAGTTGGTCCCGCACAGTGGAACCCTCATAGTTGGTCCTCACAGTGGAACCCTCATAGTTGGTGGAACCCTCATAGTTGGTCCTCACAGTGGAACCCTCATAGTTGGTCCCGCACAGTGGAACCCTCATAGTTGGTCCCGCACAGTGGAACCCTCATAGGGGTCCTCACAGTGGAACCCTCATAGTTGGTACCTCATAGTGGAACCCTCATAGCAAGTGGAACCTCCATAGTTGGTCCCTCATAGTGGAACCCTCACTCACAGTGGAACCCTCATAGTTGGTCCTTCACAGTGAACCCTCATAGTTGGTCCCTCACAGTTGAACCCTCATAGTAACCCCTATAGTTGGTGCCACACAGTGGAACCCTCATAGTTGGTCCCTCAGTGGTGGAACCCTCATAGTTGGTCCCGCACAGTGGAACCCTCATAGTTGGTCCCTCATAGTGGAACCCTCATAGTTGGTCCCTCACAGCGGAACCCTCATAGTTGGTCCCTCAAAGTGGAACCCTCATAGTTGGCAGTGGAACCCCCATAGTTGTGGGTGGAGATAGGAGTCACTGGCACTAGTTGTGGGTGGAGATAGGAGTCACTGGCACTAGTTGTGGGTGGAGATAGGAGTAACTTGGCACTAGTTGTGGGTGGAGATAGGAGTCACTGGCACTAGTTGTGGGTGGAGATAGGAGTAATGGCACTAGTTGTGGGTGGAGATAGGAGTCACTGGCACTAGTTGTGGGTGGAGATAGGAGTCACTGGCAGTAGTTGTGGGTGGAGATAGGAGTAACTTGGCACTAGTTGTGGGTGGAGATAGGAGTCACTGGCACTAGTTGTGGGTGGAGATAGGAGTCACTGGCACTAGTTGTGGGTGGAGATAGGAGTCACTGGCACTAGTTGTGGGTGGAGATAGGAGTCACTGGCACTAGTTGTGGGTGGAGATAGGAGTAACTGGCACTAGTTGTGGGTGGAGATAGGAGTAACTTGGCACTAGTTGTGGGTGGAGATAGGAGTCACTGGCACTAGTTGTGGGTGGAGATAGGAGTCACTGGCACTAGTTGTGGGTGGAGATAGGAGTCACTGGCACTAGTTGTGGGTGGAGATAGGAGTAACTTGGCACTAGTTGTGGGTGGAGATAGGAGTCACTGGCACTAGTTGTGGGTGGAGATAGGAGTCACTGGCACTAGTTGTGGGTGGAGATAGGAGTCACTGGCACTAGTTGTGGGTGGAGATAGGAGTCACTGGCACTAGTTGTGGGTGGTGATAGGAGTAACTTGGCACTAGTTGTGGGTGGAGATAGGAGTCACTGGCACTAGTTGTGAGTGGAGATAGGAGTAACTTGGCACTAGTTGTGGGTGGAGATAGGAGTCACTGGCACTAGTTGTGGGTGGAGATAGGAGTAACTTGGCACTAGTTGTGGGTGGAGATAGGAGTCACTGGCACTAGTTGTGGGTGGAGATAGGAGTAACTGGCACTAGTTGTGGGTGGAGATAGGAGTCACTGGCAGTAGTTGTGGGTGGAGATAGGAGTCACTGGCACTAGTTGTGGGTGGAGCTAGGAGTAACTGGCACTAGGGAGACAACTTTCAAGGGGGAAGTGAAGCAAGTAATTGCAAGTTTTAGAGATGTCCTTCAGTGCAAACCTGCCCGTACAAAGCTTGTTAAAAATACTATTGAGACAGGTTCAGCAAGTTCAGTCATAGTGCCTTCATATAGAATCCCAGAGGCATATAAATATTGGTGTTGAAGGAGCCGGAGAGCTACGAGAGACTGGCGATAATTGAGCTATCTCATAGCAAGTGGTCATCACTGATTGTTGTTGCCAAGAAGACAGATGGAAATATGCGACCTGTGTGGATTATCAGAAATAAATGTAGTCTCACCAATGCCTAGGCCCACATCCCATGCCTAGGACCACACCCCATGCCTAGGCCCACATCCCATGCCTAGGACCACACCCCAAGCCTAGGACCACACCCATGCCTAGGACCACACCCCATGCATAGGACCACACCCCATGCCTAGGACCACACCCCATGCATAGGACCTACATCCCATGCCTAGGATGCAGATCCCTGAATGGAAAAACAGGATCAAGCCAAGACAAGAGGACTGTTTCAATTTGTGATGTCATTTGGGGTGAATGGGCTCCCTCTACACGCCATATGATGAATAAGCTACATTAGCTGTAGTGAGACCTGGGAGAGTCACATCATGCATGTGGGACCTGGGAGAGTCACATTGTAGCGAGCTTAGCTACTAATAAATCAAGACAACTGACTTCATATTCATCTCAAGATTCTTAATCAAGCACATCATCTATTATTGTGTGTGTGTGTGTCAGTTCATAGAGTTCATTCCTGTGGTTAGGACGACCAGTGCCGAGTCGCCACGCACGCGCCACAAGGACCCCCCCAGTGACGGACACTGTAACGACCAAGGCCTACAGGAAGCGGACAGGCATCCTGATCTCTCTGCCGGAGCGAGCGTATCCTGTAGGCTGTGGCGCAACAGGTGTTGGCTGAGGTGGAACTAACCGGAATGGGCACGGAGTGAGAGCCCGAGAAGGAACGGGGTAAGGCTGGTCGTCGGCTTGCTGGCCATATGCAGTCTTCAGCCGGTCGATAGATACAGAGTCATGGCGGCCATTCACGTCGAGGACGTAGTACTTATCATGAGTCTCGATGATCTTGAACGGGCCGTCATAGGGGCGTTGCAATGGGCCTCGATGAGTATCATGGCGAACATACACGTAGCCTGTGGACGCCAGGCTGGCAGGCTGGTAGGTGGAACGGCTGCCGTGGAACTTGTGGACGGGTGGAAGGACATTGCGCACGGTGTCCTGGAGCTGACGGAGGAACTCGGAGGATGCGTGCGAGCCCCGTGGCTCGTGAGGAAGGAATTCCCCGGGGATGCGGAGGGAAGTACCGTAGACGAGATCAGCGGCGGAGCAGCCTGGGTCTTCCCGCCAGGCTGTCCTGATGCCGAGGAGCACAAGCAGCAGTTCATCCATCCAGTGGGGGCCTTGGAACCGGGCCTTAAGGGATCCCTTCAACTGGCGGTGAAAACGTTCAACAAGCCCGTTGGCTTGTGGGCGATAGGCCGTTGTGTTGGAGGCCGAAATCCCGAGCAGGCAGTTGAGCTGTGACCACAAGTGGCTGGTGAACTGAGGGCCACGATCAGAGGTGATGTCATCAGGCACTCCGAAGCGAGAGATCCAGTGACGGATAAGTGCCCTTGCGCAGGTCTCGCTGGTGGAATCCGGCAGTGGGATGGCTTCGGGCCACCGGGTGAAACGGTCAACGATCGTAAAAAAATACTTCATGCCCTCGGACTCATCGAGGGGCCTACCAGGTCGACGTGGAGACTGCCGAAGCGTCGATCGGGAGGTGGACGCTCGGTGAGAGGTGCATGGACATGACGGTGTATCTTTGACACTTGGCAGGCATGGCAATCTCGGCAACACTTGCGGATGTCGCGTTTCATTCCGTGCCACACGAAGCGTGAGGAGATGGCACATTGAGTCGGGCAACAGCCAGCATGGGCAAGGCCGTGGATGGTATCGAAGACCCTCCTCGTCCACTCCCTAGGGACTACCGGCCGAGGTTGACCCATGGAGATGTCACAGAGAACGTCACAATCATCGAACTTGACATTTTCGAATTGGAGGTTGGTAATGGAGGTCTTGTAGGCAGTGATTTCGTCTGAAGTGGCCTGATCGGTGGCCAGCAGACGGTAGTCAATGGTGGGTAGGGAGAGCGCAGAAATATCGGGCCGAGAGAGGGCGTGAGCGACCACGTTGTCTTTTCCAGAACTCACTGATGAAGGACATGTGGCGAGTCTGACGAGGTGACCGTTCGGTGGCACTGGCAAAGGCAAAGGTGAGTGGTTTATGGTCTGTGAAGATGGTGAAATGGCGGCCTTCAATGTGGTGGCGAAAATGCTTCACTGCGAGGAAGATGGCCAATAGTTCACGGTCGAAGGCACTGTATTTCCTCTCAGTGTTGGAGAGCTTCCTGGAGAAGAAAGCTACCGGACACCAGATGCCATTGAGCAGTTGTTCGAGCTGACCACCGACTGCCCTGTCTGAAGCATCCACAGTGATGCTTGTCTTAGCACTCGCGTGTGGGTGATGGAGAAGGGTGGCAGTCGCCAGAGCAGATTTGGCGGTGAGGAAAGCGGCCTGACACTCCGGTGTCCACTCGATTGTTTGTCCCTTTACTTTGGTGGCGTCGTGGAGGAGGTAAAGCTTGTCTGCCAACCTCGGCATGAAGCGGTGGTAGTAATTGATCATGCCGAGGAAACGTTGAAGGCTGACCTTGCTGGTGAGAATGGGGAAGTCATTCACTGCATCAACCCTGGACTCAAGGGGTATGATGCCGGAGGCGGTAACATAGTGCCCGAGGTAGGTGAGTTTGCTTACGCCAAAAACACTCTTCTTCCGATTGATGACCATCCCATTGTCGGAGAGGAGGCGGAAGGCCTGCTGGAGGTGCGCTTCGTGCTCCCGTTTAGTGGTGCTGGCGATGAGGATGTCATCCAGGTAGACGAAGACGAAGGGAATGCCACGGAAGATGCCATCCATCAGCCTCTGGAATGCCTGAGCGGCATTCTTGAGACCAAAGCATTCTTGAGACCAAAGGGTATGCGGAGGAACTCCCAGAGCCCGAAGGGAGTAATGATGGCCGTCTTGGGGATATCCGCCGACGCGACGGGAATCTGGTGGTAGCCTCGCACCAGGTCTATCTTGGAGAAGATCGTCATCCCTGCCAGACCGCCATTGAAATCCTGTATGTGCGGCAAGGGGTACCTGTCGTCCACAGTGGCGTTGTTTAGACATCGAAAGTCGCCGCAAGGCCTCCAACCCCCACCTGGTTTCGGAACGATGTGAAGTGGCGATTCCCAGGGAGAGTTGGAGCGCCTGATAATGCCCATCCTTTCCATCTCTGCGAACTCTGCTTTAGCAACCATCAGCTTCTCGTGCTCAAGACGACGAGCACGAGCATGAAGAGGTGGACCCTCGGTGATGAGGTGGTGTTCCACCCCATGCTTATTAGAGTCCGTGGACTTGAAGCGGGGCATGAGCAGTTCAGGGAACCCATCGATGATGGTGTCGAAGGAGCTTATGCGGGCGAGGTGGAGACCGTTGTTGGGAGAGGAGATGCTGGCGACACCAGTCACCACCACATTGAGGTCGTCGAGGCTGATGAGGCGTTTGTTGGCCATGTCGATGGCCAACCGGTTTGAGGCGAAGAAGTCAGCGCCGAGAATGGGGCCTGTGACGTCTGCCACGTGAAAGTCCTGGTTGAAGGCATGTCCCTTACCGAGAAGAAGGGAAGTTTGGCGTTTCCCCCATGTCTTAATGAGGGTGCCGTTGGCAGCAATCAGGGGAGCTGAGGAGGCACGGTGCCTCATGTCGGCGGCCGAGGCAGGGAACACGGATTCATCTGCTCCACAATCGACGAGGAAGGAGCGGCCTGAGCGGCGGTCCCACACTGACATCGTTTTTTTTCTCCCCTCGGCTGACCGCGGAGGTTTTTAGCGGCCGGCCTGTCCATTTTCTGAGGCCGGAGACAGGTTGGAGGTGGGAGTGGAAGGTAAAATAAGGTGGCCCATCCTGCACCCCTGCTGGTTGCACTTTCTGGCCTCCTTGCCAAATTTGGCATGGTAAAAACATAGCCGTCTCTGTGGCGTGGTGGATGGGGGAGGCGATCTCTGCACGCCAGAAATGCCTGTGGCACTGAAACACGTGGAGCCCACCTCCATGATGGCATCCGACTCCTTGGCCAGCTCCTTAAGGTCAGTCGTGGAAGATCCAGCGAGGACTCGACAAACTTCCGTGGGCAACTGGGTGAGGAAGAGTGCGCGAAGGAGGGTCTCGGGGTCCGCGTTGAGGGACTCCATATGGCGTAGAAAGCTGGAAGGCTTCCTGTCCCTGAGACCCGACAAGGAGAGGAGCTGCATGTCCTTGGCAGCCTGGGTCTTGCCAAATGCGTCGATGAGGGCAGCCTTCAGCGCCGGGTACTTCTCGGTAGGGGGGGGAGACAGGATGATTGCCTCAACTTCCCCTGCTGTGGCATTGTCCAGAGATGCAATCACATGGCTGAACTTGGTTAAGTCCGTTGTGATGGGTGGATGGCAGGTTTCGAATTGGGCCTCAACCTGGCGGAACCACACCTCTGGCCGGGTGGCCCAAAATGGAGGCAGTTTGAGGGAGACAGACGAAATAGAGGAGGGGGCAGCAACGGGGAGAAGAGCTTGCAGGGCCTGGGCGATGGCCTGAACGTCTTCGTTTTCGAGAGGCATCGCGCGGACCAGACGAGAGGCGAGGATTTGCAGCACGCTTCTAGAACGTCGAAGTCTTCGGTTGTTTCTCCGACGCTGTGAGTCTTTAAGTTATTGATGGGACGACGATTGCATGTTCAAATCCCGTTGGGGTCACCAATGTAGCGAGCTTAGCTACTAATAAATCAAGACAACTGACTTCATATTCATCTCAAGATTCTTAATCAAGCACATCATCTATTATTGTGTGTGTGTGTGTCAGTTCATAGAGTTCATTCCTGTGGTTAGGACGACCAGTGCCGAGTCGCCACGCACGCGCCACAACATCATGCATGTGGGACCTGGGAGAGTCACATCATGCATGTGGGACCTGGGAGAGTCACATCATGCATGTTGGACCTGGGAGAGTCACATCATGCATGTGGGACCTGGGAGAGTCACATCATGCATGTGGGACCTGGGAGAGACACATCATGCATGTGGGACCTGGGAGAGTCACATCATGCATGTTGGACCTGGGAGAGTCACATCATGCATGTGGGACCTGGGAGATGGGACCTGGGAGAGTCACATCATGCATGTGGGACCTGGGAGAGTCACATCATGCATGTGAGACCTGGGAGAGTCACATCATGCATGTGGGACACCTGGGAGAGTCACATCATGCATGTGAGACCTGGGAGAGTCACATCATGCATGTGAGACCTGGGAAAGTCACATCATGCATGTGGGACCTGGGAGAGTCACATCATGCATGTGGGACCTGGGAGAGTCACATCATGCATGCGAGACCTGGGAGAGTCACATCATGCATGTGGGACCTGGGAGAGTCACATCATGCATGTGGGACCTGGGAGAGTCACATCATGCATGTGGGACCTGGGAGAGTCACATCATGCATGTGGGACCTGGGAGAGTCACATCATGCATGTGAGACCTGGGAGAGTCACATCATGCATGTGAGACCTGGGAGAGTCACATCATGCATGTGGGACCTGGGAGAGTCCCATCATGCATGTGGGACCTGGGAGAGTCACATCATGCATGTGAGACCTGGGAGAGTCACATCATGCATGTGGGACCTGGGAGAGTCACATCATGCATGTGGGACCTGGGAGAGTCACATCATGCATGTGGGACCTGGGAGAGTCACATCATGCATGTGGGACCTGGGAGAGTCACATCATGCATGTGGGACCTGGGAGAGTCACATCATGCATGTGGGACCTGGGAGAGTCACATCATGCATGTTGGACCTGGGAGAGTCACATCATGCATGTGGGACCTGGGAGAGTCACATCATGCATGTGAGACCTGGGAGAGTCACATCATGCATGTGGGACCTGGGAGAGTCACATCATGCATGTGGGACCTGGGAGAGTCACATCATGCATGTGGGACCTGGGAGAGTCACATCATGCATGTCGGACCTGGGAGAGTCACATCATGCATGTGAGACCTGGGAGAGTCACATCATGCATGTGGGACCTGGGAGAGTCACATCATGCATGTGAGACCTGGGAGAGTCACATCATGCATGCGAGACCTGGGAGAGTCACATCATGCATGTTGGACCTGGGAGAGTCACATCATGCATGTGGGACCTGGGAGAGTCCCATCATGCATGTGGGACCTGGGAGAGTCACATCATGCATGTGGGACCTGGGAGAGTCACATCATGCGCATGTGGGACCTGGGAGAGTCACATCATGCGCATGTGGGACCTGGGAGAGTCACATCATGCATGTGGGACCTGGGAGAGTCACATCATGCATGTGAGACCTGGGAGAGTCCCATCATGCATGTGAGACCTGGGAGAGTCACATCATGCATGTGGGACCTGGGAGAGTCACATCATGCATGTGGGACCTGGGAGAGTCACATCATGCATGTGGGACCAGGGAGAGTCACATCATGCATGTGAGACCTGGGAGAGTCACATCATGCATGTGGGACCTGGGAGAGTCACATCATGCATGTGGGACCTGGGAGAGTCACATCATGCATGTGAGACCTGGGAGAGTCACATCATGCATGTGGGACCTGGGAGAGTCACATCATGCATGTGAGACCTGGGAGAGTCACATCATGCATGCGAGACCTGGGAGAGTCACATCATGCATGTTGGACCTGGGAGAGTCACATCATGCATGTGGGACCTGGGAGAGTCCCATCATGCATGTGGGACCTGGGAGAGTCACATCATGCATGTGGGACCTGGGAGAGTCACATCATGCGCATGTGGGACCTGGGAGAGTCACATCATGCATGTGGGACCTGGGAGAGTCACATCATGCATGTGAGACCTGGGAGAGTCACATCATGCATGTGGGACCTGGGAGAGTCACATCATGCATGTGAGACCTGGGTGAGTCACATCATGCATGTGAGACCTGGGTGAGTCACATCATGCATGTGGGACCTGGGAGAGTCCCATCATGCATGTGAGACCTGGGAGAGTCACATCATGCATGTGGGACCTGGGAGAGTCACATCATGCATGTGAGACCTGGGAGAGTCACATCATGCATGTGAGACCTGGGAGAGTCACATCATGCATGCGAGACCTGGGAGAGTCCCATCATGCATGTGGGACCTGGGAGAGTCACATCATGCATGTGAGACCTGGGAGAGTCACATCATGCATGTGGGACACCTGGGAGAGTCACATCATGCATGTGGGACCTGGGAGAGTCACATCATGCATGTGGGACCTGGGAGAGTCACATCATGCATGTGGGACCTGGGAGAGTCACATCATGCATGTGGGACCTGGGAGAGTCACATCATGCATGTGGGACCTGGGAGAGTCACATCATGCATGTGGGACCTGGGAGAGTCACATCATGCATGTGAGACCTGGGAGAGTCACATCATGCATGTGGGACCTGGGAGAGTCACATCATGCATGTGGGACCTGGGAGAGTCACATTGTGCCAGGGTGATTAAGTACGAAGTACAAATTGAAAAATAATCAAAGTGGGGGGAGGGGGAAATTAACGTTTGCCGCGCGTTCGGCGCCATTGGGTCCAGCAGCAACAATAATAACATTGCCGCTACCTGCTACCTCCATAGAAGTGCTGTTTAGCTGGTGTATTTTGTCCTTGAACTAAGCCTGCAACGTCAGCGAGTGGTGATCTGTCCGCCTCGATTCCCCTAGATAAGAGATATAGGACTCTTGTAGTTCACATACTTGACTTAGGTAAAATATAGTGCTCCAGTGCGACCCTCTTCATGCTCACTAAAACACTGTCACTGAGGAAAAGTGCACGTAGCTAAAAATGAAAAAATATTTCCCATCCCCGTAAAGCATCAACCTAGCACTAGCGTCGTACAAAGACATTGGCGTGAAAATTCAAACGCCAGGCATTCCCCCACCCCCTGAATCTGATCTGCGCTCATTTGGTCGTCACGATCACGATTTGGCAGCTACCCCCCGCCCCCCCCATTTCGTATAGCGCGTTGCCACGACTTGTCAAAGTGTGTAGTCTTGTCTACGTCAGTTTTCTTGAGTAAGAGTTGCTGCAGTAGTAAGGGTCAGGATGGCTGAAAAAAGCAGTTCAGAACCTGCCAACAAGTTTGCGATGATAAAGAAATCGGTGAAGGATTTCCTCCACGAGAAAAATTCCTTTACCCATATCTTCGAGCTCGCGGAGAAGCATACAAAACTCAGCAGAGAGTATTTGTTCTTAGGTAAGTGGGCCTAGACGTAACTACATTGAGCATGGTTGATGTGATGAATCGTAGTTAGCCGACTTGTGTAATAACCAGGTGCTTGCTTGCTACCCATACCCACTCCTTGTGATACCCCCCCCACACACACACCATTTTGTCTGTTGCAGGGCTTGTTGGATTGCTGATAACATACTTGATGGTAGGATATGGAGCAGGATTGGTGGTGAACCTGTTGGGCTTTGTGTATCCTGCATACAAGTCGTAAGTATAAAAACACTAGTCCAGGGCCTTTTTAAGATTATACAACCCTGGGCGGGGTTATGCTATGTTACTTGGGGGGGGAGGAAGTGAATTTTCTTTGATCAGGCAAAAGGTAGATCAGGCAAAATATAGATCAGGCAAAAGATAGACAATTAAAAACATATTATTATAGAGGCTGTTAGTGTAGGTGGTCATACAATTTTGTATGACCATGGCCATGCCAGTTTTCAACGCATGTCATTAAACATGCACATCGTTATTTAATATGACCAGAATTCAGATATCCACAGAAGCCTCCAGTTAGCATTGTTAGCTGGTTTTGGTAGATAGGTGGTTCCTGGTAGGGTTAGCTATAGGTGCTTCCTGGTAGCAGAGTTAGTTATAGGTGCTTCCTGGTAGCAGGGTTAGCTATAGGTGGTTCCTGGTAGCATGGTTAGTTATAGGTGCTTCCTGGTAGCAGGGTTAGTTATAGGTGGTTCCTGGTAGCAGGGATAGCTATAGGTGCCAGGGTTAGCTATAGGTGCTTCCTGGTAGCATGGTTAGTTATAGGTGCTTCCTGGTAGCAGGGTTAGTTATAGGTGCTTCCTGGTAGCAGGGTTAGTTATAGGTGCTTCCTGGTAACAGGGTTAGCTATAGGTGGTTCCTGGTAGCAGGGATAGCTATAGGTGCTTCCTGGTAGCAGGGATAGCTATAGGTGCTTCCTGGTAGCAGGGTTAGCTATAGGTGGTTCCTGGTAGCAGGTTAGTTATAGGTGCTTCCTGGTAGCAGGGTTAGTTATAGGTGCTTCCTGGTAGGGTTGGCTATAGGTGCTTCCTGGTAGCATGGTTAGTTATAGGTGCTTCCTGGTAGCATGGTTAGTTATAGGTGCTTCCTGGTAGCAGGGTTAGTTATAGGTGCTTCCTGGTAACAGGGTTAGCTATAGGTGGTTCCTGGTAGCAGGGATAGCTATAGGTGCTTCCTGGTAGCAGGGATAGCTATAGGTGCTTCCTGGTAGCAGGGTTAGCTATAGGTGGTTCCTGGTAGCATGGTTAGCTATAGGTGCTTCCTGGTAGCAGGGTTAGCTATAGGTGCTTCCTGGTAGCAGGGTTAGCTATAGGTGCTTCCTGGTAGCATGGTTAGCTATAGGTGCTTCCTGGTAGCAGGGATAGCTGTAGGTGGTTACTGTTGGCATGATTACTTGCTGAAACTATACTACCTACCCAGTGAATGCCATGGCTGCAGGACCAGTTCAGAAGGGTGGGCCATTTTTAGCAAAGAATCCTTACAACTGCTAATGTACACATGTTGGCCATTCCATTTGGTGCCACTTATCATTCCAGTGGGCTGGTTTGTGAAAAGCTCTTTTTTGCGGGACATTTTTGAGCGTCTGAAATAGCTCATTCTTGTCAAAATGGGCACATTAGCTTCCTTTTCAACATTATGAAACTGTTTTTACTCTTTAAACGACAGGAAAAGGTTTTTGGTGAGAAATCTCCCCTTTTTAACCGAAAGAAGCTCTGCCATGTGACAGATTGAAGCTCTCAAATCGTTGCACAGCACGAGTCTTACAGCATATGAGGATTTTCTCGGGGATGGCACCCAATGTTGTGTTGGTGACCTCTCCATGGCTACCTGACCAGTTTTTCCTGGAGTATGTGCGAGAGGCTAAGTGATGGTGGTGGAGAAAAGATGGTCTTCATTGTGGTCAGGACTAGCAAGTTTTAGTCGGAGCATGTGGCTGCCATGTAGACCATCTAGCATTGTGGATTAAATGACATTCCATGACGCTCAATTAATTTGCACTAATTTTATTTCTATTAACACCTTCTCCACATACCTATTAAAGATGGTTGTGTGTTGAATGCAATTCTTGTCTTGGCAGATGCAAAGCCATCGACTCGGAACGAACAGATGATGACACGCAATGGCTGACCTATTGGGTGGTATATGCTGCATTTGGTATCATCGAGTACTTCACGGACGCAATATTGTCATGGATACCCTTCTACTTCCTGATGAAGGTAAATCAGAAAGCACGCACACACGTGTCATAAAATCAGTATTTAATTAAGTGATCCCTAGAGTAATGCTCTGGTAAGAATGGTCGACTCCTAACTTTTAGTGGCAGCATAGTAGCACATGTTCAGGTGAAGAGAACCGGAACAGACGGGATGTAGCTGTTATGTGACCACTCCAATCTCATTCACCATATCCTCCCCCCTCGGTTTAGTGCTGTCCAGTACACTGAGACAGCATTGCTACACTAGAGCACTACAACAAATGTGCATACATTGCAGAAAAGTTGCCGAGCAATGGACAACAAGCCCAAGAACAAACAACGATGTTCTTGCGGGTCACGGGTCACTCACATATAGTATAAATTTGTCCTACTATTTGTCGATGTTGCAGTGCGGATTTCTTGTCTGGTGCATGCTTCCCATCGCCAACAATGGCGCTGAAATCATCTACCACAGACTCATCAAGCCATTCATGAAGAAGCATGAGAAAGAATTGGATTCGGCCATCAGTTCTGTTACAGAAGTGGCCAGGGAAACGACCAGCAAGGGTGAGTAAGGTTGGTTGGTTGAAGAGGTAAATGATAGACAATAGACTGTGTGTAGGTGTGTGTGTGGGCGGGGGCTAAACAATCACGTGGAACACAAATGTCATTCCCCTCAGGCAGGTGAGTGGGTGGGCAGCCAGTCCTTCCTATACTATCGTCAGGAGGATGTTACTGTGTGTGAAGGGTGACCTACTATGTATACATAGCTATTCTGTCTTGTACCACGTCATTCTCCTTCTCCCCCTCCAGTGATCAGTGCTGCAAAAGATGCTGCTGGGAATATTGACCTCGAAAAGCTGCAGCAGCTGCAAAAGATGCAAGAATCTCTGTCTTCCACAGTTGAAGGGGCATCAAAGAAAGACGACTAACACCAAGCAGTGTGTGACTGGATGTAATGAACAGTTGTTGTTCAGTTAATTTTCCCCCCCTTTGAAGCTCAAGTGATGTAGCGAGTAGTAGTAGGCGACCCATCACACGGATAACGGCACTTTTCTATCTACAGTCATTACATGACATTATGACCTGTATGTGGAGACACGGCCAGTTTAATGAACCTTTTCCAGTGGTTGCTGTCATGTGTCCCAAATGTTAGGAGGAGTGGGGGGGGGGGGATTTTGTTGTTTAATTAGTAGTCCTTGGTTAAATAACAGGAAGATAACAGGTTAATTTGTCCTTTAGGTACCTCGTGAAGGACCTCATTAGGTGTACCTTGTGAGGACGTCATTATTTGTATTTAGCAGTGACAATAGCAGTGACAAGTGTGAGTTATGAGCCTTGCATGCATTAGCCACATCGTACATATTAGAAGTCTGCTAGCATGTCCTTCATGTGCCGGTCCATGTCCATGTACTCCTCCATGGCAGCTTGCACCAGCCTTCCCATGACTTTTGGCCATAACACTTCAAAGGTCTTAACTTTGCTGTGCCTAAAGAGAGTCGAGTCAAGAAGGTCGGATGTAAAGATCCGTGCACTGGTCGCTCTGTCTTTCTGGACCACGCATGGAGGTTGCAAAGTGGTAGAGAAGAGGTGCAGGCCAATATGGTTCAGAGGCTCGGGCTCGTTACTACTGAGAATATTTTTACACACACACACACCACAACATTCATCTGTAAAACAACTGTTGGCTGTGGTTAAAATGTGACACTGACATACCTCTTGATTGGTGTGGAGTTAAGGAGCCTTTTAGTAGGCTGTGATCTGCAAATTACACCAATTATGTTAATTATGTTATGTGTATAATATACATGTATCAAAATACAGTCACGAGCATGCCTGCCAACTATCTAGTCTGACAGGAACTGCTACAAAAACCCAAGGAACCCATTCATTTGCTCAGCACTAGTCAAAGTCATAGCTATGCAATAGTGATAAACTCAGGGAAATATCTCAAAAGCCAGGAAATTTGAACCCTTATCCAGGGAAGTTGTTCTTGGAGGTTCTATATTATAATGTAGCAGGGATATATAAGCCCTGTGAAAATGACATCACCCAGCTTTGTGTGAGACGACATCACCCAGCTCGGTGTGAGACGACATCACCCTGCTCGGTGTGAGATGACACATCACCCAGCTTTGTGCGAGATGACATCATCCAGCTCGGTGTGAGATGACACATCACCCAGTTATGTGCACAGCTCGAGGCTACCGACAACCATAGGTCATTTTAAGAACCTCAGTGGGTCCAAAACATCAAAGAATACACTACCTCCTGCTGAATGAGATCAACTCGCCTGCGTCTTGGTCATGCCAACTGACTTTGGCTGTTGCTCGGCATGCCCACTAACTGTACGTGGGCAATTGCTGCTAACAAGCACGGCATTGTGTGCCAGGGTGAAGCACCTTGCCAAGCTTTTGTTTCCTGCGTGCGTGTATGTTGTTCTTTACAGGTGCCCAACTTACGCATGCTTGTAGAACCAGATGCCCTTCAACATAATGGGTTGGCTGGTGCTGAAACAAATGCTTGTGTAAACTAGGGAAGGTTGTTGAGCCGACTTGGAAGCAGCTGCCCCTGAGATGGGAAGCACACTAAGATTGATCAATGGTTCACTGACAGAATTGTCGTACGACTGAAGCTGACCAGAACTTCACTCTGTGAATGAGGTTGTCAGGCAGTGCTTCTGGCTGACAGCAATATCAGGAAAGATGCATAATGGCCCATTTTGTTTTGGATATTTTACACTCTGATCCGTTCGTGTGTTGACTATGTTCCCAGTTATTAGTGTATCTTTCCTCGATTGAATATATGCAGTCGGTTATCCTTCCTAAACTATTACCTGGATGCTGGGTGGCTACTCTCAAGAGCCTGAACTTGAAACCATGCCCACCATGATATTATTTATCATTCTTAGTTTTGGATCAAAGTATGTCTTATTTTTATTGGCATTTCTAATTGTTGCATTTCTATTGTTTTATAATATTTTGGTTTTTGGTGTTATTTTGATTATCTTTTTTTTAATTTTAATAATTTTAATTTTTGCCACATGCTGGATGCATGTGCCAGGGGTGTGGTTTGTGTCACGTGGTGGATAAGTAGATGACAAGCTTTAAACATGTCTTAGCATCTGATGAAGGCTAGAGCATCAAGTCGAAACATTGAGAGAGTAAATTTCAATTAAAGGACCTCAATAATCGACTTGAATTTTACTCTCTCGATGTTTCGACAAGATGCTCTAGCCTTCATCAAGAATAAATTTCAAAGTTGATTGAGAAGGTCATTGCAATAATTATGTGGTTGTTCTCTGGTGGACTCGCTGCCTGAGAGAACAGCATCCACAAGTGGCAGGACATGCAAGGAATTGTCTATGCCAAGCTTGATACGTGACAAATGATGTACTTGCATCCGTTGCTATGTTGCAGGAATTGAGGAGCTTATCATGGACAACTACTAGCTATGCAGACCATTAACACTTGTGTGCTGCCACTTCTCTTTAGAATCAGCCGGCCAGAATTTTCTCGTTTCCACTAAGACGACCATTTCCTCTTCTATTTGAGAGGGTGACCCGGGTCGCTCATAACTTTTATGGGTGAACATATGGCAGATAAACGGATTCCAAGACGTACATCACAAATACGGGCCATGTTCGGCAACACAAGCTTTCCCGTTGGACTCACCAGTGAGGGCCCACTTCACTTACCAACTAGTTTTCAGATTGTTTGAGAAGAGTAAATGACTTTTCATCTGTTGTGATCAACAGATGGCACTGAACAGCCACAGAGAGTTGAAGGTTGTCTTCTTTTTGCATCAACACAGACCGTAAAAAATGGTGAGCCAAGTGCGCCCTCACTTGGGTTTAAAGGGAAGGTTTGTACTGCCACGCTGGCCATATCTGCAATGTGTGCACATCTAGCTATGGATCTATCTATCTGCCGGACGTCCACCTGTAAAAGTTATAGTGGCTATATACCACTCTTGCATAGGAAATGGTTGTCATGGAAAAAAGATCAAGGGGGGACTGCACGGCCAGGACAGGGGTGAAATTTCATTTTGACAAGCTACTGCTCTACTTATACAAACCAACCTCAATATCACTTGGAACCATAACTTTAGGTTTTGGTTGGTTAGATGCCCTTCTTGGTGACCAACACCTCACTCTGGGTAGTAATGGTTGTCTAGTGACTACACCTCACTCATCTGGGTAGTAATGGTGGACCACACCTCACTCCAGGTGTAGAGTGTTTGGGTATGGCAAAAAAAAAATCATCTTCATTCAGCTTTTGGCCACACCCACCACTCTACATCTGGTTGGGGGGAGGTGTGGTCAGATGAGACTGCACGGCTATAGCTGCCAGGACAGGGATGAAGTTTCATTTTGACAAGCTACTCAATTCCTTGCTCTACTTATACAAACCAACCTCAATATCACTTGGAACCATAACCTAGGTTTTGGTTGGACTAATCATTCCATCATTTCTATTCAGATCAGTTTGGTGTGATCAGCGGACTAATCATTCCACCATTTCTACCCAGATGAATGAGGTGTGGTCACTGGACTAATTATGTCACCGGACTAATTATGCCACCATTTCTCAGGGCATCTAGGTTATGGTTCGAAGTGAAATTGAGGTTGATATGGCATGAGAATCAGCCACTGAGAACAGATCCAGCTGAGACCATTGTCACGAGGAGGGTGTAGCTCCTGGTGTAGAAACTAGATGAAGCTTGGCAAGGTAAAACACAACTCCTTGCCAGTCCTGCCGCACAGTGGGTGGCTGCTCTCTCAGACAACGAGTAGCAAAGAGAATATGTACAGAGGAAGGATAACCAATAACTGCAGTTGGCAGTAGAGGAGAGAGATACTAATGATGGAGAACATGATGGACATTAACAGATCAACAGTGCAAGGGATCTAAAACAAACCACCTGAAGTTATTGAGAGCTATTGCACGGCATTCCCTTCAGTGCTCTGATGATTGTGACAGCCAGTATGTACTGCCTGATGACCTCGTTCAATATCTGGAGTTCTGACCTTCAACATCAGTCCTTCAGTATCCTGACAATTCTGTCGGCGGCAACAACTATCTGATGACTTAATTCTTAGTGTGCTCCCTTTCTGGAAAGCTAAACCTCCTCACACACCCATATTTCACACATACACTTATGTAAACAACATATGCACTTATATATACATATGGCTAGGCATGTTGATTTTGCTTGGCACAGATGCCTTGCTTGCATCTGTAATCTAGTATTAGAAATCATCCCACCATTAGACAATATTTGTATATACATGTACCTCCTGCAGAACAGACTCTAGCCTGCGTCATGCAATGCACAGCCCAACTTGCCCACCACTGTCCAAGACTCTGGCCTGATGCACAGCATAACAATGTGCCCACCACTGTCCAAGACTCTAGCCTGCTTCATACAATGCACAGTACAATAATGTGCCCACCACTGTCCAAGACTCTAGCCTGCTTCATACAATGCACAGTACAATAATGTGCCCACCACTGTCCAAGACTCTAGTCTGCTTCATGCAATGCACAGTACAATAATGTGCCCACCACTGTCCAAGACTCTAGTCTGCTTCATGCAATGCACAGTACAATAATGTGCCCACCACTGTCCAAGACTCTAGCCTGCTTCATGCAATGCACAGTACAACAATGTGCCCACCACTGTCCAAGACTCTAGTCTGCTTCATGAAATGCACAGTACAATAATGTGCCCACCACTGGCTAAGACTCTAGCCTACTTCATGCAATGCACAGCAAAACGTGCCCACCACTGGCTAAGACTCTAGCCGTGTTTAGACTAGATGCTCTAGCCTTATCAGGAATAATGAAGGATAGAGCATCTATTCCTGATGAAGGCTAGAGCTTCCTGATGAAGGCTAGAGCATCTATTCCTGATGAAGGGGCTAGAGCATCTATTCCTGATGAAGACTAGAGCATCTAAAGACTAGAGCATCTATTCCTGATGAAGGCTCCTGATGAAGGCTAGAGCATCTATTCCTGATGAAGGCTAGAGCATCTATTCCTGATGAAGGCTAGAGCATCTATTCCTGATGAAGGCTAGAGCATCTATTCCTGATGAAGGCTAGAGCATCTATTCCTGATGAAGGCTAGAGCATCTATTCCTGATGAAGGCTAGAGCATCTATTCCTGATGAAGACTAGAGCATCTATTCCTGATGAAGGCTAGAGCAGCTATTCCTGATGAAGGCTAGAGCATCTATTTCTGATGAAGGCTAGAGCATCTATTCCTGATGAAGACTAGAGAATCTAAAGGCTAGAGCAGCTATTCCTGATGAAGACTAAAGCATCTAGTCGAAATGTTGAGAAGTACAATTTCAAGTTGATAATTGAGAAGGTTATTTCAAGAATAAAAACTGCTGCACAAGACTCTATGCAGAAGCAAGTCTAAAGTTGTTCTTCACAACAGCTGTTAGATGCCAAGCCATGCTTGACAGCTGCATCAAGGATATTGGTAGTCATGTACACTGCAAGCAAAGGCTTCGACACAGCAGGTGAAAGAGGAACAGGTAGATCTTCCTCCTCGAGCATTCTGAGAAAGGGAGACGTACAAAGTCACCTGCAGCATGCTCTGCAGTGAGGGAGGGTGCAGGATTAGCTGCAGTGAGGGAGGGTGTAGGATTAGCTGCAGTGGGGAGGGTGTAGGATTAGCTGCAGTGAGGGAGGGTGTAGGATTAGCTGCAGTGAGGGAGGGTGTAGGATTAGCTGCAGTGAGGGAGGGTGTAGGATTAGCTGCAGTGAGGGAGGGTGTAGGATTAGCTGCAGTGAGGGAGGGTGTAGGATTAGCTGCAGTGAGGGAGGGTGTAGGATTAGCTGCAGTGAGGGAGGGTGTAGGATTAGCTGCAGTGAGGGAGGGTGTAGGATTAGCTGCAGTGAGGGAGGGTGTAGGATTAGCTGCAGTGAGGGAGGGTGTAGGATTAGCTGCAGTGAGGGAGGGTGTAGGATTAGCTGCAGTGAGGGAGGGTGTAGGATTAGCTGCAGTGAGGGAGGGTGTAGGATTAGCTGCAGTGAGGGAGGGTGTAGGATTAGCTGCAGTGAGGGAGGGTGTAGGATTAGCTGCAGTGAGGGAGGGTGCAGTTAGCTGCAGTGAGGGAGGGTGTAGGATTAGCTGCAGTGAGGGAGGGTGTAGGATTAGCTGCAGTGAGGGAGGGTGTAGGATTAGCTGCAGTGAGGGAGGGTGTAGGATTAGCTGCAGTGAGGGAGGGTGTAGGATTAGCTGCAGTGAGGGAGGGTGTAGGATTAGCTGCAGTGAGGGAGGGTGCAGTTAGCTGCAGTGAGGGAGGGTGTAGGATTAGCTGCAGTGAGGGAGGGTGTAGGATTAGCTGCAGTGAGGGAGGGTGTAGGATTAGCTGCAGTGAGGGAGGGTGTAGGATTAGCTGCAGTGAGGGAGGGTGTAGGATTAGCTGCAGTGAGGGAGGGTGTAGGATTAGCTGCAGTGAGGGAGGGTGTAGGATTAGCTGCAGTGAGGGAGGGTGTAGGATTAGCTGCAGTGAGGGAGGGTGTAGGATTAGCTGCAGTGAGGGAGGGTGTAGGATTAGCTGCAGTGAGGGAGGGTGTAGGATTAGCTGCAGTGAGGGAGGGTGTAGGATTAGCTGCAGTGAGGGAAGGTGTAGGATTAGCTGCAGTGAGGGAGGGTGTAGGATTAGCTGCGGGTGTAGGATTAGCTGCAGTTGAAGTTAAACTATTGAAGCAAGCTGAGGACTACACCAGTGGCTTTTGACAGAGAGCAGCGACAAGCTCTAAAGTTGATGAACAGGGCATGAACCAAAGCAGCTTAGCTAGTTTCACCTGGGTGATGGGCAGGCACCAATACATTTATAAATTCAAGGTGCTTGATAAGAAAAAAATGCTTGGTATCGCTGGCTACCTTTGCCTTGTCCAGGTGCACTATTGCCAGATGCATGCTGCTCTGCCAGAGTTCTTAGGGGGACCTAAACCATTCTTGTAGTAAAGTGTTTAAAAACTTGTGGTTATCACTTTATAGTTCAATAGATTCTGCAAACTTCATGGTATGGACTTGATATATGGCTCAAAGGATAGGTCTCTCTGTGTGCTCTCTTTTGATAACAAAAATCATAGCTACAACTATACCCAAGTTATAGGAGCTAAAGTGGGTGTACCTCAAAAACCTGATTGCCTGATTTTGCCACATAAATATCTCCAGATTGCCAAGTGCTAAAGAGTTGTAATCAGCACCAGTGTCACCAGTGGCTAGAGGAAGCCCTACTCTATGCAATGACCTTTTTGATTAGGCGTTAAAATGCAAGTACGTGGTCAGCGCGAGGGTGGAAAAAGAATTTTAACGAAATTCATTTTCCACCCGTGCGTGACCATGCACTAGCCTAATCATAAAGGTCATGCATAGAGTAGGCTTCCTCTAGCCACTGGTGACACTGGTGCTGATTACAACTCTACCACTGCACACCTCACCCACTAATTATGCATCAGTGGAGCAACAGTTTCTGCTTGGCCTAGACCTGATTTTGGATTTTGTGCTGACTGGATCAGATGGCATGTACAGACTGGATGGCATGTACAGACTGGATGGCATGTAGAGACTGGATGGCATGTAGAGACTGGATGGCATGTACAGACTGGATGGCATGTACAGACTGGATGGCATGTACAGACTGGATGGCATGTACAGAGTGGATGGCATGTAGAGACTGGATGGCATGTACAGACTGGATGGCATGTAGAGACTGGATGGCATGTAGAGACTGGATGGCATGTAGAGACTGGATGGCATGTAGAGACTGGATGGCATGTAGAGACTGGATGGCATGTAGAGACTGGATGGCATGTAGAGACTGGATGGCATGTAGAGACTGGATGGCATGTAGAGACTGGATGGCATGTAGAGACTGGATGGCATGTACAGACTGGATGGCATGTACAGACTGGATGGCATGTAGAGACTGGATGGCATGTAGAGACAGGATGGCATGTAGAGACAGGATGGCATGTAGAGACTGGATGGCATGTAGAGACTGGATGGCATGTAGAGACTGGATGGCATGTAGAGACTGGATGGCATGTAGAGACTGGATGGCATGTAGAGACTGGATGGCATGTAGAGACTGGATGGCATGTAGAGACTGGATGGCATGTACATACTGGATGGCATGTAGAGACTGGATGGCATGTACAGAGACTGGATGGCATGTAGAGACTGGATGGCATGTAGAGACTGGATGGCATGTACAGACTGGATGGCATGTACAGACTGGATGGCATGTAGAGACTGGATGGCATGTAGAGACTGGATGGCATGTACAGACTGGATGGCATGTAGAGACTGGATGGCATGTACAGACTGGATGGCATGTAGAGACTGGATGGCATGTACAGACTGGATGGCATGTACAGACTGGATGGCATGTACAGACTGGATGGCATGTAGAGACTGGATGGTATGTAGAGACTGGATGGCATGTACAGACTGGATGGCATGTAGAGACTGGATGGCATGTAGAGACTGGATGGCATGTACAGACTGGATGGCATGTAGAGACTGGATGGCATGTAGAGACTGGATGGCATGTAGAGACTGGATGGCATGTAGAGACTGGATGGCATGTAGAGACTGGATGGCATGTACAGACTGGATGGCATGTAGAGACTGGATGGCATGTAGAGACTGGATGGCATGTAGAGACTGGATGGCATGTACAGACTGGATGGCATGTACAGACTGGATGGCATGTACAGACTGGATGGCATGTAGAGACTGGATGGCATGTACAGACTGGATGGCATGTACAGACTGGATGGCATGTAGAGACTGGATGGCATGTAGAGACTGGATGGCATGTAGAGACTGGATGGCATGTAGAGACTGGATGGCATGTACAGACTGGATGGCATGTACAGACTGGATGGCATGTAGAGACTGGATGGCATGTAGAGACTGGATGGCATGTAGAGACTGGATGGCATGTAGAGACTGGATGGCATGTAGAGACTGGATGGCATGTAGAGACTGGATGGCATGTAGAGACTGGATGGCATGTAGAGACTGGATGGCATGTAGAGACTGGATGGCATGTACAGACTGGATGGCATGTAGAGACTGGATGGCATGTAGAGACTGGATGGCATGTAGAGACTGGATGGCATGTAGAGACTGGATGGCATGTAGAGACTGGATGGCATGTAGAGACTGGATGGCATGTAGAGACTGGATGGCATGTAGAGACTGGATGGCATGTAGAGACTGGATGGCATGTACAGACTGGATGGCATGTAGAGACTGGATGGCATGTAGAGACTGGATGGCATGTACAGACTGGATGGCATGTACAGACTGGATGGCATGTACAGACTGGATGGCATGTAGAGACTGGATGGCATGTAGAGACTGGATGGCATGTACATACTGGATGGCATGTAGAGACTGGATGGCATGTAGAGACTGGATGGCATGTACAGACTGGATGGCATGTAGAGACTGGATGGCATGTAGAGACTGGATGGCATGTAGAGACTGGATGGCATGTAGAGACTGGATGGCATGTAGAGACTGGATGGCATGTAGAGACTGGATGGCATGTAGAGACTGGATGGCATGTAGAGACTGGATGGCATGTAGAGACTGGATGGCATGTACAGACTGGATGGCATGTACAGACTGGATGGCATGTACAGACTGGATGGCATGTACAGACTGGATGGCATGTAGAGACTGGATGGCATGTACAGACTGGATGGCATGTAGAGACTGGATGGCATGTAGAGACTGGATGGCATGTAGAGACTGGATGGCATGTAGAGACTGGATGGCATGTACAGACTGGATGGCATGTACAGACTGGATGGCATGTAGAGACTGGATGGCATGTAGAGACTGGATGGCATGTAGAGACTGGATGGCATGTAGAGACTGGATGGCATGTAGAGACTGGATGGCATGTAGAGACTGGATGGCATGTAGAGACTGGATGGCATGTACAGACTGGATGGCATGTAGAGACTGGATGGCATGTACAGACTGGATGGCATGTAGAGACTGGATGGCATGTAGAGACTGGATGGCATGTAGAGACTGGATGGCATGTAGAGACTGGATGGCATGTAGAGACTGGATGGCATGTACAGACTGGATGGCATGTAGAGACTGGATGGCATGTAGAGACTGGATGGCATGTAGAGACTGGATGGCATGTACAGACTGGATGGCATGTAGAGACTGGATGGCATGTAGAGACTGGATGGCATGTAGAGACTGGATGGCATGTACAGACTGGATGGCATGTAGAGACTGGATGGCATGTAGAGACTGGATGGCATGTAGAGACTGGATGGCATGTACATACTGGATGGCATGTAGAGACTGGATGGCATGTAGAGACTGGATGGCATGTAGAGACTGGATGGCATGTAGAGACTGGATGGCATGTAGAGACTGGATGGCATGTAGAGACTGGATGGCATGTAGAGACTGGATGGCATGTAGAGACTGGATGGCATGTAGAGACTGGATGGCATGTACATACTGGATGGCATGTAGAGACTGGATGGCATGTACAGAGACTGGATGGCATGTAGAGACTGGATGGCATGTACAGACTGGATGGCATGTACAGACTGGATGGCATGTACAGACTGGATGGCATGTAGAGACTGGATGGCATGTAGAGACTGGATGGCATGTACAGACTGGATGGCATGTAGAGACTGGATGGCATGTACAGACTGGATGGCATGTAGAGACTGGATGGCATGTACAGACTGGATGGCATGTACAGACTGGATGGCATGTACAGACTGGATGGCATGTAGAGACTGGATGGTATGTAGAGACTGGATGGCATGTACAGACTGGATGGCATGTAGAGACTGGATGGCATGTAGAGACTGGATGGCATGTAGAGACTGGATGGCATGTAGAGACTGGATGGCATGTAGAGACTGGATGGCATGTAGAGACTGGATGGCATGTAGAGACTGGATGGCATGTACAGACTGGATGGCATGTAGAGACTGGATGGCATGTAGAGACTGGATGGCATGTACAGACTGGATGGCATGTACAGACTGGATGGCATGTACAGACTGGATGGCATGTAGAGACTGGATGGCATGTAGAGACTGGATGGCATGTAGAGACTGGATGGCATGTAGAGACTGGATGGCATGTAGAGACTGGATGGCATGTACAGACTGGATGGCATGTACAGACTGGATGGCATGTAGAGACTGGATGGCATGTAGAGACTGGATGGCATGTAGAGACTGGATGGCATGTAGAGACTGGATGGCATGTAGAGACTGGATGGCATGTAGAGACTGGATGGCATGTAGAGACTGGATGGCATGTACAGACTGGATGGCATGTAGAGACTGGATGGCATGTACAGACTGGATGGCATGTAGAGACTGGATGGCATGTAGAGACTGGATGGCATGTAGAGACTGGATGGCATGTAGAGACTGGATGGCATGTAGAGACTGGATGGCATGTACAGACTGGATGGCATGTAGACACTGGATGGCATGTAGAGACTGGATGGCATGTAGAGACTGGATGGCATGTACAGACTGGATGGCATGTAGAGACTGGATGGCATGTAGAGACTGGATGGCATGTAGAGACTGGATGGCATGTACAGACTGGATGGCATGTAGAGACTGGATGGCATGTAGAGACTGGATGGCATGTAGAGACTGGATGGCATATAGAGACTGGATGGCATGTACAGACTGGATGGCATGTAGAGACTGGATGGCATGTAGAGACTGGATGGCATGTACAGACTGGATGGCATGTATATCTACATCTGTATGCAAATCTATGTACCTGTATGTAGCTATATATATGCATATGTATGCATACATATATATGCATACATATATATGCATACATATATATATATGCATATATGTATGCATAATATACATAAAGCAAATATGTTAATGATTTGTATGCTATGCACGTCTGAATGTCTGGCCAAATCCAGATGGGACCCAGGGAGTGACCTTTGTACCCAGGAAACAGCAAATCTTCCTGGAAGAGATGTCTAAAACAATAGTTGCAATCATCCACACACATGCTGTGAACTAGCTACTCCCTCATGTGATCAAGGCTACCTTCCTGCCGGCACACATGCTGTGAACTAGCTACTCCCTCATGTGATCAAGGCCACCATCCTGCCCGTCACACATGCTGTGAACTATATCTACTCCCTCATGTTGTCGAGGCCACCATCCTGCCCGGCACACATGCCGTGAACTATATCTACTCCCTCATGTTGTCGAGGCCACCATCCTGCCCGGCACACATGCCGTGAACTATATCTACTCCCTCATGTTGTCGAGGCCACCATCCTGCCTGGCACACAAGCTGTGAACTAGCTACTCCCTCATGTGGTCGAGGCCACCATCCTGCCCGTCACACATGCTGTGAACTATATCTACTCCCTCATGTTGTCGAGGTCACCATCCTGCCCGGCACACATGCCGTGAACTATATCTACTCCCTCATGTTGTCGAGGCCACCATCCTGCCTGGCACACAAGCTGTGAACTATATCTACTCCCTCATGTTGTCGAGGCCACCATCCTGCCCGGCACACATGCCGTGAACTATATCTACTCCCTCATGTTGTCGAGGCCACCATCCTGCCCGTCACACATGCTGTGAACTATATCTACTCCCTCATGTTGTCGAGGCCACCATCCTGCCCGGCACACATGCCGTGAACTATATCTACTCCCTCATGTTGTCGAGGCCACCATCCTGCCCGGCACACATGCCGTGAACTATATCTACTCCCTCATGTTGTCGAGGCCACCATCCTGCCCGGCACACATGCCGTGAACTATATCTACTCCCTCATGTTGTCGAGGCCACCATCCTGCCTGGCACACAAGCTGTGAACTAGCTACTCCCTCACGTGATCAAGGCTACCTTCCTGCCTGGCAAGGATTGATGGGCGAAGGCTAGAGATGGTTAGTCTCACGTGCAGGGCTGTTACCAAATGTTTTGCTAGCACTACCCTAGGAAGAGGCCAGGACAGCCGACCATCATAAGGTTTTGTTCTCCACATGCACCCCAGAGCAGGTGCACGACACACGCTGTTTTTAACACTCGCCTTGTCTAAAGAAAACAAAGCCTGCACCTTAGCTAGCTACTTGTTCATTAACAACACCAAGGTCTGTGCTAAGATAACTACGTGTCATGCACTTAATTAAAATATATCCCGTTTGTGGGATGAACAAAACCTCAGTAGTAAACTGTCAGGAGGGTGTAGCGTGAAGAGTCTGGCTATGCGGGACTACGTGACTATGCCCAAAAATGGCCAAGGCCTAACATGATGGAAGGACCCTGCCTGACATAACTGTTGGCTAGCTCTATGTCAGTGCATCTCCCTCAGTAGGAAGCAAGCAGAATATTTGGTGTTACATTCCATGAAGTTCAACTCACTCGGAATTCTGTAGGCAATCACTATGCCAACAAATTATGCTGGACCTCAACTCTCCACATGAAACCACATGATCTGATGTGTTGCCTATACACTGTAACAGTCAATAAGTGAGAGCCGTGGAAACTGACTGGGATTCACAGTCTGGATCTGGCACATTAAACAGTGCCTTGTTTGATGAGTATAAACTGACATGGGGTGGCATGTACTAGCTAGCTAGCCAGTTGCGGAGGGAGATACATCAGCATACACTTCTCCAATCCAAAGCTGACCAAAGCTATACTAAGAACGCACAGGCTGGAATGGCCACTACCAAGCAAATTGAGAAAACGAGGGACACTTGGCGTGTGCGCCGGGACACCAGTGCAGCACACGGGACTGTCCTGCGACATGTGGGCAACTGGCAGGTCTGCAACTCTAACAGCACTTTGGCCACATTGGGGAGAATTTTTTTATGGATCCATGAGATTTGGAATGGGCTATAACCAAGCACTGTGGTGGCGTGTGAAGAATTCAAGGCAATGTGCTGCTGCTACGTGCAAGTGCAGGAAGTGTACACCTTTTCACCCACCATCATCACAGCATAAAGAAGAGCAACAAGAGGAGAGGAGGGAGAAGAAACTGAGCCTGATGATAGAGATAAAGACAAACCACACGCTGAATGATAATACACTTTCTAGATGAGAATAGTTACTTTAATATAAACAGTGTTCGTGTAAAACTTGATGGATTACACTAGCACAATAATGTGTTGTGGTGTTCCGTCCGTTGACTGTGAATGATAAAATATCTCACACACAGCATCTTGCAGCTGAGTCACCAACATTAGACCTAATGGCCTTGCCATAGTATCTAGTGAGCAGCTTGATAGTTAGACACTTTTGTTTTTGCACTCCAACAGACAAGTGACGTGACCATGGCGATGTTTAGATAGTCCTCTACAGAGTGAAGTCCGGCCATCAGTTGTAAAGTTGACATTGCTGGCTTGATGGACAGTCTCCTGTCCATTTACTTCTAATACAAGTACGTGAACATCGGTACTCACTGCTGTACCCTCATAATGAACTAGTCTCAGCCATAAGAACAGCACTACTCAGCTACTGCTGTACACTCACAATGAACTAGTCTCAGCCATAAGAACAGCACTACTCAGCTACTGCTGTACACTCACAATGAACTAGTCTCAGCCATAAGAACAGCACTACTCAGCTACTGCTGTACACTCACAATGAACTAGTCTCAGCCATAAGAACAGCACTACTCAGCTACTGCTGTACACTCACAATGAACTAGTCTCAGCCATAAGAACAGTACTACTCAGCTACTGCTGTACACTCACAATGAACTAGTCTCAGCCATAAGAACAGCACTACTCAGCTACTGCTGTACACTCACAATGAACTAGTCTCAGCCATAAGAACAGCACTACTCAGCTACTGCTGTACACTCACAATGAACTAGCCTCAGCCATAAGAACAGCACTACTCAGCTACTGCTGTACACTCACAATGAACTAGTCTCAGCCATAAGAACAGCACTACTCAGCTACTGCTGTACACTCACAATGAACTAGTCTCAGTCATAAGAACAGCACTACTCAGCTACTGCTGTACACTCACAATGAACTAGTCTCAGCCATAAGAACAGCACTACTCAGCTACTGCTGTACACTCACAATGAACTAGTCTCAGCCATAAGAACAGCACTACTCAGCTACTGCTGTACACTCACAATGAACTAGTCTCAGCCATAAGAACAGCACTACTCAGCTACTGCTGTACACTCACAATGAACTAGTCTCAGCCATAAGAACAGCACTACTCAGCTACTGCTGTACACTCACAATGAACTAGTCTCAGCCATAAGAACAGCACTACTCAGCTACTGCTGTACACTCACAATGAACTAGTCTCAGCCATAAGAACAGCACTACTCAGCTACTGCTGTACACTCACAATGAACTAGTCTCAGCCATAAGAACAGCACTACTCAGCTACTGCTGTACACTCACAATGAACTAGTCTCAACCATAAGAACAGCACTACTCAGCTACTGCTGTACACTCACAATGAACTAGTCTCAGCCATAAGAACAGCACTACTCAGCTACTGCTGTACACTCACAATGAACTAGTCTCAGCCATAAGAACAGCACTACTCAGCTACTGCTGTACACTCACAATGAACTAGTCTCAGCCATAAGAACAGCACTACTCAGCTACTGCTGTACACTCACAATGAACTAGTCTCAGCCATAAGAACAGCACTACTCAGCTACTGCTGTACACTCACAATGAACTAGTCTCAGCCATAAGAACAGCACTACTCAGCTACTGCTGTACACTCACAATGAACTAGTCTCAGCCATAAGAACAACACTACTCAGCTACTGCTGTACACTCACAATGAACTAGTCTCAGCCATAAGAACAGCACTACTCAGCTACTGCTGTACACTCACAATGAACTAGTCTCAGCCATAAGAACAGCACTACTCAGCTACTGCTGTACACTCACAATGAACTAGCCTCAGCCATAAGAACAGCACTACTCAGCTACTGCTGTACACTCACAATGAACTAGCCTCAGCCATAAGAACAGCACTACTCAGCTACTGCTGTACACTCACAATGATCAGCCATAAGAACAGCACTACTCAGCTACTGCTGTACACTCACAATGAACTAGTCTCAGCCATAAGAACAGCACTACTCAGCTACTGCTGTACACTCACAATGAACTAGTCTCAGCCATAAGAACAGCACTACTCAGCTACTGCTGTACACTCACAATGAACTAGTCTCAGCCATAAGAACAGCACTACTCAGCTACTGCTGTACACTCACAATGAACTAGTCTCAGCCATAAGAACAGCACTACTCAGCTACTGCTGTACACTCACAATGAACTAGTCTCAGCCATAAGAACAGCACTACTCAGCTACTGCTGTACACTCACAATGAACTGGTCTCAGCCATAAGAACAGCACTACTCAGCTACTGCTGTACACTCACAATGAACTAGTCTCAGCCATAAGAACAGCACTACTCAGCTACTGCTGTACACTCACAATGAACTAGCCTCAGCCATAAGAACAGCACTACTCAGCTACTGCTGTACACTCACAATGAACTAGTCTCAGCCATAAGAACAGCACTACTCAGCTACTGCTGTACACTCACAATGAACTAGCCTCAGCCATAAGAACAGCACTACTCAGCTACTGCTGTACACTCACAATGAACTAGTCTCAGCCATAAGAACAGCACTACTCAGCTACTGCCGTGCACTCACAATGAACTAGTCTCAGCCATAAGAACAGCACTACTCAGCTACTGCTGTACACTCACAATGAACTAGTCTCAGCCATAAGAACAGCACTACTCAGCTACTGCTGTACACTCACAATGAACTAGTCTCAGTCATAAGAACAGCACTACTCAGCTACTGCTGTACACTCACAATGAACTAGTCTCAGCCATAAGAACAGCACTACTCAGCTACTGCTGTACACTCACAATGAACTAGTCTCAGCCATAAGAACAGCACTACTCAGCTACTGCTGTACACTCACAATGAACTAGTCTCAGCCATAAGAACAGCACTACTCAGCTACTGCTGTACACTCACAATGAACTAGTCTCAGCCACAAGAACAGCACTACTCAGCTACTGCTGTACACTCACAATGAACTAGTCTCAGCCATAAGAACAGCACTACTCAGCTACTGCTGTACACTCACAATGAACTAGTCTCAGCCATAAGAACAGCACTACTCAGCTACTGCTGTACACTCACAATGAACTAGTCTCAGCCATAAGAACAGCACTACTCAGCTACTGCTGTACACTCACAATGAACTAGCCTCAGCCATAAGAACAGCACTACTCAGCTACTGCTGTACACTCACAATGAACTAGTCTCAGCCATAAGAACAGCACTACTCAGCTACTGCTGTACACTCACAATGAACTAGTCTCAGTCATAAGAACAGCACTACTCAGCTACTGCTGTACACTCACAATGAACTAGTCTCAGCCATAAGAACAGCACTACTCAGCTACTGCTGTACACTCACAATGAACTAGTCTCAGCCATAAGAACAGCACTACTCAGCTACTGCTGTACACTCACAATGAACTAGCCTCAGCCATAAGAACAGCACTACTCAGCTACTGCTGTACACTCACAATGAACTAGTCTCAGCCATAAGAACAGCACTACTCAGCTACTGCTGTACACTCACAATGAACTAGCCTCAGCCATAAGAACAGCACTACTCAGCTACTGCTGTACACTCACAATGAACTAGTCTCAGCCATAAGAACAGCACTACTCAGCTACTGCTGTACACTCACAATGAACTAGTCTCAGTCATAAGAACAGCACTACTCAGCTACTGCTGTACACTCACAATGAACTAGTCTCAGCCATAAGAACAGCACTACTCAGCTACTGCTGTACACTCACAATGAACTAGTCTCAGCCATAAGAACAGCACTACTCACTCTTTTGGTCATTCCGAATACATGATATGGATTGCCATAACCTGTGTGGTGTTGACCCAGTGTGTCCTCACAGAGCTATTGTAACCTACAACCCTGTGTGGTGTTGACCCGTGTGTCCTCACAGAGCTATTGTAACCTACAACCCTGTGTGGTGTTGACCCAGTGTGTCCTCACAGAGCTATTGTAACCTACAACCCTGTGTGGTGTTGACCCAGTGTGTCCTCACAGAGCTATTGTAACCTACAACCCTGTGTGGTGTTGACCCAGTGTGTCCTCACAGAGCTATTGTAACCTACAACCCTGTGTGGTGTTGACCCAGTGTGTCCTCATAGAGCTATTGTAACCAACAACCCTGTGTGGTGTTGACCCAGTGTGTCCTCACAGAGCTAAATAAACTACAACCCTGTGTGGTGTTGACCCAGTGTGTCCTCACAGAGCTATTGTAACCAACAACCCTGTGTGGTGTTGACCCAGTGTCCTCACAGAGCTATTGTAACCTACAACCCTGTGTGGTGTTGACCCAGTGTGTCCTCACAGAGCTATTGTAACCTACAACCCTGTGTGGTGTTGACCCAGTGTGTCCTCACAGAGCTATTGTAACCTACAACCCTGTGTGGTGTTGACCCAGTGTGTCCTCACAGAGCTATTGTAACCTACAACCCTGTGTGGTGTTGACCCAGTGTGTCCTCACAGAGCTATTGTAACCTACAACCCTGTGTGGTGTTGACCCAGTGTGCCCTCACAGAGCTATTGTAACCTACAACCCTATGTGGTGTTGACCCAGTGTGTCCTCACAGAGCTATTGTAACCTACAACCCTGTGTGGTGTTGACCCAGTGTATCCTCATAGAGCTATTGTAACCTACAACCCTGTGTGGTGTTGACCCAGTGTGTCCTCACAGAGCTATTGTAACCTACAACCTTGTGTGGTGTTGACCCAGTGTGTCCTCACAGAGCTATATGTAACCTACAACCCTGTGTGGTGTTGACCCAGTGTGTCCTCACAGAGCTAAATAAACTACAACCCTGTGTGGTGTTGACCCAGTGTGTCCTCACAGAGCTATTGTAACCTACAACCCTGTGTGGTGTTGACCCAGTGTGTCCTCACAGAGCTATTGTAACCTACAACCCACTGTGGTGTTGACTTAGTGTGCACATAAGCATAGCATCAGGCAGAAGGCTGAGGCAGAAGGTAAGGTACTGATCACAGTAGTGGTTGACCCCAAAATGGTGGACACCAAAAGAACTAAGCCTATATCTCAACTAGAATAGACTTTGGCAGCTCATGAACATCCTTAACAACTTTTTCATGAAAATACTTACACTGTGTTGTGTCATGAATAATTTGCTAAGGCAGTAAATCGGTGGCCTAAATAATCGCAAAATGTGGTAAAATCAGTGTCCAAGGATCCTTTATCTATCTATCTATCTATTATTTATCCCCCCCCCCCCACACACATGAGCACTATAAGTTCATTCATTCATACTACCAGAAGATGTCTCAGTGCATTGCACAGACTTAATTAGCCAAAGTTCATTCGCATTCACTTGTCACTTTGCTATAACTTTCTAAATATCCATTTTTATTTCCAGACCTAACATGCTACTTGTGTGCTGGCAGTTCTTACCCAGGGTTTCATTTAGAAAATTGTCCAAGGGGGGGCAACTGGAGGAATCTGGATTTTAAGGGGGGGGGGGGGGGGCATGATGGTTAAAGATGTGACAAAGTTTCTAATGAATTTCACAATTTCCAAGGGGGCAAATAGGTTCCAAGGGGGGGGGGGGGGGGTAGGGGGATGAAACCCTGCTTACCTGTCCTTTAGCAGTATAGAAAAGGCTTTAGTGAACTACCACAAGCACAGTATAAGCACACCATCGACCACAAGGAATTACGTGCATGGTATAGGTGCGCTGTTCATATTGCACAAAGAAGACCGTAGAACTCACAACACAAATACAGAGGCTTCAGACGTAAGAACACTTTCAGGAAGAAGTGCAGTGAGTGGAACAATATTTATATATATATATATATATATAGCGGACTAGCTGAAAGAACACAAGCAAAAGTAGAGGAAAATATTTTGCTGTGCATGTGCAACTCCACACATTCCATACACAAATGAGCCGTTAGCTGTAATGATAATTGGAGATATTTATTCCACACACAAATGAGCCATTAGCTGTAATGATAATTGGAGATATTTATCCCACACACATGAGCCGTTAGCTGTAATGATAATTGGAGATATTTATTCCACACACAAATGAGCCGTTAGCTGTAATGATAATTGGAGATATTTATTCCACACAGAAATGAGCCATTAGCTATAATGATAATTGGAGATATTTATTCCACACACAAATGAGCCGTTAGCTGCAATGATAATTGGAGATATTTATTCCACACACTTGAGCCGTTAGCTGTAATGATAATTGGAGATAATTATTCCACACACAAATGATGTAATGATAATTGGAGATATTTATTCCAATGATAATTGGAGAGATGAAGTCGTAGGCTACCGTCTTCAGACCCACAAGGAAGCCACACAGAGAGAGATAGAAAGAGCTCCCTGTCAAATGAGCGCGGGTCTATATGTCTTCTTGGTTTGTTGTTGGGGTCAGAAAAGTGTTGTCAGGTGAGATGGACCTTGCCCTTGTTATTGTCCTTGTAGATCATCTTGTTGCCTTTGCCAGTCTCTCATTCACTCTCTCTCTCATGATTGACTTCCCTTTTCCTCGAGAACCTTCACATATGTGATAATGTACTTCAACTGCACTGTTAGACGTACACCTTGACCAGCTTTCTTCCTTACTTCATGGCTAGGACCTTCTCCACCATCCCTCCACACTCTTCCACTTGGGCATTGTTATGTTATATGCACATATATGTACTGGTATATTGACTTTCTTAAAAGGTTTAACTAATGACATTATTATTGTTTGGTTGCTGCCTCCTGTCACAATCCTGGCTAGCTCCCATCATCATGATGACATCAACACTGTACAGGTCAGTACTGAATTAGGCCCTCAGGGACAGGGCAATGGTAGGGTTAAGATCAGGGCAGCAGCTAGACCAATGCAATCCTCCTGGTGAAGTAGTGCTGGGGTTGTTTTGCATGCACCAGCTCCTTGCTTTGTCTCTAATATATTTGGATCCACTTTTGAGCAAAATCCTCTGAACAATAGTAGCCCTAGCATAAAAGTTCTGTATATATAATATATACTGATAATAAATATTTGAAGATTCACCAGCTTCACTGGGCCACAACACTGCTTTAGCCAACATTGGCCATGAGCTCACACACACACACACACACACACACATGCAATACTGCCAGCGATGCAGTGCACGCAAGCCACAATCATGTTTAAAAACAAAAAATATTATGAATATTCAAAAGCCACGTGTTGCACTCGACTTCTGGTGGTCAAGTCAATGGGAATGGACTGCAGTTTCTTAATTCGGTAACACACACACAAATTGGTAAGGGTCATTGTTACAATAAACACACTCCAGTGTGTGCAGTATTGAGCCTAGCCGAGCTATTCAGCTGCTAATGAAGAAGTGAAGCACATCAGTTGGTCTACTGAGGAGATTCTTCTTGTGAGAATAGATACTGGACAAACCGCCAACAAAACCTTGTCAGTTACACGTGGGCCATGCATCTGTGGTCAGCTCCATGTGGTCATCTCCATGTGCTCCATGCATCTGTGGTCAGCTCCATGTGCTGCATGAATATGTGGTCAGCTCCATGTGCTCCATGCATATGTGGTCAGCTACGCATGGGCCATGCATCTGTGGTCAGCTCCATGTGGGCCATGCATCTGTGATCAGCTCCATGTGGGCCATGCATATGTGGTCAGCTCCATGTGCTCCATGCATCTGTGGTCAGCTCCATGTGCTCCATGCATCTGTGGTCAGCTCCTTGTGGGCCATGCATCTGTGGTCATCTCCATGTGGGCCATGCATCTGTGGTCAGCTCCACGTATTTCATGCATCTGTGGTCAGCTCCATGTGGGCCCTGCATCTGTGATCAGCTCCATGTGGGCCATGCATATGTGGTCAGCTACATGTGCTCCATGCAGCTGTGGTCAGCTCCATGTGGGCGATGCATCTGTGGTCAGCTCCATGTGGGCCATGCATCTGTGATCAGCTCCATGTGGGCCATGCATATGTGGTCAGCTCCATGTGCTCCATGCATCTGTGGTCAGCTCCACGTGGTCCATGCATCTGTGGTGAGCTCCATGTGCTCCATGCATATGTGGTCAGCTCCATGTGGGCCATGCATCTGTGGTCAGCTACATGTGCTCCATGCATCTGTGGTCAGCTACATGTGGGCCATGCATCTGTGGTCAGCTCCATGTGGGCCATGCATCTGTGGTCAGCTCCATGTGCTCCATGTGCTCCATGCATCTGTGGTCAGCTCCATGTGCTCCATGCATCTGTGGTCAGCTCCATGTGGGCCATGCATCTGTGGTCAGCTCCATGTGGGCGATGCATCTGTGGTCAGCTCCATGTGGGCCATGCATCTGTGGTCAGCTCCATGTGCTCCATGCATCTGTGGTCAGCTCCATGTGGTCAGCTCCACGTGCTCCATGCATCTGTGGTCAGCTCCATGTGGTCAGCTCCATGTGCTCCATGCATCTGTGGTCAGCTACATGTGGGCCATGCATCTGTGGTCAGCTCCATGTGGGCCATGCATCTGTGGTCAGCTCCACGTGCTCCATGCATCTGTGGTCAGCTACATGTGGGCCATGCATCTGTGGTCAGCTACATGTGGGCCATGCATCTGTGGTCAGCTCCATGTGCTCCATGCATGTGTGGTCAGCTCCATGTGGTCCATGCATCTGTGGTGAGCTCCATGTGCTCCATGCATCTGTGGTCAGCTCCATGTGGTCCATGCATCTGTGGTCAGCTCCATGTGCTCCATGCATCTGTGGTCAGCTCCATGTGCACCATACATCTGTGGTCAGCTCCATGTGGTCCATGCATCTGTGGTCAGCTCCATGTGCTCCATGCATCTGTGGTCAGTTCCATGTGCACCATACATCTGTGGTCAGCTCCATGTGGGCCATGCATCTGTGGTCAGCTCCATGTGGGCCATGCACCTGTGGTCAGCTCAGTGTGCACCATGCATATGTGGTCAGCTACATGCATCTGTGGTCAGCTACATGTGGCCCATGCATCTGTGGTCAGCTCCATGCAGATGTGGTCAGCTCCACGTGCTCCATGCAGCTTTGGTCAGCTACATGTGGTGAGCTCCATGTGCTCCATGCATATGTGGTCAGCTCCATGTGCTCCATGCATCTGTGGTCAGCTCCATGTGGTCCATGCATCCGTGGTCAGCTCCATGTGGGCCATGCATCTGTGGTCAGCTCTATGTGGGCCATGCATCTGTGGTCAGCTCCATGTGGGCCATGCATCTGTGGTCAGCTACATGTGGTGAGCTCCACGTGCTCCATGCATCTGTGGTCAGCTCCATGTGCCCCATGCATCTGTGGTCAGCTACATGTGGGCCATGCATCTGTGCATTTGTTTTACTTCTTTTTTGACAAGTATTATGTAAATCTTAACATTTCTGACTTGTCTGTCTGTATGTATCTAGTGGGTTATGCCTGTCTGTATGTATCTAGTGGGTTATGTCTGTCTGTATGTATCCAGTGGGTTATGTCTGTCTGTATGTATCTAGTGGGTTATGTCTGTCTGTATGTATCTAGTGGGTTATGTCTGTCTGTATGTATCTAGTGGGTTATGTCTGTCTGTATGTATCTAGTGGGTTATGCCTGTCTGTATGTATCTAGTGGGTTATGTCTGTCTGTATGTATCTAGTGGGTTATGCCTGTCTGTATGTATCTAGTGGGTTATGTCTGTCTGTATGTATCTAGTGGGTTATGTCTGTCTGTATGTATCTAGTGGGTTATGCCTGTCTGTATGTATCTAGTGGGTTATGTCTGTCTGTATGTATCTAGTGGGTTATGTCTGTCTGTATGTATCTAGTGGGTTATGCCTGTCTGTATGTATCTAGTGGGTTATGCCTGTCTGTATGTATCTAGTGGGTTATGCCTGTCTGTATGTATCTAGTGGGTTATGCCTGTCTGTATGTATCTAGTGGGTTATGCCTGTCTGTATGTATCTAGTGGGTTATGCCTGTCTGTATGTATCTAGTGGGTTATGCCTGTCTGTATGTATCTAGTGGGTTATGCCTGTCTGTATGTATCTAGTGGGTTATGTCTGTCTGTATGTATCTAGTGGGTTATGTCTGTCTGTATGTATCTAGTGGGTTATGCCTGTCTGTATGTATCTAGTGGGTTATGCCTGTCTGTATGTATCTAGTGGGTTATGCCTGTCTGTATGTATCTAGTGGGTTATGTCTGTCTGTATGTATCTAGTGGGTTATGCCTGTCTGTACGTATCTAGTGGGTTATGCCTGTCTGTATGTATCTAGTGGGTTATGCCTGTCTGTATGTATCTAGTGGGTTATGCCTGTCTGTATGTATCTAGTGGGTTATGCCTGTCTGTATGTATCTAGTGGGTTATGCCTGTCTGTATGTATCTAGTGGGTTATGCCTGTCTGTATGTATCTAGTGGGTTATGCCTGTCTGTATGTATCTAGTGGGTTATGCCTGTCTGTATGTATCTAGTGGGTTATGCCTGTCTGTATGTATCTAGTGGGTTATGTCTGTCAGTATGTATCTAGTGGGTTATGCCTGTCTGTATGTATCTAGTGGGTTATGCCTGTCTGTATGTATCTAGTGGGTTATGCCTGTCTGTATGTATCTAGTGGGTTATGCCTGTCTGTATGTATCTAGTGGGTTATGTCTGTCTGTATGTATCTAGTGGGTTATGCCTGTCTGTATGTATCTAGTGGGTTATGCCTGTATGTATGTATCTAGTGGGTTATGCCTGTCTGTATGTATCTAGTGGCTTATGCCTGTCTGTATGTATCTAGTGTGTTATGCCTGTCTGTACGTATCTAGTGGGTTATGCCTGTCTGTATGTATCTAGTGGGTTATGTCTGTCTGTATGTATCTAGTGGGTTATGTCTGTCTGTATGTATCTAGTGGGTTATGCCTGTCTGTATGTATCTAGTGGGTTATGTCTGTCTGTATGTATCTAGTGGGTTATGTCTGTCTGTATGTATCTAGTGGGTTATGTCTGTCTGTATGTATCTAGTGGGTTATGCCTGTCTGTATGTATCTAGTGGGTTATGCCTGTCTGTATGTATCTAGTGGGTTATGCCTGTCTGTATGTATCTAGTGGGTTATGCCTGTCTGTATGTATCTAGTGGGTTATGCCTGTCTGTATGTATCTAGTGGGTTATGCCTGTCTGTATGTATCTAGTGGGTTATGCCTGTCTGTATGTATCTAGTGGGTTATGTCTGTCTGTATGTATCTAGTGGGTTATGTCTGTCTGTATGTATCTAGTGGGTTATGTATGTCTGTATGTATCTAGTGGGTTATGTCTGTCTGTATGTATCTAGTGGGTTATGTCTGTCTGTATGTATCTAGTGGGTTATGCCTGTCTGTATGTATCTAGTGGGTTATGTCTGTCTGTATGTATCTAGTGGGTTATGCCTGTCTGTATGTATCTAGTGGGTTATGTCTGTCTGTATGTATCTAGTGGGTTATGTCTGTCTGTATGTATCTAGTGGTTATGTCTGTCTGTATGTATCTAGTGGGTTATGCCTGTCTGTATGTATCTAGTGGGTTATGCCTGTCTGTATGTATCTAGTGGGTTATGTCTGTCTGTATGTATCTAGTGGGTTATGCCTGTCTGTATGTATCTAGTGGGTTATGCCTGTATGTATGTATCTAGTGGGTTATGCCTGTCTGTATGTATCTAGTGGGTTATGTCTGTCTGTATGTATCTAGTGGCTTATGCCTGTCTGTATGTATCTAGTGTGTTATGCCTGTCTGTACGTATCTAGTGGGTTATGCCTGTCTGTATGTATCTAGTGGGTTATGCCTGTCTGTATGTATCTAGTGGGTTATGTCTGTCTGTATGTATCTAGTGGCTTATGCCTGTCTGTATGTATCTAGTGTGTTATGCCTGTCTGTACGTATCTAGTGGGTTATGCCTGTCTGTATGTATCTAGTGGGTTATGTCTGTCTGTATGTATCTAGTGGGTTATGTCTGTCTGTATGTATCTAGTGGGTTATGTCTGTCTGTATGTATCTAGTGGGTTATGTATGTCTGTATGTATCTAGTGGGTTATGTCTGTCTGTATGTATCTAGTGGGTTATGCCTGTCTGTATGTATCTAGTGGGTTATGTCTGTCTGTATGTATCTAGTGGGTTATGCCTGTCTGTATGTATCTAGTGGGTTATGCCTGTCTGTATGTATCTAGTGGGTTATGTCTGTCTGTATGTATCTAGTGGGTTATGTCTGTCTGTATGTATCTAGTGGTTATGCCTGTCTGTATGTATCTAGTGGTTATGCCTGTCTGTATGTATCTAGTGGGTAATGTCTGTCTGTATGTATCTAGTGGGTTATGCCTGTCTGTATGTATCTAGTGGGTTATGCCTGTCTGTACGTATCTAGTGGGTTATGCCTGTCTGTATGTATCTAGTGGTTATGCCTGTCTGTATGTATCTAGTGGGTAATGTCTGTCTGTATGTATCTAGTGGGTTATGTCTGTCTGTATGTATCTAGTGGGTTATGTCGAGTGCCATGTCTGCACAACACTAACAATAACAACACAAGCAAGTAGATAATAGACATGTTCACACACCACTACACACACCCCTCCTACACTCCTGCTACACACTACTACTACTAATGACTCAGCACTACACACACTCACATACACCATGCACACAGCACTACATACACTCACCATGCACACAGCACTACACACATACACACACTCATATACACAATGCACACAGCACTACACACACTCACACAGCACTACACACACTCACTATATACACCATGCACACAGCACTATACACACTCACATGCATTTGCTGATGAGGGACAACAGTCTGGCTTTAGGAAGTCTAGTGGTCTGCTGAGTCAGCTCTCCAAACATCTGCTCCGCCTCTTCTACCGTCTCATCCTCCAGAGACACCCCGTTGAGGAGCGAGAGGTTGAGGTGGTGCAGGCGGTAGATGGTATAGGAGGTAAAGAGTGGGTGTGTAGTGACCGGGTTGCCGCGAGGGGTAATGAGGAGAGTTCTAAGGGGTGAGGTGATCTGTGCCAGAGCATTGAGCTGCTCCAGGCCAGACAAGTTCGTGCAGTCAAAGGAGAGATCCTGTAACATGTTGAAGGTACAGATGATGTATAGAGTGGTGCCTGGAGTAACATGGTATAACATAGTGGGTTCAGATGATGTATAGAGTGGTGCCTGGAGTAACATGGTATAACATAGTGGGTACAGATGATGTATAGAGTGGTGCCTGGAGTAACATAGTAAACATAGTAGGTACAGATGATGTATAGAGTGGTGCCTGGAGTAACATGGTATAACATAGTGGGTTCAGATGATGTATAGAGTGGTGCCTGGAGTAACATGGTATAACATAGTGGGTACAGATGATGTATAGAGTGGTACATGGTGTTACATAGTGGGTACAGATGATGTATAGAGTGGTGCCTGGAGTAACATGGTATAACATAGTGGGTACAGATGATGTATAGAGTGGTACCTGGAGTAACATGGTATAACATAGTGGGTACAGATTATGTATAGAGTGGTGCCTGGAGTAACATGGTATAACATAGTGGGTACAGATGATGTATAGAGTGGTACATGGTGTTACATAGTGGGTTCAGATGATGTTTAGAGTGGTGCATGGTGTCACATGGTGTAACAGTGTAGAATAGTGCATGATATCACGTGGTGTAACATAGTAAGTATAGATGACGTATAGAGTGGTGCATGGTGTCACATGGTGTAACACACTAGGTACAGCTGATGTATAGAGTGGTGCTTGGTGTCACATGGTGTAACATAGTAAGTATAGATGACAGAGTGGTGCATTGTGTCACATAGTAGGTACAGATGACGTATAGAGTGGTGCATGGTATCACATGGTCTAACACAGTAGGTACAGCTGATGTATAGAGTGGTGCATGGTGTCACATGGTGTCACACAGTAGGTACAACTGATGTATAGAGTGTTGCATGGTGTCACATGGTGTAACACAGTAGATTCAGCTGATGTATAGAGTGGTGCATGGTGTCACATGGTGTAACACAGTAGGTACAGCTGATGTATAGAGTGGTACATGGTGTCACATGGTGTAACACAATAGATACAGCTGATATATAGAGTGGTGCATGGTGTCACATGGTGTAACACAGGTACAGCTGATGTATAGAGCGATGCATGGTGTCACATGGTATAACACAGTAGATACAGATTATGTATAGAGTGGTGCATGGTGTCACATGGTGTAACAAAGCAGGAACAGATGATACATTGAGTGGTGCAGGCAGGGTGATGCATGGGAATCCAGGTATCAACTATGGATCTTCAATCCTAGCCCTAGCCAGTATCGGAACTTGAACTTTGGACATCCATAATTGACGGCAGGGCTGTCCATGGAGTTCCGGACATAGACACACCCTGTACCTCTTAACCCTGTCACTGCTACCGGGTAGAAAAAAATTTCGTTGAATTGCGTGTCCCCCCCGGTAGTACTGGGTATGTGAAAATAATCCTTTTTAAAAATACACCTGTACTGCACGCGCCATCTATCATTTCCCCCATGAACTAGAGGTGATTTCCATGTGGAAAGTCGTGTTTCCCAGAGGTAGGCAGCAAAATGGTGGGAGCACGGCCTGACAGCTGGCAATACACTGTCAACAAAGTTGTGGACCAGATCTTTGCTGATACGGACAGCTAGGACAACTTTGATTTGGATGATACAGGTAATTCGTTTCCAACAGTTGACTATGATAATGCCGACAGTGATTGGAAGTATTCCATGGACGAGGACGATGATTTGTTCGACTTGGGGGGGCCATGCACAGGGCCAAGGTGACAATGCTATGTCTGTAGATTCTGGCGGTGAATCTGACGTTGATGCGGGTCAGGTTATCAACAGAAAATCATAGTTTTCGGGTAATGGACTCCAGAAAGTGGTCGGTATTCACTCGAGTAGAGTTTTCTTACCATTCAATTCTAAAATATGATAACATTGCCAAGTTTGGCTGTTTCTTTTCTTTATTATAAAGGTAGTAGGCTTTCATCATTATGTTACAACAAAGGTTCTCCTAAAATGGTGAAAAATTGATTGCATTTTCCAACGAAATGACATCAATGTGACCAAAATATATGGCTGCTAAGGGTTACATAATCAGATAAATGTTCAAAACACATTTGAAAAAATATGCATCTGAACTTCAAAAACCTGCATTCCTTCATGGATGTATTGAGATTGGATGTATGGAATATAAATGACTAATTGTTGGGGAAAACATGTTACAGTGATTTTTTGAAAATTTCATGTTTTTTCACGATTCCATTGATTTTTGTCTGTTTTTGAATAAAATGATGAAAATAATTCTGTTTTTAGTATCTTCATCATTATCCAGTGGGAAAAAAAGCATTCCATAAGGAGAAAAAGTACAGATTTGATGAAAAAAGGGAAATCCAATATGGCCGCCATGAGGTCACATGACCACCTAATTATGCAAAATACCAAATTTCAATTTTCTCCCCATAGGCCAATCTCTTGCCCACCCAAATACACAAAAAGAATTTCAAAATAACCTCTTTTAGTATTTTTTGGGGGGGGCTTTTTTTTGAGAAAAAGGCCCAGCACAGGGCGGGTATTTACCTGCAGCAGTGAAAGCGTTAAGCACAAACATACCTTACACACCGGAGTGGCAGTGATGGCAGAAACCCATAACCTCAACCTAATAACTGGTGCATTAGTCCCACACAGCCCTGTGCTTGTGTGCACACGCATCTTGAGTTGAAATGTAAAATATTCATGTATTGCAGAGCTCACCGACACTTTGGGACATTTGAGCAGTAGACTGGGAAGCCATCGAGCAATGTCTTCAAACTCTATGCAGTGGAAGTGTATGTGTCGTATCAGCTGCTTGCTGAGTACCAGTCCTCCTTCTTCCACCTCCTCCAACGCTTCTCGCCCGTACAGGTGCAGCACCTCATCAGCACCATCCAAGAAGAATGGGAGTGTGGCCTCCTGCAGTTTCTGAGGAAGGGATATAGAGCAATCAGACACCTGTTCCTCCCTCACTGCCAAGTTAGATGAGGAGGAGGGGTCATCACCAGCAGATACCATATTAGGAGAGCGGATGGAAGATACAGTGCAAGGCCTGCGTGGGAGACAAAACACACACACACACACAATAATGAAGAGAAATCATCATGTCAAGCACAGCATGCAAGCTCAAGTCTGCTTGGCTTGAAGACATGCATGTACACTACTACATGTACTAGACATGCAAGTACACTACTATTAGACATGCATGTACACTACTATTAGACATGCATGTACACTACTATTAGACATGCTGTACACTACTATTGGACATGCATGTACACTACTATTGGACATGCATGTACACTACTATTGGACATGCATGTACACTACTATTAGACATGCATGTACACTACTATTGGACATGCATGTACACTACTACTAGACATGCATGTACACTACTATTAGACATGCATGTACACTATTAGACATGCATGTACACTACTATTAGACATGCATGTACACCACTATTAGACATGTACACCACTATTAGACATGCATGTATACCACTATTAGACATGCATGTACACCACTATTAGACATGCATGTACACTACTATTAGACATGCATGTACACCACTATTAGATATGCATGTACACCACTATTATACATGCATGTATACCACTTAGACATGCATGTACACTACTATTAGACATGCATGTACACTACAATTAGACATGAATGTACACTACTATTAGACATGCATGTACACCACTATTGGACATGCATGTACACAACTATTGGACATGCATGTATACTACTACTAGACATGCATGTACACTACTATTAGACATGCATGTACACCACTATTAGATATGCATGTACACCACTATTATACATGCATGTATACCACTTAGACATGCATGTACACTACTATTAGACATGCATGTACACTACAATTAGACATGAATGTACACTACTATTAGACATGCATGTACACCACTATTGGACATGCATGTACACAACTATTGGACATGCATGTATACTACTACTAGACATGCATGTACACTACTATTAGACATGCATGTATACTACTATTGGTACACTACTATTGGAAATGCGTGTACACTGCTATTGGACATGCGTGTACACTACTATTAGACATGCATGTACACTACTATTAGACATGCTGTACACTACTATTAGACATGCATGTACATACATGTAGACTACTATTAAACATGCTGTACACTACTATTGGACATGCATGTACACTACTATTAGAAATCAGTTCTCCAAACTTCAGTTATCCGAATACGTCAGTCAACCGAATGGTACAAGAAGCCACACCCATGCAATGCTAGCCACACCCATTGCAATGCAGCTACATTCATGTACTTCACTTCTTTTTTTTTTACGGTCCTTTTGCACGTGCGTAAAATGTATCTACATGTACATGTTGTATCTACATGCACATGTAGGTATAGCATTCACACAGCATGGAGGTGTATCTACATGTAGGTATAGCATACACACAGCATGGAGGTGTATCTACATGTAGGTATAGCATACACACAGCATGGAGGTGTATCTACATGTAGGTATAGCATGCACACAGCATGGAGGTGTATCTACATGTAGGTATAGCATGCACACAGCATGGAGGTGTATCTACATGTAGGTATAGCATACACACAGCATGGAGGTGTATCTACATGTAGGTATAGCATCCACACAGCATGGAGGTGTATCTACATGTAGGCATAGCATACACACAGCATGGAGGTGTATCTACATGTAGGTATAGCATCCACACAGCATGGAGGTGTATCTACATGTAGGTATAGCATACACACAGCATGGAGGTGTATCTACATGTAGGTATAGCATCCACACAGCATGGAGGTGTATCTACATGTAGGTATAGCATCCACACAGCATGGAGGTGTATCTACATGTAGGTATAGCATCCACACAGCATGGAGGTGTATCTACATGTACATGTAGGTATAGCATGCACACAGCATGGAGGTGTATCTACATGTAGGTATAGCATGCACACAGCATGGAGGTGTATCTACATGTAGGTATAGCATGCACACAGCATGGAGGTGTATCTACATGTAGGTATAGCATACACACAGCATGGAGGTGTATCTACATGTAGGTATAGCATCCACACAGCATGGAGGTGTATCTACATGTAGGTATAGCATGCACACAGCATGGAGGTGTATCTACATGTAGGCATAGCATACACACAGCATGGAGGTGTATCTACATGTAGGTATAGCATGCACACAGCATGGAGGTGTATCTACATGTAGGTATAGCATGCACACAGCATGGAGGTGTATCTACATGTAGGTATAGCATGCACACAGCATGGAGGTGTATCTACATGTAGGTATAGCATGCACACAGCATGGAGGTGTATCTACATGTAGGTATAGCATGCACACAGCATGGAGGTGTATCTACATGTAGGTATAGCATGCACACAGCATGGAGGTGTATCTACATGTAGGTATAGCATCCACACAGCATGGAGGTGTATCTACATGTAGGTATAGCATGCACACAGCATGGAGGTGTATCTACATGTAGGTATAGCATGCACACAGCATGGAGGTGTATCTACATGTAGGTATAGCATGCACACAGCATGGAAGTGTATCTACATGTAGGTATAGCATGCACACAGCATGGAGGTGTATCTACATGTAGGCATAGCATGCACACAGCATGGAGGTGTATCTACATGTAGGTATAGCATGCACACAGCATGGAGGTGTATCTACATGTACATGTAGGTATAGCATGCACACAGCATGGAAGTGTATCTACATGTAGGTATAGCATGCACACAGCATGGAGGTGTATCTACATGTAGGTATAGCATGCACACAGCATGGAGGTGTATCTACATGTAGGTATAGCATCCACACAGCATGGAGGTGTATCTACATGTAGGCATAGCATGCACACAGCATGGAGGTGTATCTACATGTAGGTATAGCATCCACACAGCATGGAGGTGTATCTACATGTAGGTATAGCATCCACACAGCATGGAGGTGTATCTACATGCACATGTAGGTATAGCATGCACACAGCATGGAGGTGTATCTACATGTAGGTATAGCATGCACACAGCATGGAGGTGTATCTACATGTACATGTAGGTATAGCATGCACACAGCATGGAGGTGTATCTACATGTAGGTATAGCATGCACACAGCATGGAGGTGTATCTACATGTAGGTATAGCATGCACACAGCATGGAGGTGTATCTACATGTACATGTAGGTATAGCATGCACACAGCATGGAGGTGTATCTACATGTAGGCATAGCATGCACACAGCATGGAGGTGTATCTACATGTAGGTATAGCATGCACACAGCATGGAGGTGTATCTACATGCATGCACACAGCATGGAGGTGTATCTACATGTAGGTATAGCATGCACACAGCATGGAGGTGTATCTACATGTAGGTATAGCATGCACACAGCATGGAGGTGTATCTACATGTAGGTATAGCATGCACACAGCATGGAGGTGTATCTACATGTAGGTATAGCATGCACACAGCATGGAGGTGTATCTACATGTAGGTATAGCATGCACACAGCATGGAGGTGTATCTACATGTAGGTATAGCATGCACACAGCATGGAGGTGTATCTACATGTAGGTATAGCATGCACACAGCATGGAGGTGTATCTACATGTAGGTATAGCATACATACAGCATGGAGGTGTATCTACATGTAGGTATAGCATGCACACAGCATGGAGGTGTATCTACATGTAGGTATAGCATGCACACAGCATGGAGGTGTATCTACATGTAGGTATAGCATGCACACAGCATGGAGGTGTATCTACATGTAGGTATAGCATGCACACAGCATGGAGGTGTATCTACATGTAGGTATAGCATACACACAGAATGGAGGTGTATCTACATGTAGGTATAGCATGCACACAGCATTGAGGTGTATCTACATGTAGGTATAGCATGCACACAGCATGGAGGTGTATCTACATGTAGGTATAGCATGCACACAGCATGGAGGTGTATCTACATGTAGGTATAGCATGCACACAGCATGGAGGTGTATCTACATGTAGGTATAGCATCCACACAGCATGGAGGTGTATCTACATGTAGGTATAGCATCCACACAGCATGGAGGTGTATCTACATGTAGGTATAGCATGCACACAGCATGGAGGTGTATCTACATGTAGGTATAGCATCCACACAGCATGGAGGTGTATCTACATGTACATGTAGGTATAGCATGCACACAGCATGGAGGTGTATCTACATGTAGGTATAGCATGCACACAGCATGGAGGTGTATCTACATGTAGGTATAGCATGCACACAGCATGGAGGTGTATCTACATGTAGGTATAGCATGCACACAGCATGGAGGTGTATCTACATGTAGGTATAGCATGCACACAGCATGGAGGTGTATCTACATGTAGGTATAGCATCCACACAGCATGGAGGTGTATCTACATGTACATGTAGGTATAGCATGCACACAGCATGGAGGTGTATCTACATGTAGGTATAGCATGCACACAGCATGGAGGTGTATCTACATGTAGGTATAGCATGCACACAGCATGGAGGTGTATCTACATGTAGGTATAGCATGCACACAGCATGGAGGTGTATCTACATGTAGGTATAGCATGCACACAGCATGGAGGTGTATCTACATGTAGGTATAGCATGCACACAGCATGGAGGTGTATCTACATGTAGGTATAGCATGCACACAGCATGGAGGTGTATCTACATGTACATGTAGGTATAGCATGCACACAGCATGGAGGTGTATCTACATGTACATGTAGGTATAGCATGCACACAGCATGGAGGTGTATCTACATGTACATGTAGGTATAGCATGCACACAGCATGGAGGTGTATGTACATGTAGGTATAGCATGCACACAGCATGGAGGTGTATCTACATGTAGGTATAGCATGCACACAGCATGGAGGTGTATCTACATGTAGGTATAGCATGCACACAGCATGGAGGTGTATCTACATGCACATGTAGGTATAGCATGCACACAGCATGGAGGTGTATCTACATGTAGGTATAGCATGCACACAGCATGGAGGTGTATCTACATGTAGGTATAGCATGCACACAGCATGGAGGTGTATCTACATGCACATGTAGGCATAGCATGCACACAGCATGGAGGTGTATCTACATGTAGGTATAGCATGCACACAGCATGGAGGTGTGTCTACATGTAGGTATAGCATGCACACAGCATGGAGGTGTATCTACATGTACATGTAGGTATAGCATGCACACAGCATGGAGGTGTATCTACATGTAGGTATAGCATGCACACAGCATGGAGGTGTATCTACATGTAGGTATAGCATGCACACAGCATGGAGGTGTATCTACATGTAGGTATAGCATGCACACAGCATGGAGGTGTATCTACATGTAGGTATAGCATCCACACAGCATGGAGGTGTATCTACATGTAGGTATAGCATGCACACAGCATGGAGGTGTATCTACATGTAGGTATAGCATGCACACAGCATGGAGGTGTATCTACATGTAGGTATAGCATGCACACAGCATGGAGGTGTATGTACATGTAGGTATAGCATGCACACAGCATGGAGGTGTATCTACATGTAGGTATAGCATGCACACAGCATGGAGGTGTATGTACATGTAGGTATAGCATGCACACAGCATGGAGGTGTATCTACATGTAGGTATAGCATGCACACAGCATGGAGGTGTATCTACATGTAGGTATAGCATGCACACAGCATGGAGGTGTATCTACATGTAGGTATAGCATGCACACAGCATGGAGGTGTATCTACATGTAGGTATAGCATGCACACAGCATGGAGGTGTATCTACATGTAGGTATAGCATGCACACAGCATGGAGGTGTATCTACATGTAGGTATAGCATGCACACAGCATGGAGGTGTATCTACATGTAGGTATAGCATGCACACAGCATGGAGGTGTATCTACATGCATGCATACAGCATGGAGGTGTATCTACATGTAGGTATAGCATGCACACAGCATGGAGGTGTATCTACATGTAGGTATAGCATGCACACAGCATGGAGGTGTATCTACATGTAGGTATAGCATGCACACAGCATGGAGGTGTATCTACATGTAGGTATAGCATGCACACAGCATGGAGGTGTATCTACATGTACATGTAGGTATAGCATGCACACAGCATGGAGGTGTATCTACATGTAGGTATAGCATGCACACAGCATGGAGGTGTATGTACATGTAGGTATAGCATGCACACAGCATGGAGGTGTATCTACATGTAGGTATAGCATCCACACAGCATGGAGGTGTATCTACATATAGGTATAGCATCCACACAGCATGGAGGTGTATCTACATGTAGGTATAGCATGCACACAGCATGGAGGTGTATCTACATGTAGGTATAGCATGCACACAGCATGGAAGTGTATCTACATGTAGGTATAGCATGCACACAGCATGGAGGTGTATCTACATGTAGGTATAGCATGCACACAGCATGGAGGTGTATCTACATGTAGGTATAGCATCCACACAGCATGGAGGTGTATCTACATGTAGGTATAGCATGCACACAGCATGGAGGTGTATCTACATGTAGGTATAGCATCCACACAGCATGGAGGTGTATCTACATGTAGGTATAGCATCCACACAGCATGGAGGTGTATCTACATGTAGGTATAGCATCCACACAGCATGGAGGTGTATCTACATGTAGGTATAGCATACACACAGCATGGAGGTGTATCTACATGTAGGTATAGCATACACACAGCATGGAGGTGTATCTACATGTACATGTAGGCATAGCATACACACAGCATGGAGGTGTATCTACATGTAGGTATAGCATACACACAGCATGGAGGTGTATCTACATGTAGGTATAGCATGCACACAGCATGGAGGTGTATCTACATGTAGGTATAGCATCCACACAGCATGGAGGTGTATCTACATGTAGGTATAGCATGCACACAGCATGGAGGTGTATCTACATGTAGGTATAGCATGCACACAGCATGGAGGTGTATCTACATGTAGGTATAGCATCCACACAGCATGGAGGTGTATCTACATGTAGGTATAGCATGCACACAGCATGGAGGTGTATCTACATGTAGGTATAGCATCCACACAGCATGGAGGTGTATCTACATGTAGGTATAGCATCCACACAGCATGGAGGTGTATCTACATGTAGGTATAGCATCCACACAGCATGGAGGTGTATCTACATGTAGGTATAGCATCCACACAGCATGGAGGTGTATCTACATGTAGGTATAGCATCCACACAGCATGGAGGTGTATCTACATGTAGGTATAGCATGCACACAGCATGGAGGTGTATCTACATGTACGTATAGCACACACAGCATGGAGGTGTATCTACATGTACATGTAGGTATAGCATCCACACAGCATGGAGGTGTATCTACATGTACATGTAGGTATAGCATCCACACAGCATGGAGATGTATCTACATGTAGGTATAGCATACACACAGCATGGAGGTGTATCTACATGTAGGTATAGCATGCACACAGCATGGAGGTGTATCTACATGTAGGTATAGCATGCACACAGCATGGAGGTGTATCTACATGTAGGTATAGCATGCACACAGCATGGAGGTGTATCTACATGTAGGTATAGCATACACACAGCATGGAGGTGTATCTACATGTAGGTATAGCATGCACACAGCATGGAGGTTTATCTACATGTAGGTATAGCATCCACACAGCATGGAGGTGTATCTACATGTAGGTATAGCATCCACACAGCATGGAGGTGTATCTACATGTAGGTATAGCATCCACACAGCATGGAGGTGTATCTACATGTAGGTATAGCATCCACACAGCATGGAGGTGTATCTACATGTAGGTATAGCATACACACAGCATGGAGGTGTATCTACATGTAGGTATAACATACACACAGCATGGAGGTGTATCTACATGTAGGTATAGCATCCACACAGCATGGAGGTGTATCTACATGTAGGTATAGCATACACACAGCATGGAGGTTTATCTACATGTAGGTATAGCATGCACACAGCATGGAGGTGTATCTACATGTAGGTATAGCATCCACACAGCATGGAGGTGTATCTACATGTAGGTATAGCATGCACACAGCATGGAGGTGTATCTACATGTAGGTATAGCATGCACACAGCATGGAGGTGTATCTACATGTAGGTATAGCATGCACACAGCATGGAGGTGTATCTACATGTAGGTATAGCATGCACACAGCATGGAGGTGTATCTACATGTAGGTATAGCATGCACACAGCATGGAGGTGTATCTACATGTAGGTATAGCATGCACACAGCATGGAGGTGTATCTACATGTAGGTATAGCATGCACACAGCATGGAGGTGTATCTACATGTAGGTATAGCATCCACACAGCATGGAGGTGTATCTACATGTACATGTAGGTATAGCATCCACACAGCATGGAGGTGTATCTACATGTAGGTATAGCATCCACACAGCATGGAGGTGTATCTACATGTAGGTATAGCATACACACAGCATGGAGGTGTATCTACATGTAGGTATAGCATGCACACAGCATGGAGGTGTATCTACATGTAGGTATAGCATGCACACAGCATGGAGGTGTATCTACATGTAGGTATAACATACACACAGCATGGAGGTGTATCTACATGTAGGTATAGCATGCACACAGCATGGAGGTGTATCTACATGTAGGTATAGCATCCACACAGCATGGAGGTGTATCTACATGTAGGTATAGCATCCACACAGCATGGAGGTGTATCTACATGTAGGTATAGCATCCACACAGCATGGAGGTGTATCTACATGTAGGTATAGCATCCACACAGCATGGAGGTGTATCTACATGTACATGTAGGTATAGCATCCACACAGCATGGAGGTGTATCTACATGTACATGTAGGTATAGCATCCACACAGCATGGAGGTGTATCTACATGTAGGTATAGCATCCACACAGCATGGAGGTGTATCTACATGTAGGTATAGCATCCACACAGCATGGAGGTGTATCTACATGTAGGTATAGCATCCACACAGCATGGAGGTGTATCTACATGTAGGTATAGCATACACACAGCATGGAGGTGTATCTACATGTAGGTATAGCATGCACACAGCATGGAGGTGTATCTACATGTAGGTATAGCATCCACACAGCATGGAGGTGTATCTACATGTAGGTATAGCATACACACAGCATGGAGGTGTATCTACATGTAGGTATAGCATCCACACAGCATGGAGGTGTATCTACATGTAGGTATAGCATCCACACAGCATGGAGGTGTATCTACATGTAGGCATAGCATACACACAGCATGGAGGTGTATCTACATGTAGGTATAGCACACACAGCATGGAGGTGTATCTACATGTAGGTATAGCATGCACACAGCATGGAGGTGTATCTACATGTAGGTATAGCATGCACACAGCATGGAGGTGTATGTACATGTAGGTATAGCATACACACAGCATGGAGGTGTATCTACATGTAGGCATAGCATACACACAGCATGGAGGTGTATCTACATGTAGGCATAGCATACACACAGCATGGAGGTGTATCTACATGTAGGTATCGCATGCACACAGCATGGAGGTGTATCTACATATAGGCATAGCATACACACAGCATGGAGGTGTATCTACATGTAGGTATAGCATGCACACAGCATGGAGGTGTATCTACATGTAGGTATAGCATCCACACAGCATGGAGGTGTATCTACATGTAGGTATAGCATTCACACAGCATGGAGGTGTATCTACATGTAGGCATAGCATACACACAGCATGGAGGTGTATCTACATGTAGGCATAGCATGCACACAGCATGGAGGTGTATCTACATGTAGGTATAGCATGCACACAGCATGGAGGTGTATCTACATGTAGGTATAGCATGCACACAGCATGGAGGTGTATCTACATGTAGGTATAGCATCCACACAGCATGGAGGTGTATCTACATGTAGGTATAGCATCCACACAGCATGGAGGTGTATCTACATGTAGGTATAGCATCCACACAGCATGGAGGTGTATCTACATGTAGGTATAGCATACACACAGCATGGAGGTGTATCTACATGTAGGTATAGCATACACACAGCATGGAGGTGTATCTACATGTAGGTATAGCATCCACACAGCATGGAGGTGTATCTACATGTAGGTATAGCATACACACAGCATGGAGGTGTATCTACATGTAGGTATAGCATGCACACAGCATGGAGGTGTATCTACATGTAGGTATAGCATGCACACAGCATGGAGGTGTATCTACATGTAGGTATAGCATCCACACAGCATGGAGGTGTATCTACATGTAGGTATACCATCCACACAGCATGGAGGTGTATCTACATGTACATGTAGGTATAGCATACACACAGCATGGAGGTGTATCTACATGTAGGTATAGCATCCACACAGCATGGAGGTGTATCTACATGTAGGTATAGCATCCACACAGCATGGAGGTGTATCTACATGTAGGTATAGCATGCACACAGCATGGAGGTGTATCTACATGTAGGTATAGCATCCACACAGCATGGCGGTGTATCTACATGTAGGTATAGCATTCACACGGCATGGAGGTGTATCTACATGTAGGCATAGCATTCACACAGCATGGAGGTGTATCTACATGTAGGTATAGCATGCACACAGCATGGAGGTGTATCTACATGTAGGTATAGCATGCACACAGCATGGAGGTGTATCTACATGTAGGTATAGCATGCACACAGCATGGAGGTGTATCTACATGTAGGTATAGCATACACACAGCATGGAGGTGTATCTACATGTAGGTATAGCATGCACACAGCATGGAGGTGTATCTACATGTAGACATAGCATACACACAGCATGGAGGTGTATCTACATGTAGGTATAGCATACACACAGCATGGAGGTGTATCTACATGTAGGTATAGCATACACACAGCATGGAGGTGTATCTACATGTAGGTACAGCATACACACAGCATGGAGGTGTATCTACATGTAGGTATAGCATGCACACAGCATGGAGGTGTATCTACATGTAGGTATAGCATCCACACAGCATGGAGGTGTATCTACATGTAGGTATAGCATACACACAGCATGGAGGTGTATCTACAGTACATGTAGGCATAGCATACACACAGCATGGAGGTGTATCTACATGTAGGTACAGCATCCACACAGCATGGAGGTGTATCTACATGTAGGTATAGCATGCACACAGCATGGAGGTGTATCTACATGTAGGTATAGCATACACACAGCATGGAGGTGTATCTACATGTAGGTATAGCATACATACAGCATGGAGGTGTATCTACATGTAGGTATAGCATCCACACAGCATGGAGGTGTATCTACATGTAGGTATAGCATACACACAGCATGGAGGTGTATCTACATGTAGGCATAGCATACACACAGCATGGAGGTGTATCTACATGTAGGTATAGCATCCACACAGCATGGAGGTGTATCTACATGTAGGTATAGCATCCACACAGCATGGAGGTGTATCTACATGTAGGTATAGCATCCACACAGCATGGAGGTGTATCTACATGTAGGTATAGCATCCACACAGCATGGAGGTGTATCTACATGTAGGTATAGCATACACACAGCATGGAGGTGTATCTACAGTACATGTAGGCATAGCATACACACAGCATGGAGGTGTATCTACATGTAGGTACAGCATCCACACAGCATGGAGGTGTATCTACATGTAGGTATAGCATGCACACAGCATGGAGGTGTATCTACATGTAGGTATAGCATACACACAGCATGGAGGTGTATCTACATGTAGGTATAGCATACATACAGCATGGAGGTGTATCTACATGTAGGTATAGCATCCACACAGCATGGAGGTGTATCTACATGTAGGTATAGCATACACACAGCATGGAGGTGTATCTACATGTAGGCATAGCATACACACAGCATGGAGGTGTATCTACATGTAGGTATAGCATCCACACAGCATGGAGGTGTATCTACATGTAGGTATAGTATACACACAGCATGGAGGTGTATCTACATGTAGGTATAGCATGCACACAGCATGGAGGTGTATCTACATGTAGGTACAGCATACACACAGCATGGAGGTGTATCTACATGTAGGTATAGCATGCACACAGCATGGAGGTGTATCTACATGTAGGTATAGCATACATACAGCATGGAGGTGTATCTACATGTAGGTATAGCATCCACACAGCATGGAGGTGTATCTACATGTAGGTATAGCATACACACAGCATGGAGGTGTATCTACATGTAGGCATAGCATACACACAGCATGGAGGTGTATCTACATGTAGGTATAGCATCCACACAGCATGGAGGTGTATCTACATGTAGGTATAGTATACACACAGCATGGAGGTGTATCTACATGTAGGTATAGCATGCACACAGCATGGAGGTGTATCTACATGTAGGTATAGCATACACACAGCATGGAGGTGTATCTACATGTAGGTATAGCATGCACACAGCATGGAGGTGTATCTACATGTAGGTATAGCATCCACACAGCATGGAGGTGTATCTACATGTAGGTATAGCATGCACACAGCATGGAGGTGTATCTACATGTAGGTATAGCATCCACACAGCATGGAGGTGTATCTACATGTACATGTAGGTATAGCATGCACACAGCATGGAGGTGTATCTACATGTAGGTATAGCATACACACAGCATGGAGGTGTATCTACATGTAGGTACAGCATACACACAGCATGGAGGTGTATCTACATGTAGGTATAGCATCCACACAGCATGGAGGTGTATCTACATGTAGGTATAGCATCCACACAGCATGGAGGTGTATCTACATGTAGGTATAGCATGCACACAGCATGGAGGTGTATCTACATGTAGGTATAGCATACACACAGCATGGAGGTGTATCTACATGTAGGTATAGCACACACAGCATGGAGGTGTATCTACATGTAGGTATAGCACACACAGCATGGAGGTGTATCTACATGTAGGTATAGCATGCACACAGCATGGAGGTGTATCTACATGTAGGTATAGCATCCACACAGCATGGAGGTGTATCTACATGTAGGTACAGCATACACACAGCATGGAGGTGTATCTACATGCATTCACACAGCATGGAGGTGTATCTACATGTAGGTATAGCATCCACACAGCATGGAGGTGTATCTACATGTAGGTATAGTATACACACAGCATGGAGGTGTATCTACATGTAGGTATAGCATACACACAGCATGGAGGTGTATCTACATGTAGGCATAGCATACACACAGCATGGAGGTGTATCTACATGTAGGTATAGTATACACACAGCATGGAGGTGTATCTACATGTAGGTATAGCATCCATACAGCATGGAGGTGTATCTACATGTAGGTATAGTATACACACAGCATGGAGGTGTATCTACATGTAGGCATAGCATACACACAGCATGGAGGTGTATCTACATGTAGGTATAGCATCCACACAGCATGGAGGTGTATCTACATGTAGGTATAGCATGCACACAGCATGGAGGTTTATCTACATGTAGGTATAGGGTATAGCATCCACACAGCATGGAGGTGTATCTACATGTAGGTATAGCATCCACACAGCATGGAGGTGTATCTACATGTAGGTATAGCATCCACACAGCATGGAGGTGTATCTACATGTAGGTATAGCATGCACACAGCATGGAGGTGTATCTACATGTAGGTATAGCATACATACAGCATGGAGGTGTATCTACATGTAGGTATAGCATGCACACAGCATGGAGGTGTATCTACATGTAGGTATAGCATGCACACAGCATGGAGGTGTATCTACATGTAGGTATAGCATGCACACAGCATGGAGGTGTATCTACATGTAGGTATAGCATGCACACAGCATGGAGGTGTATCTACATGTAGGTATAGCATGCACACAGCATGGAGGTGTATCTACATGTAGGTATAGCATGCACACAGCATGGAGGTGTATCTACATGTAGGTATAGCATACACACAGCATGGAGGTGTATCTACATGTAGGTATAGCATGCACACAGCATGGAGGTGTATCTACATGTAGGTATAGCATCCACACAGCATGGAGGTGTATCTACATGTAGGTATAGCATACATACAGCATGGAGGTGTATCTACATGTAGGTATAGCATACATACAGCATGGAGGTGTATCTACATGTAGGTATAGCATGCACACAGCATGGAGGTGTATCTACATGTAGGTATAGCATCCACACAGCATGGAGGTGTATCTACATGTAGGTATAGCATACATACAGCATGGAGGTGTATCTACATGTAGGTATAGCATCCACACAGCATGGAGGTGTATCTACATGTAGGTATAGCATCCACACAGCATGGAGGTGTATCTACATGTACATGTAGGTATAGCATACACACAGCATGGAGGTGTATCTACATGTAGGTATAGCATGCACACAGCATGGAGGTGTATCTACATGTAGGTATAGCATGCACACAGCATGGAGGTGTATCTACATGTAGGTATAGCATGCACACAGCATGGAGGTGTATCTACATGTAGGTATAGCATGCACACAGCATGGAGGTGTATCTACATGTAGGTATAGCATGCACACAGCATGGAGGTGTATCTACATGTAGGTATAGCATGCACACAGCATGGAGTTGTATCTACATGTAGGTATAGCATGCACACAGCATGGAGGTGTATCTACATGTAGGTATAGCATCCACACAGCATGGAGGTGTATCTACATGTAGGTATAGCATCCACACAGCATGGAGGTGTATCTACATGTAGACATAGCATACACACAGCATGGAGGTGTATCTACATGTAGGTATAGCATACACACAGCATGGAGGTGTATCTACAGTACATGTAGGCATAGCATACACACAGCATGGAGGTGTATCTACATGTAGGTATAGCATGCACACAGCATGGAGGTGTATCTACATGTAGGTATAGCATGCACACAGCATGGAGGTGTATCTACATGTAGGTATAGCATGCACACAGCATGGAGGTGTATCTAGTATCTACATGTAGGTATAGCATGCACACAGCATGGAGGTGTATCTACATGTAGGTATAGCATGCACACAGCATGGAAGTGTATCTACATGTAGGTATAGCATGCACACAGCATGGAGGTGTATCTACATGTAGGCATAGCATGCACACAGCATGGAGGTGTATCTACATGTAGGTATAGCATGCACACAGCATGGAGGTGTATCTACATGTACATGTAGGTATAGCATGCACACAGCATGGAAGTGTATCTACATGTAGGTATAGCATGCACACAGCATGGAGGTGTATCTACATGTAGGCATAGCATGCACACAGCATGGAGGTGTATCTACATGTAGGTATAGCATGCACACAGCATGGAGGTGTATCTACATGTACATGTAGGTATAGCATGCACACAGCATGGAGGTGTATCTACATGTAGGTATAGCATGCACACAGCATGGAGGTGTATCTACATGTAGGTATAGCATGCACACAGCATGGAGGTGTATCTACATGTAGGTATAGCATGCACACAGCATGGAGGTGTATCTACATGTAGGTATAGCATGCACACAGCATGGAGGTGTATCTACATGTAGGTATAGCATGCACACAGCATGGAGGTGTATCTACATGTAGGTATAGCATGCACACAGCATGGAGGTGTATCTACATGTAGGTATAGCATGCACACAGCATGGAGGTGTATCTACATGTAGGTATAGCATGCACACAGCATGGAGGTGTATCTACATGTAGGTATAGCATGCACACAGCATGGAGATGTATCTACATGTAGGTATAGCATGCACACAGCATGGAGGTGTATGTACATGTAGGTATAGCATGCACACAGCATGGAGGTGTATCTACATGTAGGTATAGCATCCACACAGCATGGAGGTGTATCTACATGTACATGTAGGTATAGCATGCACACAGCATGGAGGTGTATCTACATGTAGGTATAGCATGCACACAGCATGGAGGTGTATCTACATGTAGGTATAGCATGCACACAGCATGGAGGTGTATCTACATGTAGGTATAGCATGCACACAGCATGGAGGTGTATCTACATGTAGGTATAGCATACATACAGCATGGAGGTGTATCTACATGTAGGTATAGTATACACACAGCATGGAGGTGTATCTACATGTAGGTATAGCATGCACACAGCATGGAGGTGTATCTACATGTAGGTATAGCATCCACACAGCATGGAGGTGTATCTACATGTACATGTAGGTATAGCATGCACACAGCATGGAGGTGTATCTACATGTAGGTATAGCATGCACACAGCATGGAGGTGTATCTACATGTAGGTATAGCATGCACACAGCATGGAGGTGTATCTACATGTAGGTATAGCATCCACACAGCATGGAGGTGTATCTACATGTACATGTAGGTATAGCATGCACACAGCATGGAGGTGTATCTACATGTAGGTATAGCATGCACACAGCATGGAGGTGTATCTACATGTAGGTATAGCATGCACACAGCATGGAGGTGTATCTACATGTAGGTATAGCATGCACACAGCATGGAGGTGTATCTACATGTAGGCATAGCATGCACACAGCATGGAGGTGTATCTACATGTAGGTATAGCATGCACACAGCATGGAGGTGTATCTACATGTAGGTATAGCATGCACACAGCATGGAGGTGTATCTACATGTAGGTATAGCATCCACACAGCATGGAGGTGTATCTACATGTACATGTAGGTATAGCATGCACACAGCATGGAGGTGTATCTACATGTAGGTATAGCATGCACACAGCATGGAGGTGTATCTACATGTACATGTAGGTATAGCATGCACACAGCATGGAGGTGTATCTACATGTACATGTAGGTATAGCATGCACACAGCATGGAGGTGTATCTACATGTAGGTATAGCATGCACACAGCATGGAGGTGTATCTACATGCACATGTAGGTATAGCATGCACACAGCATGGAGGTGTATCTACATGTAGGTATAGCATGCACACAGCATGGAGGTGTATCTACATGTAGGTATAGCATGCACACAGCATGGAGGTGTATCTACATGCACATGTAGGCATAGCATGCACACAGCATGGAGGTGTATCTACATGTAGGTATAGCATGCACACAGCATGGAGGTGTGTCTACATGTAGGTATAGCATGCACACAGCATGGAGGTGTATCTACATGTACATGTAGGTATAGCATGCACACAGCATGGAGGTGTATCTACATGTAGGTATAGCATGCACACAGCATGGAGGTGTATCTACATGTAGGTATAGCATGCACACAGCATGGAGGTGTATCTACATGTAGGTATAGCATGCACACAGCATGGAGGTGTATCTACATGCATGCATACAGCATGGAGGTGTATCTACATGTAGGTATAGCATGCACACAGCATGGAGGTGTATGTACATGTAGGTATAGCATGCACACAGCATGGAGGTGTATCTACATGTAGGTATAGCATGCACACAGCATGGAGGTGTATCTACATGCATGCATACAGCATGGAGGTGTATCTACATGTAGGTATAGCATGCACACAGCATGGAGGTGTATGTACATGTAGGTATAGCATGCACACAGCATGGAGGTGTATCTACATGTAGGTATAGCATGCACACAGCATGGAGGTGTATCTACATGTAGGTATAGCATGCACACAGCATGGAGGTGTATGTACATGTAGGTATAGCATGCACACAGCATGGAGGTGTATCTACATGTAGGTATAGCATGCACACAGCATGGAGGTGTATCTACATGTAGGTATAGCATACACACAGCATGGAGGTGTATCTACATGTAGGTATAGCATGCACACAGCATGGAGGTGTATCTACATGTAGGTATAGCATGCACACAGCATGGAGGTGTATCTACATGTAGGTATAGCATGCACACAGCATGGAGGTGTATCTACATGTAGGTATAGCATACACACAGCATGGAGGTGTATCTACATGTAGGTATAGCATACACACAGCATGGAGGTGTATCTACATGTAGGTATAGCATCCACACAGCATGGAGGTGTATCTACATGTAGGTATAGCATGCACACAGCATGGAGGTGTATCTACATGTAGGTATAGCATGCACACAGCATGGAAGTGTATCTACATGTAGGTATAGCATCCACACAGCATGGAGGTGTATCTACATGTAGGTATAGCATGCACACAGCATGGAGGTGTATCTACATGTAGGTATAGCATGCACACAGCATGGAGGTGTATCTACATGTAGGTATAGCATGCACACAGCATGGAGGTGTATCTACATGTAGGTATAGCATGCACATAGCATGGAGGTGTATCTACATGTAGGCATAGCATGCACACAGCATGGAGGTGTATCTACATGTAGGTATAGCATGCACACAGCATGGAGGTGTATCTACATGTAGGTATAGCATGCACACAGCATGGAGGTGTATCTACATGTAGGTATAGCATGCACACAGCATGGAGGTGTATCTACATGTAGGTATAGCATGCACACAGCATGGAGATGTATCTACATGTAGGTATAGCATGCACACAGCATGGAGGTGTATGTACATGTAGGTATAGCATGCACACAGCATGGAGGTGTATCTACATGTAGGTATAGCATGCACACAGCATGGAGGTGTATCTACATGTAGGTATAGCATGCACACAGCATGGAGGTGTATCTACATGTAGGTATAGCATCCACACAGCATGGAGGTGTATCTACATGTAGGTATAGCATGCACACAGCATGGAGGTGTATCTACATGCACATGTAGGTATAGCATACACACAGCATGGAGGTGTATCTACATGCACATGTAGGTATAGCATGCACACAGCATGGAGGTGTATCTACATGTAGGTATAGCATGCACACAGCATGGAGGTGTATCTACATGTAGGTATAGCATGCACACAGCATGGAGGTGTATCTACATGTAGGTATAGCATACACACAGCATGGAGGTGTATCTACATGTAGGTATAGCATGCACACAGCATGGAGGTGTATCTACATGTAGGTATAGCATGCACACAGCATGGAGGTGTATCTACATGTAGGTATAGCATGCACACAGCATGGAGGTGTATCTACATGTAGGTATAGCATCCACACAGCATGGAGGTGTATCTACATGTAGGTATAGCATGCACACAGCATGGAGGTGTATCTACATGTAGGTATAGCATGCACACAGCATGGAGGTGTATCTACATGTAGGTATAGCATGCACACAGCATGGAGGTGTATCTACATGTAGGTATAGCATGCACACAGCATGGAGGTGTATCTACATGTACATGTAGGTATAGCATCCACACAGCATGGAGGTGTATCTACATGTAGGTATAGCATACACACAGCATGGAGGTGTATCTACATGTAGGTATAGCATGCACACAGCATGGAGGTGTATCTACATGTAGGTACAGCATGGAGGTGTATCTACATGTAGGTATAGCATGCACACAGCATGGAGGTGTATCTACATGTAGGTATAGCATACACGCAGCATGGAGGTGTATCTACATGTAGGTATAGCATGCACACAGCATGGAGGTGTATCTACATGTAGGTATAGCATGCACACAGCATGGAGGTGTATCTACATGTAGGTATAGCATGCACACAGCATGGAGGTGTATCTACATGTAGGTATAGCATGCACACAGCATGGAGGTGTATCTACATGTACATGTAGGTATAGCATGCACACAGCATGGAGGTGTATCTACATGTACATGTAGGTATAGCATGCACACAGCATGGAGGTGTATCTACATGTAGGTATAGCATGCACACAGCATGGAGGTGTATCTACATGTAGGTATAGCATGCACACAGCATGGAGGTGTATCTACATGTAGGTATAGCATCCACACAGCATGGAGGTGTATCTACATGTAGGTATAGCATGCACACAGCATGGAGGTGTATCTACATGTAGGTATAGCATCCACACAGCATGGAGGTGTATCTACATGTAGGTATAGCATGCACACAGCATGGAGGTGTATCTACATGTAGGTATAGCATGCACACAGCATGGAGGTGTATCTACATGTAGGCATAGCATACACACAGCATGGAGGTGTATCTACATGTAGGTATAGCATGCACACAGCATGGAGGTGTATCTACATGTAGGTATAGCATGCACACAGCATGGAGGTGTATCTACATGTAGGTATAGCATGCACACAGCATGGAGGTGTATCTACATGTAGGTATAGCATACACACAGCATGGAGGTGTATCTACATGTAGGTATAGCATGCACACAGCATGGAGGTGTATCTACATGTAGGTATAGCATGCACACAGCATGGAGGTGTATCTACATGTAGGTATAACATACACACAGCATGGAGGTGTATCTACATGTAGGTATAGCATCCACACAGCATGGAGGTGTATCTACATGTAGGTATAGCATCCACACAGCATGGAGGTGTATCTACATGTAGGTATAGCATCCACACAGCATGGAGGTGTATCTACATGTAGGTATAGCATACACACAGCATGGAGGTGTATCTACATGTAGGTATAACATACACACAGCATGGAGGTGTATCTACATGTAGGTATAGCATCCACACAGCATGGAGGTGTATCTACATGTAGGTATAGCATACACACAGCATGGAGGTTTATCTACATGTAGGTATAGCATGCACACAGCATGGAGGTGTATCTACATGTAGGTATAGCATCCACACAGCATGGAGGTGTATCTACATGTAGGTATAGCATGCACACAGCATGGAGGTGTATCTACATGTAGGTATAGCATGCACACAGCATGGAGGTGTATCTACATGTAGGTATAGCATGCACACAGCATGGAGGTGTATCTACATGTAGGTATAGCATGCACACAGCATGGAGGTGTATCTACATGTAGGTATAGCATGCACACAGCATGGAGGTGTATCTACATGTAGGTATAGCATGCACACAGCATGGAGGTGTATCTACATGTAGGTATAGCATGCACACAGCATGGAGGTGTATCTACATGTAGGTATAGCATCCACACAGCATGGAGGTGTATCTACATGTACATGTAGGTATAGCATCCACACAGCATGGAGGTGTATCTACATGTAGGTATAGCATCCACACAGCATGGAGGTGTATCTACATGTAGGTATAGCATACACACAGCATGGAGGTGTATCTACATGTAGGTATAGCATGCACACAGCATGGAGGTGTATCTACATGTAGGTATAGCATGCACACAGCATGGAGGTGTATCTACATGTAGGTATAACATACACACAGCATGGAGGTGTATCTACATGTAGGTATAGCATGCACACAGCATGGAGGTGTATCTACATGTAGGTATAGCATCCACACAGCATGGAGGTGTATCTACATGTAGGTATAGCATCCACACAGCATGGAGGTGTATCTACATGTAGGTATAGCATCCACACAGCATGGAGGTGTATCTACATGTAGGTATAGCATCCACACAGCATGGAGGTGTATCTACATGTACATGTAGGTATAGCATCCACACAGCATGGAGGTGTATCTACATGTACATGTAGGTATAGCATCCACACAGCATGGAGGTGTATCTACATGTAGGTATAGCATCCACACAGCATGGAGGTGTATCTACATGTAGGTATAGCATCCACACAGCATGGAGGTGTATCTACATGTAGGTATAGCATCCACACAGCATGGAGGTGTATCTACATGTAGGTATAGCATACACACAGCATGGAGGTGTATCTACATGTAGGTATAGCATGCACACAGCATGGAGGTGTATCTACATGTAGGTATAGCATCCACACAGCATGGAGGTGTATCTACATGTAGGTATAGCATACACACAGCATGGAGGTGTATCTACATGTAGGTATAGCATCCACACAGCATGGAGGTGTATCTACATGTAGGTATAGCATCCACACAGCATGGAGGTGTATCTACATGTAGGCATAGCATACACACAGCATGGAGGTGTATCTACATGTAGGTATAGCACACACAGCATGGAGGTGTATCTACATGTAGGTATAGCATGCACACAGCATGGAGGTGTATCTACATGTAGGTATAGCATGCACACAGCATGGAGGTGTATGTACATGTAGGTATAGCATACACACAGCATGGAGGTGTATCTACATGTAGGCATAGCATACACACAGCATGGAGGTGTATCTACATGTAGGCATAGCATACACACAGCATGGAGGTGTATCTACATGTAGGTATCGCATGCACACAGCATGGAGGTGTATCTACATATAGGCATAGCATACACACAGCATGGAGGTGTATCTACATGTAGGTATAGCATGCACACAGCATGGAGGTGTATCTACATGTAGGTATAGCATCCACACAGCATGGAGGTGTATCTACATGTAGGTATAGCATCCACACAGCATGGAGGTGTATCTACATGTAGGTATAGCATGCACACAGCATGGAGGTGTATCTACATGTAGGTATAGCATCCACACAGCATGGAGGTGTATCTACATGTAGGTATAGCATGCACACAGCATGGAGGTGTATCTACATGTAGGTATAGCATTCACACAGCATGGAGGTGTATCTACATGTAGGCATAGCATACACACAGCATGGAGGTGTATCTACATGTAGGCATAGCATGCACACAGCATGGAGGTGTATCTACATGTAGGTATAGCATGCACACAGCATGGAGGTGTATCTACATGTAGGTATAGCATGCACACAGCATGGAGGTGTATCTACATGTAGGTATAGCATCCACACAGCATGGAGGTGTATCTACATGTAGGTATAGCATCCACACAGCATGGAGGTGTATCTACATGTAGGTATAGCATCCACACAGCATGGAGGTGTATCTACATGTAGGTATAGCATACACACAGCATGGAGGTGTATCTACATGTAGGTATAGCATACACACAGCATGGAGGTGTATCTACATGTAGGTATAGCATCCACACAGCATGGAGGTGTATCTACATGTAGGTATAGCATACACACAGCATGGAGGTGTATCTACATGTATGTATAGCATGCACACAGCATGGAGGTGTATCTACATGTAGGTATAGCATGCACACAGCATGGAGGTGTATCTACATGTAGGTATAGCATCCACACAGCATGGAGGTGTATCTACATGTAGGTATACCATCCACACAGCATGGAGGTGTATCTACATGTACATGTAGGTATAGCATACACACAGCATGGAGGTGTATCTACATGTAGGTATAGCATCCACACAGCATGGAGGTGTATCTACATGTAGGTATAGCATCCACACAGCATGGAGGTGTATCTACATGTAGGTATAGCATGCACACAGCATGGAGGTGTATCTACATGTAGGTATAGCATCCACACAGCATGGCGGTGTATCTACATGTAGGTATAGCATTCACACGGCATGGAGGTGTATCTACATGTAGGCATAGCATTCACACAGCATGGAGGTGTATCTACATGTAGGTATAGCATGCACACAGCATGGAGGTGTATCTACATGTAGGTATAGCATGCACACAGCATGGAGGTGTATCTACATGTAGGTATAGCATGCACACAGCATGGAGGTGTATCTACATGTAGGTATAGCATACACACAGCATGGAGGTGTATCTACATGTAGGTATAGCATGCACACAGCATGGAGGTGTATCTACATGTAGACATAGCATACACACAGCATGGAGGTGTATCTACATGTAGGTATAGCATACACACAGCATGGAGGTGTATCTACATGTAGGTATAGCATACACACAGCATGGAGGTGTATCTACATGTAGGTACAGCATACACACAGCATGGAGGTGTATCTACATGTAGGTATAGCATACACACAGCATGGAGGTGTATCTACAGTACATGTAGGCATAGCATACACACAGCATGGAGGTGTATCTACATGTAGGTACAGCATCCACACAGCATGGAGGTGTATCTACATGTAGGTATAGCATGCACACAGCATGGAGGTGTATCTACATGTAGGTATAGCATACACACAGCATGGAGGTGTATCTACATGTAGGTATAGCATACATACAGCATGGAGGTGTATCTACATGTAGGTATAGCATCCACACAGCATGGAGGTGTATCTACATGTAGGTATAGCATACACACAGCATGGAGGTGTATCTACATGTAGGCATAGCATACACACAGCATGGAGGTGTATCTACATGTAGGTATAGCATCCACACAGCATGGAGGTGTATCTACATGTAGGTATAGTATACACACAGCATGGAGGTGTATCTACATGTAGGTATAGCATGCACACAGCATGGAGGTGTATCTACATGTAGGTATAGCATACACACAGCATGGAGGTGTATCTACATGTAGGTATAGCATGCACACAGCATGGAGGTGTATCTACATGTAGGTATAGCATCCACACAGCATGGAGGTGTATCTACATGTAGGTACAGCATACACACAGCATGGAGGTGTATCTACATGCATTCACACAGCATGGAGGTGTATCTACATGTAGGTATAGCATACATACAGCATGGAGGTGTATCTACATGTAGGTATAGCATACACACAGCATGGAGGTGTATCTACATGTAGGCATAGCATACACACAGCATGGAGGTGTATCTACATGTAGGTATAGCATCCACACAGCATGGAGGTGTATCTACATGTAGGTATAGCATGCACACAGCATGGAGGTGTATCTACATGTAGGTATAGCATACATACAGCATGGAGGTGTATCTACATGTAGGCATAGCATACACACAGCATGGAGGTGTATCTACATGTACATGTAGGTATAGCATACATACAGCATGGAGGTGTATCTACATGTAGGTATAGCATGCACACAGCATGGAGGTGTATCTACATGTAGGTATAGCATACACACAGCATGGAGGTGTATCTACATGTACATGTAGGTATAGCATACACACAGCATGGAGGTGTATCTACATGTAGGTATAGCATCCACACAGCATGGAGGTGTATCTACATGTAGGTATAGCATGCACACAGCATGGAGGTGTATCTACATGTAGGTATAGCATCCACACAGCATGGAGGTGTATCTACATGTAGGTATAGCATCCACACAGCATGGAGGTGTATCTACATGTAGGTATAGCATCCACACAGCATGGAGGTGTATCTACATGTAGGTATAGCATCCACACAGCATGGAGGTGTATCTACATGTAGGTATAGCATGCACACAGCATGGAGGTGTATCTACATGTAGGTATAGCATCCACACAGCATGGAGGTGTATCTACATGTAGGTATAGCATACACACAGCATGGAGGTGTATCTACATGTAGGTATAGCATGCACACAGCATGGAGGTGTATCTACATGTAGGTATAGCATGCACACAGCATGGAGGTGTATCTACATGTAGGTATAGCATGCACACAGCATGGAGGTGTATCTACATGTAGGTATAGCATACACACAGCATGGAGGTGTATCTACATGTAGGCATAGCATGCACACAGCATGGAGGTGTATCTACATGTAGGTATAGCATGCACACAGCATGGAGGTGTATCTACATGTAGGTATAGCATACATACAGCATGGAGGTGTATCTACATGTAGGCATAGCATACACACAGCATGGAGGTGTATCTACATGTACATGTAGGTATAGCATACATACAGCATGGAGGTGTATCTACATGTACATGTAGGTATAGCATACATACAGCATGGAGGTGTATCTACATGTAGGTATAGCATACACACAGCATGGAGGTGTATCTACATGTAGGTATAGCATGCACACAGCATGGAGGTGTATCTACATGTAGGTATAGCATGCACACAGCATGGAGGTGTATCTACATGTAGGTATAGCATGCACACAGCATGGAGGTGTATCTACATGTAGGTATAGCATGCACACAGCATGGAGTTGTATCTACATGTAGGTATAGCATGCACACAGCATGGAGGTGTATCTACATGTAGGTATAGCATCCACACAGCATGGAGGTGTATCTACATGTAGGTATAGCATCCACACAGCATGGAGGTGTATCTACATGTAGGTATAGCATCCACACAGCATGGAGGTGTATCTACATGTAGGTATAGCATCCACACAGCATGGAGGTGTATCTACATGTAGGTATAGCATGCACACAGCATGGAGGTGTATCTACATGTACGTATAGCACACACAGCATGGAGGTGTATCTACATGTACATGTAGGTATAGCATCCACACAGCATGGAGGTGTATCTACATGTACATGTAGGTATAGCATCCACACAGCATGGAGATGTATCTACATGTAGGTATAGCATACACACAGCATGGAGGTGTATCTACATGTAGGTATAGCATACACACAGCATGGAGGTGTATCTACATGTAGGTATAGCATGCACACAGCATGGAGGTGTATCTACATGTAGGTATAGCATACACACAGCATGGAGGTGTATCTACATGTAGGCATAGCATCCACACAGCATGGAGGTGTATCTACATGTAGGTATAGCATGCACACAGCATGGAGGTGTATCTACATGTAGGTATAGCATCCACACAGCATGAAGGTGTATCTACATGTAGGTATAGCATCCACACAGCATGGAGGCGCGCTCCTTCTTGCTCCAAAGCATAGAACACGCCTTGACACACTCAAAGGAGAAAAAGAGCTGTCCTTAATATCGAGTTGAACTTGAGAAGAATGGGAGGAGTTTAGCTAGAGTAGCAGCCGAATACGATGTTGGAAAGTGGATTGTCCACGATTTTGTGAGGAGCAAGGGCAAGCTGAAGACCTTGCACATTCATCCAAACACCCTATGGTCCAAATGTGTCTGGATGGCCGACTTCTACTCTACTCATTAGACATGCACTAATCAAATGTGTATGCTAATTATCTAACAATAACAGAAAAACCAAATGTGCTGTTGCATTGTACTGCATACATTATGGCCCGGCAGTTGGAGATGTGCACTATATATCACTCGTGCTGTTGCATTGCACTGCATACATTATGGCCCGGCAGTTGGAGATGTGCACTATATATCACTCGTGCTGTTGCATTGTACTGCATACATTATGGCCCGGCAGTTGCAGATGTGCACTATATATCACTCGTGCTGTTGCATTGCACTGCATACATTATGGCCCGGCAGTTGGAGATGTGCACTATAATTATATCACTCGTGCTGTTGCATTGTACTGCATACATTATGGCCCGGCAGTTGGAGATGTGCACTATATATCACTCGTGCTGTTGCATTGTACTGCATATATTATGGCCCGGAAGTTGGAGATGTACACTATATATCACTCGTGCTGTTGCATTGTAATGCATACATTATGGCCCAGCAGTTGGAGATGTACACTATATATCACTCGTGCTGTTGCATTGTACTGCATACATTATGGCCTGGCAGTTGTAGATGTGCACTATATATCACTCGTGCTGTTGCATTGTACTGCATACATTATGGCCCGGCAGTTGGAGATGTGCACTATATATCACTCGTGCTGTTGCATTGTACTACAGACATTATGGCCCGGCAGTTGGAGATGTATACTATATATCACTCGTGCTGTTGCATTGTACTGCATACATTATGGCCCGGCAGTTGGAGATGTACACTATATATCACTCGTGTTGTTGCATTGTACTACAGACATTATGGCCCGGCAGTTGGAGATGTGCACTATATATCACTCGTGCTGTTGCATTGTACTGCATACATTATGGCCCGGCAGTTGGAGATGTACACTATATATCACTCGTGCTGTTGCATTGTACTACAGACATTATGGCCCGGCAGTTGGAGATGTGCACTATATATCAGATGTGCACTATATATCACTCGTGCTGTTGCATTGTAGTGCAGACATTATGATAGCAAAGTGGGAATTGCTGTAAGTAAATTCATCACCTTTCTAACTGTTACAAGGTGCATGATCCAATTTCCTGTTCTCTGAGTTTGAATGAATAGAAAGTTCCCACACATCGAATATACTGTAGCCCTCTACACATCACACAAGCTAAAATGAGCACATTTAGCTAGCACATCACAACAATAGTGTATAAAATGTTTTAGCACAATTTCCCCAAAGAGGATTTGAGAGGATTTTGGATATGTTGTTCTATGAAAAATTACGCTTCTAATGACACCAAAATCAGTTTTCTACCACACAGGTAGGACCATTTTTTGGTCTTCAACAACCGTACGTGTGTGTGTGCATGTGTGGTTACATTCTAAACTCTCATGCCCAGCGTGAACCTGCACACAGACTAGTGGAAGACATACATGAGATGGTGTGTGTCCTCCCAGTTTTTCCTGATGTTAGCGATGGTGACTGCCTTGTGCTCCTGCAACAATTCCTGCTTCTTCCTCTCTTCCTTCTGTTGCTCCTCCTTGTGGACCCTTTCTTTTACTTCATGCCATTCCTTATCCTGGACCAAACCAAACCACAACACAACAACAACATTCAATAACCAAACAACAATATTCATAAGCACTCAACGATATTCATAAGCACACAACGCTATTCACAAGCACACAACAATATTCACAAGCACACAACAATATTTGTAAGCACACAATGCTATTCACAAGCAATTCGTAAGCATACAACACTATTCGCAAGCACACAATGTTATTCGCAAGCACACTATGCTATTCGAAAGCACACAACAATATTTGTAAGCACACAATGCTATTCGCAAGCACACAATGCTCGTAAGCACACAACAATATTCGCAAGCACACAAAACTATTCACAAGCACACAACAATATTTGTAAGCACACAATGCTATTCGTAAGCACACAATGCTATTCGTAAGCATACAACACTATTCACAAGCATACAACACTATTCACAAGCACACAATGCTATTCACAAGCACACAACGCTATTCACAAGCACACAACAATATTCGTAAGCACACAACAATATTCGCAAGCACACAATGCTATTCACAAGCACACAAAGCACACAATGCTATTCACAAGCACACAACAATATTCGTAAGCACACAACAATATTCACAAACATACAATGCTATTCACAAGCACACAACAATATTTGTAAGTACACAACAAGTGTTCAATAAGTATACAACAACACAACAATGTTCACAAGCCACAACAACATTCAATAACACAAAACAACAACATTCAATACGCATACAATACAACAATATTCATAAGACACAACAACAATATTCATAAGCCACAACAACAACATTCATAAGCCACAACAACAACATTCATAAGCCACAACAACAATATTCATAAGCCACAACAACAACATTCATAAGCCACAACACAATATTCATAAGCTGCAACAACAACATTCATAAGCCACAAGAACAATGTTAAATAGCACAAAAGAACAACAACATTCACTAAGCATACAACAACACAACAATATTCATAAGCACACAACAATAACACATAAGCCACAACAGCAACATTGAATGAGGACACAACAACTCTTCCAGCAACAACAGTAACATCAACAACAGCCCGCTCTCACAGTGATTTCAATCTGGTCAAGGTTCAAAATAGTATTGACCTGGAAGATGAAAGACTGGCGGTAGCTGGCAGCACAAGCAAGTGGGTTACCATCCAGAGTAAGCTCCTTGATATGCTCACAATGCAGAATAGAAGTAGCATCACTGAAGCTAAGTAGACATGTAGTCGAGAGAGCATGTAACTCATACCATGTGATGGAACAAGCAAGATAGCATGTACATAACTCATTACATGTGATGGAACAAGCAAGAGCATGTACATAACTCACTACATGTGATGGAACAAGAAAGAGAGCATGTACATAACTCACTGCATGTGATGGAACAAGAAAGAGAGCATGGTACATAACTCACTGCATGTGGCGGAACAAGAAAGAGAGCATGTACATAACTCACTACATGTGGTGGAACAAGAAACAGAGCATGTACATAACTCACTGCATGTGGCGGAACAAGAAAGAGAGCATGTACATAACTCATTACATGTGATGGAACAAGCAAGATAGCATGTACATAACTCATTACATGTGATGGAACAAGCAAGAGCATGTACATAACTCACTGCATGTGGTGGAACAAGAAAGAGAGCATGTACATAACTCAACTGCATGTGGCGGAACAAGAAAGAGAGCATGTACATAACTCACTACATGTGATGGAACAAGAAAGAGAGCATGTACATAACTCACTGCATGTGGCGGAACAAGAAAGAGAGCATGTACATAACTCATTACATGTGATGGAACAAGCAAGAGCATGTACATAACTCACTGCATGTGGTGGAACAAGAAAGAGAGCATGTACATAACTCAACTGCATGTGGCGGAACAAGAAAGAGAGCATGTACATAACTCACTACATGTGATGGAACAAGAAAGAGAGCATGTACATAACTCACTGCATGTGGTGGAACAAGAAAGAGAGCATGTACATAACTCATACCATGTGATGGAACAAGAAAGAGAGCATGTACATAACTCACTACATGTGATGGAACAAGAAAGAGAGCATGTACATACTCACTGCATGTGGCGTAACAAGAAAGAGAGCATGTACATAACTCATGATGGAACAAGAAACAGAGCATGTACATAACTCACTGCATGTGGCGGAACAAGAAAGAGAGCATGTACATAACTCACTGCATGTGGCGGAACAAGAAAGAGAGCATGTACATAACTCACTGCATGTGATGGAACAAGAAAGAGAGCATGTACATAACTCACTACATGTGATGGAACAAGAAAGAGAGCATGTACATAACTCACTGCATGTGGCGGAACAAGAAAGAGAGCATGTACATAACTCACTGCATGTGGCGGAACAAGAAAGAGAGCATGTACATAACTCACTGCATGTGGCGGAACAAGAAAGAGAGCATGTACATAACTCACTACATAACTCACTACATGTGGTGGAATAAGAAAGAGAGCATGTACATAACTCATGATGGAACAAGAAAGAGAGCATGTACATAACTCACTACATGTGGTGGAACAAGTAAGAGAGCATGTACATAACTCACTGCATGTGGCGGAACAAGAAAGAGAGCATGTACATAACTCACTACATGTGATGGAACAAGAAAGAGAGCATGTACATAACTCACTACATGTGGCGGAACAAGAAAGAGAGCATGTACATAACTCACTGCATGTGGTGGAACAAGCAAGAGCATGTACATAACTCACTACATGTGGTGGAACAAGAAAGAGAGCATGTACATAACTCACTACATGTGATGGAACAAGAAAGAGAGCATGTACATAACTCATGATGGAACAAGAAAGAGAGCATGTACATAACTCACTGCATGTGGCGGAACAAGAAAGAGAGCATGTACATAACTCTCTGCATGTGGCGGAACAAGAAAGAGAGCATGTACATAACTCACTACATGTGATGGAACAAGAATGAAGAGAACATGTAATTGTGCAAGAATAAGCCCAGTGCTTATCAGTGCTTATCAGTGCTTATCAGTTAAAAAGGGGAGAAATGTTCACCAACAGCAGTTTTCTGCTATCAGACATAACTGTGTTTACCTCTGAATGTGATTATTACTGAGGAAGAGTCTTGTTAGCTTAGGAAGTTCATCCACTTCGTACTGAGGGATAGAGTGAAGAGACAAAAACCTTTATCGGAGAGAGAGAAGGATTGGTGTTGGCCGAGCACTCACCACATTAGTCACTCTGTTTCTGGAAATGTTCACCTCTTCCAAGGATTGTAACTGCACAACTCCAGACACATGTGTGATGTTGTTGCCAGCCATGTTCAGAATTCTGAGATGGACAAGGTTATACAGTCCTTCTATCACTGTGATCTGAGGAGGGAGAAGACCAGGAAGAGGGTTTTAGCAAGGAATCCTTCTTTGAACCACCTTACCTGGTTCTCATGCAGGTCAAGAACATCGAGTTTGGTCAAAGTTTGCAAACCAGAAATCCTCCTAATCCTAAACACACATAAAGTGTGCCATGTAGAAGGGATAAAGGAAAGGATCACAACACATGTGCAGGTGCACACACAGACATGCATGCACATACACACAAACATGTCAATTTTTCTATTGCTTACATCAGTCACAAAATTAAAATTGCAACAATAAATCACACGAATGCAAAAGCAAGCCTGTAAAATGTTTAAAAAATGGCTCTACTTCTCAACAAACCTGTTTCTGCCGAGCATGAGTACCCTCAGAGATGTCAACCTATCTAGGCCATTTATCTCATGCAGCAGGTTGTCGTAGAGATCTAGGAAGACCAGTCGTAACAGACTGCTGAGGTTCTGCATGGATGTGATGGAGTTGTGCTGGAGATTCAACATGCGGAGTCGGCCCTCCCCCTCAAAGATGGGCACCATTGTTAGTCGTCGCAGGTCAAGGTTCAGCCGGTCTGGATTGGCTGCTCTAACCTCCGGTAACCGGTAGACCATAGGAACTCCTGAAGACGTGTGAGACTCCAAGATGATTATGCTATCCTTGCTGGGCATGATGGCAGGATCACAGGCAGTGGTGGCATGCTTCTGGCACCGTAAATGCCGACGGGTGGAGGAGGAAGAGGAGCAAGAGGAGGAAGAAGACAAATGATCTCGTCTTCCACAGCCCAAGGACTGGTTCACTCCTCCAATGGGATCTAGCATGACAATTATCAGAGGTAGTGGATGTGTTGTATAAACACACTGACTCACCATGGCAACCAGCAGGATTGTCTGTGCTCTCTGACCTTCCAGAGAGATGGTACTGAGCACCATAATGGTTGGAGTGACGAACATTCCCAACACCCTGCTGGACCAAATTAGTTGGAAAGGGAAGAAAAGATAATGGTAATGTCCTTAGCTGGTATGCATGCGGCAACGCTCTGGTCGCACCTGGCGCTGCACATCAGGAGTCAGCTCCAGGAAGTAAACTGAAGCCCCCACCTTTCTAGAGCCTGCAAAAACAGCATGTAGTTAGAGGCTTGACGCAACTAGTAACGTTCCCAGCTAACCTTTCCCCCAGCCACCCCCACGCTGGCCGTGCACCTTGCGCTCCATCTTTAATTATTATGCTGCGCATCATTAGAAAACTCGAACCCTTTTGTTTTGTTTTTAGCATGAACTGTTTTGGGATTGCTAGAGGCATAGTGGGAAAGAGATGTTACAGATCCACCCTGCTGTGTGCCAGGACCCCTCTCATTAAATTCCCTACCAGAGAAACTACAGGTGGGCAATGTAAGTCGAAATAAATCATGAGTTACAGCAGGTAAATAAAATTATGATTGAAAACTAGCTCTACAGATAACGAGTATGGAGAAAGTACAGGGAAGCAGTGGTCAAGATACCTCCACTACTTCACAGCAGCAGCAAAGAGAAGTGGCTACCATTGAGCTTCCCTCTAGTTATGGCCGGCTCCTTCCAATTAGTGAAGAAGAAATAGCTGTCGTCAATGTAAGCACATGAATCAGTTCTGTATTTTAATATCAGAGTGACTAGGTAAGCTATCTGTGGCTATGTTTTGAGTGAGCAAAGCAAAGCACTTCTCCCTCTGTGAGCAATGTGCGAACCTTGGGTGATGATTTGTGATACTCGTTGAGGTGAATAAGGTTGTTGGTCCTCACTCTCATGCAATAACTGATCCTGCCTGTTTCATCAGGGTCAAGGTTCTTATTCATAACTCTCTTGTAACTGATTCCACCTGTGTCTCGTCAAGGTTGAGGCAGGAGGTAAGTTTTGTCAGCTTTGTCTTAACCTGGATCAGTTATGGCCGTTATAACAGATTCTCCCCTCCCCTCTCCTTTCATTCCTGATGAATTATATTTACCTACTAATGGTCATGTCCTGTCATGCAGTACCTGATCTCTTCCACCCAAAGACCCAAAAGTGTGAACTAGTATTGATTTCTCACCAGCAGCTGTAATTACCCCCACCAAGCAGAGCAGCTAAAGCCTTCAAAATAGCAGACACCAAAAACAAGCAAAACAAACAAACAAACAAAATCTACTCGTGCCAAAAAGCTATTAGGCAGTATTGGTTGTTAAGTTAGGCAGACTTTGGTTGTTAATTGCTATTAGGCACACATTGGTTGTTATACACATTTAGCTATTTGGCACAATTGGTTGTTATGAGCATTTAGCTATTAGGCACAATTGGTTGTTATACACATTTAGCTATTTGGCACAATTGGTTGTTATGAGCATTTAGCTGTTTGGCACAATTGGTTGTTATGAGCATTTAGCTATTAGGCACGTATATATTGGTTGTTAGAGCATTTAGCTATTAGGCACACATTGGTTGTTATGAGAATTTAGCTATTAGGCACGTATGGTTGTTATGAGCATTTAGCTATTAGGCACATATATATTGGGTGTTAAGAGCATTTAGCTATTAGGCACGTATTGGATATTAAGAACATTTAGCTATTAGGCACACATTGGTTGTTAAGAGCATTTAGCTATTAGGCACACATTGGTTGTTATGAGCATTTAGCAATTGGTTGTTATAAGCTATTAGGCACATATATATTGGTTGTAAGAGCATTTAGCTATTAGGCACACATTGGTTAAGAGCATTTAGCTATTAGGCACACATTGGTTGTTATGAGCATTTAGCAATTGGTTGTTATAAGCTATTAGGCACATATATATTGGTTGTAAGAGCATTTAGCTATTAGGCACACATTGGTTAAGAGCATTTAGCTATTAGGCACACATTGGTTGTTATGAGCATTTAGCTATTTGGCACAATTGGCATTTAGCTATTAGGCACGTATATATTGGTTGTTAAGAGCATTTAGCTATTAGGCACGTATATATTGGTTGTTAAGAGCATTTAGCTATTAGGCACACATTGGTTGTTATGAGCATTTAGCTATTAGGCACGTATGTATTGGTTGTTAAGAGCATTTAGCTATTAGGCACGTATTGGTTGTTATGAGCATTTAGCTATTAGGCACGCAGAGCTAGAAATAGGGTTTGATGTTGGTAGGACATGATGTCCTAGCATAATAAGATTTGCTAGGTCATTTTCTAATATTGGTCAGTCATTACACTTCTACTAAATGTTGGTATATATACTTGCAATAATAATAGTATGATTCATAAAAACAAAAAAAAATGACAATACAGCATGAAAAGTTAAGTAGGACAAAAATGTCACTGCATGTTCTCCATCCAGTTATCCCAGTCTTCTAAAGGAAGATTGTCACCAGACTCACTACTTCTGTCTGACTCATTCTCTTCATCTTCATTCACTACCAATGCTGAGGTGCTAGGTGTAGCAGTAGCAGGCTTTCTTCCTGTACTTCCTCCTTGGCCACTGGTTTGTACTATCCCACCATAACTCAATGCTCAGTATTGAAATCATTTGTACCTAGCTCAGCTGTTTCCTACAATCACCAGACCTCAGCCTCTTACATTGCAATTAGCCTAGGGATACAATTAGCCAAGGGCACCAATTAGCCAAGGGCAGCACTGCATTCTATTAGCTAACCACACTATGTTTTTTCCCCCTCCTTTTTCTTTTTCACAACTAAGTGAATTTTACTTCTTGGTAACCACTGCAGCTGCAACACTAAGCAGCTGACTAGTAGTAGCCACTTAGCTTGTTATTTGCTGTTAGGACAATCTGGCCGACCAAATCACTGAGCAAGTAGTGATTTGGTCGGACAAATTGGTGAATTGCTCAGAAAATGATGATGACCACCTGTTATTTCTAGCTCTGGGCACGTATATATTGGTTGTGAAGAGCATTTAGCTATTAGGCATGTATTGGATATTAAGAGCATTTAGCTATTAGGCACGTATTGGTTGTTAAGAGCATTTAGCTATTAGGCACTATATATTGGTTGTTAAATATTAGGCACATATATATTGGTTGTTAAGAGCATTTAGCTATTAGGCACATATATATTGGTTGTTAGAGCATTTAACTATTAGGCACATATATATTGGTTGTTATGAGCATTTAGCTATTAGGCACACATTGGCTATTAGGCACGTATTTTTCTCACTGTTAGCACTTGCGTAAGTTGCATGCACTTTAACAGTAAGAACCATCAGCAAAACTCATTTTGTAGCGAAGTGTGAAGGAGAACAGCCACCAACAAGGAAGAAACGGTCACGTTACCAGAATCCACCCCCCCCCCTAAGCTAGGCTAGACAGAGACTATGAGTGAAAGGAGTACACGTGTGAATGATGATAGCTATGTCTTATTTATTGGCAGTCTTATTTAATACACAGCTGCCTATTTCCCATGCCAATATTGCAACAAAGAAAGGCATAAAATGACAAACATATATAATGATGCTGTGTGGCACTCTCCAGACTGTGCTGTGCTGCACTAGATATGATGCTGGTGTGTGGCACTCTCCAGACTGTGCTGTGCTGCACTAGATATGGTGCTGGTGTGTGGCACTCTCCAGACTGTGCTGTGCTGCACTAGATATGGTGCTGGTGTGTGGCACTCTCCAGACTGTGCTGTGCTGCACTAGATATGGTGCTGGTGTGTGGCACTCTCCAGACTGTACTGTGCTCCACTAGATATGGTGCTGGTGTGTGGCACTCTCCAGACTGTGCTGTGCTGCACTAGATATGATGCTGGTGTGTGGCACTCTCCAGACTGTGCTGTGCTGCACTAGATATGGTGCTGGTGTGTGGCACTCTCCAGACTGTACTGTGCTCCACTAGATATGGTGCTGGTGTGTGGCACTCTCCAGACTGTGCTGTGCTGCACTAGATATGGTGCTGGTGTGTGGCACTCTCCAGACTGTGCTGTGCTGCACTAGATATGGTGCTGGTGTGTGGCACTCTCCAGACTGTGCTGTGCTCCACTAGATATGGTGCTGGTGTGTGGCACTCTCCAGACTGTGCTGTGTTGCACTAGATATGGTGCTGGTGTGTGGCACTCTCCAGACTGTGCTGTGCTGCACTAGATATGGTGCTGGTGTGTGGCACTCTCCAGACTGTGCTGTGCTGCACTAGATATGATGCTGGTGTGTGGCACTCTCCAGACTGTGCTGCACTAGATATGATGCTGGTGTGTGGCACTCTCCAGACTGTGCTGTGCTGCACTAGATATGATGCTGGTGTGTGGCACTCTCCAGACTGTGCTGTGCTGCACTAGATATGGTGCTGGTGTGTGGCACTCTCCAGACTGTGCTGCACTAGATATGATGCTGGTGTGTGGCACTCTCCAGACTGTGCTGTGCTGCACTAGATATGGTGCTGGTGTGTGGCACTCTCCAGACTGTACTGTGCTCCACTAGATATGGTGCTGGTGTGTGGCACTCTCCAGACTGTGCTGTGCTGCACTAGATATGGTGCTGGTGTGTGGCACTCTCCAGACTGTGCTGTGCTGCACTAGATATGGTGCTGGTGTGTGGCACTCTCCAGACTGTGCTGCACTAGATATGATGCTGGTGTGTGGCACTCTCCAGACTGTGCTGTGCTGCACTAGATATGATGCTGGTGTGTGGCACTCTCCAGACTATGCTGTGCTGCACTAGATATGGTGCTGGTGTGTGGCACTCTCCAGACTGTGCTGTGCTGCACTAGATATGGTGCTGGTGTGTGGCACTCTCCAGACTGTGCTGTGCTGCACTAGATATGATGCTGGTGTGTGGCACTCTCCAGACTGTGCTGTGCTGCACTAGATATGGTGCTGGTGTGTGGCACTCTCCAGACTATGCTGTGCTGCACTAGATATGGTGCTGGTGTGTGGCACTCTCCAGACTGTGCTCCACTAGATATGGTGCTGGTGTGTGGCACTCTCCAGACTGTGCTGTGCTGCACTAGATATGGTGCTGGTGTGTGGCACTCTCCAGACTGTGCTGTGCTGCACTAGATATGGTGCTGGTGTGTGGCACTCTCCAGACTGTGCTGTGCTGCACTAGATATGATGCTGGTGTGTGGCACTCTCCAGACTGTGCTGTGCTGCACTAGATATGATGCTGGTGTGTGGCACTCTCCAGACTGTGCTGCACTAGATATGATGCTGGTGTGTGGCACTCTCCAGACTGTGCTGTGCTGCACTAGATATGATGCTGGTGTGTGGCACTCTCCAGACTGTGCTGTGCTGCACTAGATATGATGCTGGTGTGTGGCACTCTCCAGACTGTGCTGCACTAGATATGATGCTGGTGTGTGGCACTCTCCAGACTGTGCTGTGCTGCACTAGATATGATGCTGGTGTGTGGCACTCTCCAGACTGTGCTGCACTAGATATGATGCTGGTGTGTGGCACTCTCCAGACTGTGCTGCACTAGATATGATGCTGGTGTGTGGCACTCTCCAGACTGTGCTGTGCTGCACTAGATATGATGCTGGTGTGTGGCACTCTCCAGACTGTGCTGCACTAGATATGATGCTGGTGTGTGGCACTCTCCAGACTGTGCTGTGCTGCACTAGATATGATGCTGGTGTGTGGCACTCTCCAGACTGTGCTGTGCTGCACTAGATATGATGCTGGTGTGTGGCACTCTCCAGACTATGCTGTGCTGCACATGCCCCCTCAGAAGGTTCGCTGCATACTGGCATTGCTTGGGTGTGGTTTTCTTGCTGATTTATGTTATGAGAGAGCAGTGGCTCGGCTAAAACCCACTTGGTCAACTTCATAGAATTCTAAACAAATTTCGGGTTTTTTAAGCTCCAAAAACACTTCCACAAGACTTGAATCCCTCACGAAGTTAGTAAACTGCACCCCCCTCTCGCATAGAGTTAACTTTTTTACCCACACTAACTTGCATTAACATAGTTATAAAATTGTTAAAAGATCATCAGCACAATAAATCTGCTCATGTCTGTGCAGTGTTAAGCCTCTGAGCTGAGCAGCAGCTACTGTTTTCACTGAGGATGTGAAGAGTCGGTTGGAGGTCGTAAGTTAAGCACATACTTTCAACATAGCCAAGTTGACGACTTCGACCCATACATGTATGCATGACATCATAGAATAGCATCTGCTATGACTGGTTAGTTCTGGCGTTACCCTGAGCAACTGCTGCAACGTTTTAGAAGGAGGTTACTGGAGTATCATGTTTATTGATTAACCATCAACTTCATTTGCATTTTTTATGATAGTAATATCCATTAGCTATAACTTTTTCAAGATTTAACTTTCCAAATTGAAGCAAACAAAAGTTGTGTGTGCTACGTCACGCTATGTCTACAGCAAAACTTCAGGAAATTCACACAAGAGGACCTCAAATGTCAAGGGGTTCATAGTGATTCTTGGTAAACTCATGTGTCTATGCAGCTTTCCTCCAAAGGGTGGCTTCCAGGCACAGCAGTAAAGGCCAAAAAAACTAATCACAATCACAATTCGCAGGGTTTCATTTAGGGGGGGGCAGCTGCCCCCTCTTGGAACCTTTTTGCCCCCCCCCCCCCCCCCCCTTGGAAATTGTATTATTAAAATTCATTAGAAACTTTGTCACATCTTTAACCATCATGCCCCCCCCTTAATATCCAGATTCCTCCAGTTGCCCCACCTTGGACAATTTTCTAAATGAAACCCTGAATCAGCCACCACCCCCCCCCTTCTTCTATTTTTCCTGGCTCCTGTCAAACTGGAAGTAAAGTTATTTATTATGAGAAGAGTATGAGAAGAGTAATCTACTGGGCACGTGCAAGCAGAATATCCTGTGGTTAGCATGTTCATAATAAATATATATGTACATTATATGCCATATTTCACTGCATCTCGATTAGACCGCACACTATTTACTGGAATAAGACTGTACGTGCCCGCGACTAGACGCGGCACCAGCAGCAGGAAATATGAAAGCAGAGAAAGTCACACCCAACCAAGGCCAGTATGCAGCAAACCTGCATCAAGTTACTCGGTGTAACACCAGAACTAGCCCATCATAGATGCTAACTCAGCCACCTGCATAAAGTTACTCAGTGTAACACCAGAACTAGCCCATCATAGATGCTAACTCAGCCACCTGCATAAAGTTACTCAGTATAACACCAGAACTAGCCCATCATAGATGCTTAACTCAGCCACCTGCATAAAGTTACTCAGTGTAACACCAGAACTAGCCCATCATAGATGCTAACTCAGCCACCTGCATAAAGTTACTCAGTATAACACCAGAACTAGCCCATCATAGATGCTTAACTCAGCCACCTGCATAAAGTTACTCAGTGTAACACCAGAACTAGCCCATCATAGATGCTACTACCGTATTCACTTGAATATAAGTCGCTCACTGAATAGAAGTCGCTCTGAAATCTGCACTCCAAATGTAGCACACCAAGTTAATTACACCACCGCTCTTGCACACGCGCAGTCATGTATCATTAGCTAAGATAGCTTGTCTGCCGAGTTGATCAAGAAATCATTCCGTGCTTGTGGCATCACTGTGAAGGTGGACGGGTCTGAAGATGGAGAAATTCACTGCCTCAAAGTCGATAAAGTAGCAGCTTTACCTATCCCAGCCATTACTCAAGCTACTCGCCAGCTGTTGGAAGGAAGTGACAGCGGTGGAGGAGATCCATTTGCTTCCTTGGATGAAGAGGATTAAGAACAGATCGAACATAACGAACTCATTGTAGATTACGATAGCGATTAGGAACTCTTGCCAGCCAACTACAGTGGACCCTCAGTTATACGTAAGGCTTGGGACCAAGCCCCTTACGTATAAGTGAAATTTACGTATAAGTGAGGGTCATCTATGAATATGATTAAATAATTACGGTACAATGTATGTACATATAGTATATACTTACAGTACATATGTATAAATGTTTATTGTTTAAATGACTGCAATGTTGTTTGCCTCAGATTGGACTGTCTCTTATGAGAAGCCAATCTATGCACCCTTTTTAAGTGAAGGAGGGTGGTTGATTCGGATTCTTCCTGATGCTCATACCACAGTAGACATTTATCCATCATTTCTGCTGCCTCTGCACTGGATGGAATGCCAAGGGATAAGGATGAATCACTCTCCTCATCCGAACTGTCGTCATGGAGTTCTAGTGTAGCCTGTAATGATTACATGTACATTCGTACAATTTGAATGTAAAGATGTGCCATTGCTGGACATAGTGAGTCTGTGTACATACAGTAATTATTGAGATAAGTTACCTGTTGCAAAATTTCATGATCCGACAGTTCCTGGTGGCTCATTTCATCTGCTCCATGTAGCCAGATTGATATGCTTTCTTTGGTAGTGTCCAGCTTCTGCAAGAGTGGTTGAAATTCAGCTGCTACAGAAGTCGGCTCGTCATCTTCTTCAACTGCTGCTACAGAAGTAAGCTCGTCATCTTGAGCTTCTGAAGTAGGCTCATCATTATCTGCAGCATCATGATCATTGGGAGGTCTGAGTAACTTATTCCATGACTTGACCAAGGTAAGCGAGGGAATATCATCCCATGCCTCAGCACTCTTGTACACCACATCTTTCATTGTGATGCTTTTAATACTTTGCAGCATCGATTGTTCTTCTTCATTTAGAAGTTGCCGTAAAATAAGCTTCCTGTACCGCCTTTTTAATGATTCCAGTACTCCCTGATCCATGGGTTGGATGAGGGGGGTTGTATTTGGGGGAAGAAACATTGCCTTAATACAACCATTAGTGAGAATGTCAATGTCTGGATGCGATGGAGCATTATCCAACAGTAGCAGAGCTTTTTTTATTTGGATGCCTCTCCCATCTTGGTAGCTCTGGACAGCAGGTACAAATTCTTCGTGAAACCATGTCTTGAAGAGGGAGGAGCTCATCCATGCACTCTTCTGTGCATAGTATTTAACAGGTAAGTCCTTCATGTTCATATTCTTGAAGCATCTAGGTTTGGCAGATTTTCCTAATGTAAAAACACAAGACACTAAATACAAGCACTACACAGACCACATTCACATTACAGTCTTGCACACACCTATGAGGAGTAAGGGAAGTTTATGTGTGCCTGTGGCATTGCTACAAGCCATCAAGGTCACTCTATCCTTGGCACTCTTCATTCCTGGAGCATACTTCTCCGCAGCTGATGCCAAAGTTTTCCTTGGAAGGAGGCGAAAATACAACCCTGTTTCATCGCAATTGTAAACATCATTGAGGGTTAGCTCTTCCTTCTCCAAGTATTCCTGAAGAATGGCACGAAATGGATCGAGAGCACTGGGATTGGCTGATAGCTTTTCTCCCTGCATAGACGGCTGTCGTATGCCATGGCGATTACAAAAACGCCATAGCCATCCTGAGCTGGCCTTGAAACATGCATCGTGGGTGTCTGGGTGCAAGTTTCTATGAAACTGGTTTGCCTTCTCACTTAGCAGTGGGCCAGACACAGGCATCCCTTCAATTCTCTTCTGCGTAAACCATAGGAACACTACACAGAAACAGCCATTGTAGTAAGGTACAGTAGCTAGCTAAATGTTTCGTTTTTACTTACCAGCCTTGTCAAGTTGTTCATCATTAGCAGTCCTTACAACCTTCCTTTTCTTAGCAATGGTGCTGCTTTCCATTGATAAGTAAAAAGATCTAACTTTGTCCTCTCTCTTTCTTAGGTCACATATTGTTGAAACTCCAACCCCATATTCCCTGGCCAACTGTGAAGCACTGAAGTCCTTCTTGTCCAGAATCTCTTATCTTTTTTTCAATAGACATGACAACTCTCTTCCGCTTGACTTTTTGTTCAGCCATCAGTCTAAAAATATTATCCGAAGAGTTCAACGTGTTCAATAGACCCCGCCCATCGAGGGGGGAGAAAGAAGGGGAAAAAGGGGGATTTTTTAATTTTTTTATATTTAAAAAAAAATTATTTGCCTTGCGGATAATCCGAGTATGCGGATAACTGGGGTGCGGATAAACGAGGGTCCACTGTACTACCTAGCTCAATGTTTGAAATGAAACAATCACAACCACAATGACGCACAAAAAAATTGCGTCAGCACGATAGCGCAAGACTGGCTTGGCACTGCGCAAGCGCAATGCTTGAAGATTGCAACTTGATTTGGCTGAAATAAATACAAGTCGCAACTTATATTCGAGTGAATACGGTATTTACCATGTTAGTATTACTAAAGTAGACACACGTGCCTCTGTGTTCACATACATATACTAGATGCATGCATTATAAGTAGTTGCCTGTTCTTGCTGAAGGTCTGCACTGTTAACTACTTTGAACAGCATCTTTCAGGTGTTTGGCTGAACAGAGAAGTGGATTAGTCATGGCAATGCATTGGACAATTTGGAGTCTTCAGGTACATGTAGTAAAATTATGGCAACAGATGTATTGTACTCAAGTGGGAGAAAAATAGTTACATACAAGATCTTAAAGATGACGTTTACTACATGTACCTCCAAGAAGGATTCGAGGCACGCTCAAATGTGTGGTGTGTGTGTGTGTGTGTGTGTGTGTGTGTTTCTGAACAATTGTTCAAGTCTCTTTGCTGGAAAAGAAAGAATAATTAAATGACCAACCAGCTGAAGCCAGGGATGTCTTCATGGAACTAGGCGCCCTCACAATAGCTGAAGCCTGGGATGTCTTCATGGAACTAGGCGGCCCTCACAATAGCTGAAGCCTGGGATGTCTTAGGCGGCCCTCACAATAGCTGAAGCCTGGGATGTCTTCATGGAACTAGGTGGCCCTCACAATAGCTGAAGCCTGGGATGTCTTCATGGAACTAGGCAGCCCTCACAATAGCTGAAGCCAGGGATGTCTTCATGGAACTAGGCGGCCCTCACAATAGCTGAAGCCTGGGATGTCTTCATGGAACTAGGCGGCCCTCACAATAGCCCTCACAATAGCTGAAGCCTGGGATGTCTTCATGGAACTAGGCGGCCCTCACAATAGCTGAAGCCTGGGATGTCTTCATGGAACTAGGCGGTCCTCACAATAGCTGAAGCCTGGGATGTCTTCATGGAACTAGGCGACCCTCACAATAGCTGAAGCCTGGGATGTCTTCATGGAACTAGGCGGCCCTCACAATAGCTGAAGCCTGGGATGTCTTCATGGAACTAGGCGGCCCTCACAATAGCTGAAGCCTGGGATGTCTTCATGGAACTAGGCGGCCCTCACAATAGCTGAAGCCTGGGATGTCTTCATGGAACTAGGCGGCCCTCACAATAGCTGAAGGATCATTTAGATCTGGGAAGGTTATTTTTCTCTAGATAATGGCTCTGCCTTCTTCGGGTGCATGTGGTTTGTGCCCCTGCTGACTCGGACACAAACTGAACAGCTACATAACAGGACTTCACTATCTCTATGCTTTATCAAATCTACTGGGCCACAGGTAACAGATATTAAGTAAGCTTTATAACTAGTACTACTGGGCCACAGGTAACAGATATCAAGTAAGCTTTATAACTAGTACTACTGGGCCACAGGTACCAGATGTCAAGTAAGCTTTGTAACTAGTACTACTGGGCCACAGGTACCAGATGTCAAGTAAGCTTTGTAACTAGTACTACTGGGCCACAGGTACCAGATATCAAGTAAGCTTTATAACTCTGGTACTACTGGGGCACAGGTACCAGATGTCAAGTAAGCTTTATAACTCTAGTACTACTGGGCCACAGGTACCAGATGTCAAGTAAGCTTTGTAACTAGTACTACTGGGCCACAGGTACCAGATGTCAAGTAAGCTTTGTAACTAGTACTACTGGGCCACAGGTACCAGATATCAAGTAAGCTTTATAACTCTGGTACTACTGGGGCACAGGTACCAGATGTCAAGTAAGCTTTATAACTCTAGTACTACTGGGCCACAGGTATCAGATGTCAAGTAAGCTTTATAACTCTAGTACTACTGAGCCACTGGTACCAGATGTCAAGTAAGCTTTATAACTCTAGTACTACTGGGCCACAGGTACCAGATGTCAAGGAAGCTTTATAACTCTAGTACTACTGGGCCACAGGTACCAGATGTCAAGTAAGCTTTATAACTCTAGTACTACTGGGCCACAGGTACCAGATGTCAAGTAAGCTTTATAACTCTAGTACTACTGGGCCACAGGTACCAGATGTCAAGTAAGCTTTATAACTCTAGTACTACTGGGCCACAGGTACCAGATGTCAAGTAAGCTTTATAACTCTAGTACTACTGGGCCACAGGTACCAGATGTCAAGTAAGCTTTATAACTCTAGTACTACTGGGCCACAGGTACCAGATGTCAAGTAAGCTTTATAACTCTAGTACTACTGGGCCACAGGTACCAGATGTCAAGTAAGCTTTATAACTCTAGTACTACTGGGCCACTGGTAACAGATGTCAAGTAAGCTAATTTTATAAAATGATTTACTCTATGATGAACCTAAAATTTGTTTTGAAGGCTGGATCATCTGCTGGAACATCGAGAAACAATTGATCATGGGAGAGTTATACTCTACTTCCAGCGCTGAGAGTTTGGTTTTAAGCTAATTTAGTGTGTGTATGTACAGTATATACATACACACTTGTTTTGTATGCTAAGTCACGGGCATGCAGAAGTTAAGTTCCTTTCTGTGAATATGTGTTTGTCCAGGCCACAAAGAACCAAGCTTTTACAAGGTATGTCGCGACAAAGAAGCTCACCTGGGGAGTGTGTCTGCCTTTCCTGCCATCACATTAGCCTTCAGGACAGACCCGTTATAATAATTTTAAAAATCGCTCTAATTATAGACGAATGTTTTGTTTGGCTCCAAAAGACACCTGGCGTAGCAGCCGTAGCTGTAGAAAGTGTGTGAGGGGGCGGGGGGGAACCCAACCTCTTCAAGGATCTAGCTCTGTTTTCCCTCACACATATACCTGCATAATATGTGCCTTCACAAAAACTTCAGTACCAGATGACTCCAAATGTTACAATGCATGTCCGTGAGCAATCCATTTCTCAATGGCGGAATAAAGCTGTTGGTAAGACTCATCCAACCTGATGACACACGCACATGCTGTATTACATGTATAGGCAAAATGAATGATCTGTGCTCAGTTCTGCTGTTGGGTTTGTAGAGTTCTTGCTCCTGGGAAACTGTTGCGAAGTCCAAAGGAGGCTTTAGATGACCCTACATGGGTACACTCAGCACTGCAGCATGTCAACATGTGCTGACCCTACATGGGTGCAGTCAGGACTAGCAGCAAGACATGGCATGTGCTGACCCTACATGGGTACAGTCAACACTAGCAGCAAGACATGGCATGTGCTGACCCTACATGGGTGCAGTCAGCACTAGCAGCAAGACATGGCATGTGCTGACCCTACATGGGTACAGTCAGCACTAGCAGCAAGACATGGCATGTGCTGACCCTACATGGGTACAGTCAGCACTAGCAGCAAGACATGGCATGTGCTGACCCTACATGGGTACAGTCAGCACTAGCAGCAAGACATGGCATGTGCTGACCCTACATGGGCACAGTCAACACTAGCAGCAAGACATGACATGTGCTGACCCTACATGGGTACACTCAGCACTGCAGCAAGACATGGCATGTGCTGACCCTACATGGGTACAGTCAGCACTAGCAGCAAGACATGGCATGTGCTGACCCTACATGGGCACAGTCAGCACTAGCAGCAAGACATGGCATGTGCTGACCCTACATGGGCACAGTCAACACTAGCAACAAGACATGGCATGTGCTGACCCTACATGGGTACAGTCAGCACTAGCAGCAAGACATGGCATGTGCTGACCCTACATGGGTACAGTCAGCACTAGCAGCAAGACATGGCATGTGCTGACCCTACATGGGTACAGTCAGCACTAGCAGCAAGACATGGCATGTGCTGACCCTACATGGGTACAGTCAACACTAGCAGCAAGACATGGCATGTGCTGACCCTACATGGGTACAGTCAGCACTAGCAGCAAGACATGGCATGTGCTGACCCTACATGGGTACAGTCAACACTAGCAGCAAGACATGGCATGTGCTGACCCTACATGGGTACAGTCAGCACTAGCAGCAAGACATGGCATGTGCTGACCCTACATGGGTACAGTCAACACTAGCAGCAAGACATGGCATGTGCTGACCCTACATGGGTACAGTCAGCACTAGCAGCAAGACATGGCATGTGCTGACCCTACATGGGTACAGTCAGCACTAGCAGCAAGACATGGCATGTGCTGATCCTACATGGGTACAGTCAACACTAGCAGCAAGACATGGCATGTGCTGACCCTACATGGGTACAGTCAGCACTAGCAGCAAGACATGGCATGTGCTGACCCTACATGGGTACAGTCAACACTAGCAGCAAGACATGGCATGTGCTGACCCTACATGGGTACAGTCAACACTAGCAGCAAGACATGGCATGTGCTGACCCTACATGTTTGGTTTTTCTCAACATGCCAACAGACCACTGTACATGTCTGATTGCTTGAGTTGAGGAAGGTAAGAGGTAGAAAGCAAATCTGCATCTTCACCAGCTAGTCCTTGTTCAGATGATCCCACTTGGATGCAGATGATGGGCAACTTCTAGGAAACTGTACGCCATGTTACAACTATATATCCCAGATCACCCTGATACATTGTTGCCATTAGCAACCCCCTTGATGAGACGAACTCAAGCCCCCTTGCATGGGTATTTTCACTCGCTAGTCTTGGTAAAGGGTCTGTTTGTATGAGGTTATGCATGTGAGTCGTTAATGGGACATGCAGTTAGTGGCTGCTCTCAACCTTTCACTGCATGAATGATTCATGAACTTGTTTATTGTAGTTGGGAGGAGCAAGATAACAGCACTTTCAAACTACACAGTCAGGGGAGCAAGGGAGCAGCAATTTCAAACTACACAGTTGGGGGGAGCAAGAGAACAGCAGTTTCAACAAGACTGAACAATGTGTAGTTCATATCTGGTGATATATATATATAGCAACTTTGTGTGTGTGTGTGTGTATATCTGTAGAATTGTTTACCTATTTATTTACCATCAGGAGTGGTCTAGCATGGCCACACCCTTTTGTACTGGAGGAAAAGGGTCTGGAAATGTTGTGCTGGACTGCACATCAAATGATGTGGCTAGGGATGCCAACTGGAATAGGTGGAGAGGAGTCTACTTCATATAGTAGAACTCGAGCATTTGTTGAAGTGGAGAGCTGCTGCAACAGCTGAGAGCTCACCTTTTACCCCAGCTGTTGTATATAGCATCTCTGCACTCCTGAGATCCACGACGTGAAGTCGACTATGTTCACTCCCATTCAGTCGTGGACATGTGGGTGGAGCTTGCTGCCAGTTCTTCTCAAATGGCTCAGCACTAACATCTCCTTGACTTCCGCTCTCCAACATAATTCTCTGACCATCCCCAGTAGGCAAATTTGATTCACATTACAGTTGAGTGCAGTGCTCATGCAAATACGTTATTTAAAGGTCGTGTGGAGTTTATTTCAGACTTGAGGCACTCGTTCATGAGCCAACATTTCTGGACTCTTTCCCACTAGGTAAGTACAAAAGGGTGTGGCCAAGCCAGACTACACCAGGAGCTAAGGTTGTGGCCAAGCAGGGTGCAGCAAAGACTAGGGGTTGACATTATGATGGTGAAGCAAGACTAGGGGCTGACATGATGGTGAGGTATTGGGATGCAGCAAGACTAGGGGCTGCCATTATGATGGTGAGGTATTGGATGCAGCAAGACTAGGGGCTGCCATTATGATGGTGAGGTATTGGGTGCAGCAAGACTAGGGGCTGACATTACGATGGTGAGGTATTGGGTGCAGCAAGACTAGGGGCTGACATTATGATGGTGAGGTATTGGATGCAGCAAAACTAGGGGCTGACATTATGATGGTGAGGTATTGGATGCAGCAAGACTAGGGGCTGCCATTATGATGGTGAGGTATTGGGTGCAGCAAGACTAGGGGCTGACATTATGATGAAGCAAGACTAGGGGCTGACATTATGATGGTGAGGTATTGGGTGAAGCAAGACTAGGGGCTGACATTATGATGGTGAAGCAAGATTAGGGGTTGACATTATGATGGTGAGGTATTGGGTGAAGCAAGACTAGGGGCCGACATTATGATGGTGAAGCAAGATTAGGGGTTGACATTATGATGGTGAGGTATTGGGTGAAGCAAGACTAGGGGCTGACATTATGATGGTGAAGCAAGATTAGGGGTTGCCATTACGATGGTGAGGTATTGGATGCAGCAAGACTAGGGGCTGACATTATGATGGTGAAGCAAGACTAGGGGCTGACATTATGATGGTGAGGTATTGGGTGCAGCAAGACTAGGGGCTGACATTACGATGGTGAGGTATTGGATGAAGCAAGACTAGGGTTGACATTATGATGGTGAGGTATTGGGTGCAGGCAAGACTAGGGGCTGACATTATGATGGTGAAGCAAGATTAGGGTTGACATGATGGTGAGGTATTGGGTGCAGCAAGACTAGGGGCTGACATTATGATGAAGCAAGACTAGGGCTGACATTACGATGGTGAAGTATTGGGTGAAGTATTGGGTGAAGCAAGACTAGGGGCTGACATTATGATGGTGAGGTATTGGGTGAAGCAAGACTAGGGGCTGACATTATGATGGTGAAGCAAGATTAGGGGTTGACATTATGATGGTGAGGTATTGGGTGAAGGGGCTGACATTATGATGGTGAAGCAAGATTAGGGGTTGACATTATGATGGTGAGGTATTGGATGCAGCAAGACTAGGGGCTGACATTATGATGGTGAAGCAAGACTAGGGGCTGACATTATGATGGTGAAGCAAGATTAGGGGTTGACATTATGATGGTGAGGTATTGGGTGAAGGGGCTGACATTATGATGGTGAAGCAAGATTAGGGGTTGACATTATGATGGTGAGGTATTGGGTGCAGCAAGACTAGGGGCTGACATTACGATGGTGAGGTATTGGATGAAGCAAGACTAGGGTTGACATTATGATGGTGAGGTATTGGGTGCAGGCAAGACTAGGGGCTGACATTATGATGGTGAAGCAAGATTAGGGGTTGACATTATGATGGTGAGGTATTGGGTGCAGCAAGACTAGGGGCTGACATTATGATGAAGCAAGACTAGGGGCTGACATGATGGTGAGGTATTGGGTGAAGCAAGACTAGGGGCTGACATTATGATGGTGAAGCAAGATTAGGGGTTGACATTATGATGGTGAGGTATTGGGTGAAGCAAGACTAGGGGCTGACATTATGATGGTGAAGCAAGATTAGGGGTTGACATTATGATGGTGAGGTATTGGGTGAAGCAAGACTAGGGGCTGACATTATGATGGTGAAGCAAGACTAGGGGCTGACATTACGATGGTGAGGTATTGGATGAAGCACAAGACTAGGGTTGACATTATGATGGTGAGGTATTGGGTGCAGGCAAGACTAGGGGCTGACATTATGATGGTGAGGTATTGGGTGCAGCAAGACTAGGGGCTGCCATTATGATGGCGAGGTATTGGGTGCAGCAAGACTAGGGTTGACATTATGATGGTGAGGTATTGGGTGCAGGCAAGACTAGGGGCTGACATTATGATGGTGAGGTATTGGGTGCAGGCAAGACTAGGGGCTGACATTATGATGGTGAGGTATTGGGTGCAGGCAAGACTAGGGGCTGACATTATGATGGTAAGGTATTGGGTGCAGCAAGATAGGGGCTGACATTATGAAGGTGAAGCAAGACTAGGGGCTGACATTACGATGGTGCAGCAAGACTAGGGGCTGACATTATGATGGTGAGGTATTGGGTGAAGCAAGACTAGGGGCTGCCATTATGATGGTGAGGTATTGGGTGAAGCAAGACTAGGGGCTGACATTACGATGGTGCAGCAAGACTAGGGGCTGACATTATGATGGTGAGGTATTGGGTGAAGCAAAGACTAGGGGCTGCCATTATGATGGTGAGGTATTGGGTGAAGCAAGACTAGGGGCTGACATTATGATGGTGCAGCAAGACTAGGGGCTGACATTACGATGGTGAAGCAAGACTAGGGGCTGACATTATGATGGTGAGGTATTGGGTGAAGCAAGACTAGGGGCTGCCATTATGATGGTGAGGTATTGGGTGCAGCAAGACTAGGGGCTGACATTACGATGGTGAGGAGTTGAATTGTTGAATTTTTGTAAAATTAAAATAATCTGCCCATTTCTGATCTCTTCTCAGCTGGTCAATAATTATCATACACCACACACGCACAAACATATACACAATAGTTATGACATCACAATTGGACAACATGGTGTTTTTGCTGGGTAAGTGGTTCTGCTTGGCCAGGTGCCGTTGGCAATACAGTCACAGACAAATCCCATGTCATGGTATCCACAGCAATAGGCCCCACCCCCTGCCACAGAGTTGCACCAGACCCTGAGAACCCAGTGGAGGGTGTGGCATGAGTCAACATTTCAGCGGACTTTTTAGCGAGGAGGAACTCAAAGTGCAGCTGCCACCTCACGGTGACGACAGGGGTCTGGAAGGACTGACATACCCCAAGCGGGATGGGGAGGGCAAACTGAGACTGCAGGGTGTTGTGACAACACTCTGAGTGTCTGCCGTGCACTGAGCACACGGACCTCAGAGTAGCCGCAGACTTGAGACTCTCTTTGCTCACTTCTTCTTTGCACTGCAGTGCCACGTTCATCTGCATGGGGGTGGGGTGGACATGCATAGGTGAGGGGTGCACATGTTTATCACCTGTATGGAGGTGGGGTGGACATGCATAGGTGAGGGGTGTACATGTTTATCACCTGTATGGGGGTGAGGTGGACATGCATAGGTGAGGGGTGCACATGTTTATCACCTGTATGGGGGTGAGGTGGACATGCATGCACATGTTTATCACCTGTATGGAGGTGAGGTGGACATGCATAGGTGAGGGGTGCACATGTTTATCACCTGTATGGAGGCGAGGTGGACATGCATAGGTGAGGGGTGCACATGTTTATCACCTGTATGGAGGTGAGGTGGACATGCATAGGTGAGGGGTGCACATGTTTATCACCTGTATGGAGGTGAGGTGGACATGCATAGGTGAGGGGTGCACATGTTTATCACCTGTACGGGGGTGAGGTGGACATGCATAGGTGAGGGATGCACGTGTTTATCACCTGTATGGGGGTGAGGTGGACATGCATGCACATGTTTATCACCTGTATGGAGGTGAGGTGGACATGCATAGGTGAGGGGTGCACATGTTTATCACCTGTATGGAGGTGAGGTGGACATGCATAGGTGAGGGGTGCACATGTTTATCACCTGTATGGAGGTGAGGTGGACATGCATAGGTGAGGGGTGCACATGTTTATCACCTGTAGGTGAGGTGGACATGTATAGGTGAGGGGTGTACATGTTTATCACATGTATGGAGGTGAGGTGTGCATGCATAGGTGAGGGGGTGCACATGTTTATCACCTGTATGGAGGTGAGGTGGACATGCATAGGTGAGGGGTGCACATGTTTATCACCTGTATGGAGGTGGGGTGGACATGCATAGGTGAGGGGGTGCACATGTTTATCACCTGTATGGAGGTGAGGTGGACATGCATAGGTGAGGGGGTGCACATGTTTATCACCTGTATGGAGGTGAGGTGGACATGCATAGGTGAGGGGTGCACATGTTTATCACCTGTATGGAGGTGAGGTGGACATGCATAGGTGGGGGGGTGCACATGTTTATCACCTGTATGGAGGTGAGGTGGACATGCATAGGTGAGGAGTGCACATGTTTATCACCTGTATGGAGGTGGGGTGGACATGCATAGGTGAGGGGTGCACATGTTTATCACCTGTATGGAGGTGAGGTGGACATGCATGTGAGGGGTGCACATGTTTATCACCTGTATGGGGGTGGGGTGGACATGCATAGGTGAGGGGTGCACATGTTTATCACCTGTATCAAGGTGAGGTGGACATGCATAGGTGAGAGGTGCACATGTTTATCACCTGTATGGAGGTGAGGTGGACATGCATAGGTGAGGGGTGCACATGTTTATCACCTGTATGGAGGTGTGCATGCATAGGTGAGGGGTGCACATGTTTATCACCTGTATGGAGGTGAGGTGGACATGCATAGGTGAGGGGTGCACATGTTTATCACCTGTATGGAGGTGAGGTGGACATGCATAGGTGAGGGGTGCACATGTTTATCACCTGTATGGAGGTGAGGTGGACATGCATAGGTGAGGGGCGCACATGTTTATCACCTGTATGGAGGTGAGGTGAGCATGCATAGGTGAGGGGTGCACATGTTTATCACCTGTATGGAGGTGAGGTGGACATGCATAGGTGAGGGGTGCACATGTTTATCACCTGTATGGAGGTGAGGTGGACATGCATAGGTGAGGGGGTGCACATGTTTATCACCTGTATGGGGGTGAGGTGGACATGCATAGGTGAGGGGGTGCACATGTTTATCACCTGTATGGAGGTGAGGTGGACATGCATAGGTGAGGGGTGCACATGTTCTATCAGGATGGTCCGGAGTGCGCGGACAATCTCAGATCAGCTATGCATGTGCAAAGATCCACCTAATCCTTGCCCTCTAGGTGGGGAATTTGAACTTAGAACACCCACGGCTGACCCCTACAGCACCACTGGATGATATACACAACAATACTAGCCGCACCCACAACAATACTAGCCGCACCCCCTGTCCACCCAGTGGGGTTTTGATTCAGTGCACCTTCTAATCTACAACTTGACTGTGTGCAACCTCCTCTGAGCTCTCTACATCCACCACATCTACAACTTGACTGTGTGCAGCTCCTCTGAGCTCTCTACATCCTCCACATCTACAACTTGACTGTGTGCAGCTCCTCTGAGCTCTCTACATCCATCACATCTACAATTTGACTGTGTGAAGCCTCCTCTGAGCTCTCTACATCCACCACATCTACAACTTGACTGTGTGCAGCTCCTCTGAGCTCTCTACATCCATCACATCTACAACTTGACTGTGTGCAGCTCCTCTGAGCTCTCTACATCCACCACATCTACAACTTGACTGTGTGAAGCCTCCTCTGAGCTCTCTGCATCCATCACATCTACAACTTGACTGTGTGCAGCTCCTCTTAGCTCTCTACATCCACCACATCTACAACTTGACTGTGTGCAGCTCCTCTGAGCTCTCTACATCCACCACATCTACAACTTGACTGTGTGAAGCCTCCTCTGAGCTCTCTGCATCCATCACATCTACAACTTGACTGTGTGAAGCCTCCTCTGAGCTCTCTGCATCCATCACATCTACAACTTGACTGTGTGCAGCTCCTCTTAGCTCTCTACATCCACCACATCTACAACTTGACTGTGTGCAGCTCCTCTGAGCTCTCTACATCCATCACATCTACAACTTGACTGTGTGCAGCTCCTCTGAGCTCTCTACATCCACTACATCTACAACTTGACTGTGTGCAGCAGCCTCCTCTGAGCTCTCTACATCCACCACATCTACAACTTGACTGTGTGCAGCTCCTCTGAGCTCTCTACATCCATCACATCTACAACTTGACTGTGTGCAGCTCCTCTGAGCTCTCTACATCCACCACATCTACAACTTGACTGCGTGCAACCTCCTCTTAGCTCTCTACATCCACCACATCTACAACTTGACTGTGTGCAGCTCCTCTGAGCTCTCTACATCCACCACATCTACAACTTGACTGTGTGCAGCAGCCTCCTCTGAGCTCTCTACATCCACCACATCTACAACTTGACTGTGTGCAGCTCCTCTGAGCTCTCTACATCCACCACATCTACAACTTGACTGTGTGCAGTCTCCTCTGAGCTCTCTACATCCACCACATCTATAACTTGACTGTGTGAGCTCTCTACATCCATCACATCTACAACTTGACTGTGTGCAACCTCCTCTGAGCTCTCTACATCCATCACATCTACAACTTGACTGTGTACAGTCTCCTCTGAGCTCTCTACATCCATCACATCTATAACTTGACTGTGTGCAGCTCCTCTGAGCTCTCTACATCCACCACATCTACAACTTGACTGTGTGCAACCTCCTCTGAGCTCTCTACATCCATCACATCTATAACTTGACTGTGTGCAGCTCCTCTGAGCTCTCTACATCCACCACATCTACAACTTGACTGTGTGAAGCCTCCTCTGAGCTCTCTACATCCACCACATCTATAACTTGACTGTGTGAAGCCTCCTCTGAGCTCTCTACATCCACCACATCTACAACTTGACTGTGTGCAACCTCCTCTGAGCTCTCTGCATCCACCACATCTACAACTTGACTGTGTGCAGCTCCTCTGAGCTCTCTACATCCACCACATCTACAACTTGACTGTGTGCAACCTCCTCTGAGCTCTCTACATCCACCACATCTACAACTTGACTGTGTGCAGCTCCTCTGAGCTCTCTACATCCACCACATCTACAACTTGACACAGCCTCCTCTGAGCTCTCTACATCCACCACATCTATAACTTGACTGTGTGCAACCTCCTCTGAGCTCTCTACATCCACCACATCTACAACTTGACTGCGTGCAGCTCCTCTGAGCTCTCTACATCCACCACATCTACAACTTGACTGCGTTCAGCTCCTCTGAGCTCTCTATATCCACCACATCTATAACTTGACTGTGTGCAGCTCCTCTGAGCTCTCTACATCCACCACATCTATAACTTGACTGTGTGCAGCTCCTCTGAGCTCTCTACATCCACCACATCTACAACTTGACTGCGTGCAACCTCCTCTTAGCTCTCTACATCCACCACATCTACAACTTGACTGTGTGCAGCTCCTCTGAGCTCTCTACATCCATCACATCTACAACTTGACTGGCTCCTCTGAGCTCTCTACATCCACCACATCTACAACTTGACTGCGTGCAACCTCCTCTTAGCTCTCTACATCCACCACATCTACAACTTGACTGTGTGCAGCTCCTCTGAGCTCTCTACATCCACCACATCTACAACTTGACTGTGTGCAACCTCCTCTGAGCTCTCTACATCCACCACATCTACAACTTGACTGTGTGCAGCAGCCTCTTCTGAGCTCTCTACATCCACCACATCTACAACTTGACTTGTGTGCAGCTCCTTTGAGCTCTCTACATCCACCACATCTACAACTTGACTGTGTGCAGTCTCCTCTGAGCTCTCTACATCCACCACATCTACAACTTGACTGTGTGCAGCTACTCTGAGCTCTCTACATCCATCACATCTACAACTTGACTGTGTGCAACCTCCTCTGAGCTCTCTACATCCATCACATCTACAACTTGACTGTGTACAGCCTCCTCTGAGCTCTCTACATCCATCACATCTATAACTTGACTGTGTGCAGCTCCTCTGAGCTCTCTACATCCACCACATCTACAACTTGACTGTGCAACCTCCTCTGAGCTCTCTACATCCATCACATCTATAACTTGACTGTGTGCAGCTCCTCTGAGCTCTCTACATCCACCACATCTACAACTTGACTGTGTGAAGCCTCCTCTGAGCTCTCTACATCCACCACATCTATAACTTGACTGTGTGCAACCTCCTCTGAGCTCTCTACATCCACCACATCTACAACTTGACTGTGTGCAGCTCCTCTGAGCTCTCTACATCCACCACATCTACAACTTGACACAGCCTCCTCTGAGCTCTCTACATCCACCACATCTATAACTTGACTGTGTGCAACCTCCTCTGAGCTCTCTACATCCACCACATCTACAACTTGACTGTGTGCAGCTCCTCTGAGCTCTCTACATCCACCACATCTACAACTTGACTGTGTGCAGCAGCCTCCTCTGAGCTCTCTACATCCACCACATCTACAACTTGACTGTGTGCAGCTCCTCTGAGCTCTCTACATCCACCACATCTACAACTTGACTGTGTGCAGTCTCCTCTGAGCTCTCTACATCCACCACATCTATAACTTGACTGTGTGAGCTCTCTACATCCATCACATCTACAACTTGACTGTGTGCAACCTCCTCTGAGCTCTCTACATCCATCACATCTACAACTTGACTGTGTACAGTCTCCTCTGAGCTCTCTACATCCATCACATCTATAACTTGACTGTGTGCAGCTCCTCTGAGCTCTCTACATCCACCACATCTACAACTTGACTGTGTGCAACCTCCTCTGAGCTCTCTACATCCATCACATCTATAACTTGACTGTGTGCAGCTCCTCTGAGCTCTCTACATCCACCACATCTACAACTTGACTGTGTGAAGCCTCCTCTGAGCTCTCTACATCCACCACATCTATAACTTGACTGTGTGAAGCCTCCTCTGAGCTCTCTACATCCACCACATCTACAACTTGACTGTGTGCAACCTCCTCTGAGCTCTCTGCATCCACCACATCTACAACTTGACTGTGTGCAGCTCCTCTGAGCTCTCTACATCCACCACATCTACAACTTGACTGTGTGCAACCTCCTCTGAGCTCTCTACATCCACCACATCTACAACTTGACTGTGTGCAGCTCCTCTGAGCTCTCTACATCCACCACATCTACAACTTGACACAGCCTCCTCTGAGCTCTCTACATCCACCACATCTATAACTTGACTGTGTGCAACCTCCTCTGAGCTCTCTACATCCACCACATCTACAACTTGACTGCGTGCAGCTCCTCTGAGCTCTCTACATCCACCACATCTACAACTTGACTGCGTTCAGCTCCTCTGAGCTCTCTATATCCACCACATCTATAACTTGACTGTGTGCAGCTCCTCTGAGCTCTCTACATCCACCACATCTATAACTTGACTGTGTGCAGCTCCTCTGAGCTCTCTACATCCACCACATCTACAACTTGACTGCGTGCAACCTCCTCTTAGCTCTCTACATCCACCACATCTACAACTTGACTGTGTGCAGCTCCTCTGAGCTCTCTACATCCATCACATCTACAACTTGACTGGCTCCTCTGAGCTCTCTACATCCACCACATCTACAACTTGACTGCGTGCAACCTCCTCTTAGCTCTCTACATCCACCACATCTACAACTTGACTGTGTGCAGCTCCTCTGAGCTCTCTACATCCACCACATCTACAACTTGACTGTGTGCAACCTCCTCTGAGCTCTCTACATCCACCACATCTACAACTTGACTGTGTGCAGCAGCCTCTTCTGAGCTCTCTACATCCACCACATCTACAACTTGACTTGTGTGCAGCTCCTTTGAGCTCTCTACATCCACCACATCTACAACTTGACTGTGTGCAGTCTCCTCTGAGCTCTCTACATCCACCACATCTACAACTTGACTGTGTGCAGCTACTCTGAGCTCTCTACATCCATCACATCTACAACTTGACTGTGTGCAACCTCCTCTGAGCTCTCTACATCCATCACATCTACAACTTGACTGTGTACAGCCTCCTCTGAGCTCTCTACATCCATCACATCTATAACTTGACTGTGTGCAGCTCCTCTGAGCTCTCTACATCCACCACATCTACAACTTGACTGTGCAACCTCCTCTGAGCTCTCTACATCCATCACATCTATAACTTGACTGTGTGCAGCTCCTCTGAGCTCTCTACATCCACCACATCTACAACTTGACTGTGTGAAGCCTCCTCTGAGCTCTCTACATCCACCACATCTATAACTTGACTGTGTGCAACCTCCTCTGAGCTCTCTACATCCACCACATCTACAACTTGACTGTGTGCAGCTCCTCTGAGCTCTCTACATCCACCACATCTACAACTTGACACAGCCTCCTCTGAGCTCTCTACATCCACCACATCTATAACTTGACTGTGTGCAACCTCCTCTGAGCTCTCTACATCCACCACATCTACAACTTGACTGTGTGCAGCTCCTCTGAGCTCTCTACATCCACTACATCTACAACTTGACTGTGTGCAGCTCCTCTGAGCTCTCTACATCCACCACATCTATAACTTGACTGTGTGCAGCTCCTCTGAGCTCTCTACATCCACCACATCTACAACTTGACTGCGTGCAGCTCCTCTGAGCTCTCTATATCCACCACATCTATAACTTGACTGTGTGCAGCTCCTCTGAGCTCTCTACATCCACCACATCTATAACTTGACTGTGTGCAGCAGCCTCCTCTGAGCTCTCTACATCCACCACATCTACAACTTGACTGTGTGCAGCTCCTCTGAGCTCTCTACATCCATCACATCTACAACTTGACTGTGTGCAGCTCCTCTGAGCTCTCTACATCCACCACATCTACAACTTGACTGCGTGCAACCTCCTCTTAGCTCTCTACATCCATCACATCTACAACTTGACTGTGTGCAGCTCCTCTGAGCTCTCTACATCCACCACATCTACAACTTGACTGCGTGCAACCTCCTCTTAGCTCTCTACATCCACCACATCTACAACTTGACTGTGTGCAGCTCCTCTGAGCTCTCTACATCCACCACATCTACAACTTGACTGTGTGCAACCTCCTCTGAGCTCTCTACATCCACCACATCTACAACTTGACTGTGTGCAGCAGCCTCCTCTGAGCTCTCTACATCCACCACATCTACAACTTGACTGTGTGCAGCTCCTCTGAGCTCTCTACATCCATCACATCTATAACTTGACTGTGTGCAGCCTCCACTGAGCTCTCTACATCCACCACATCTACAACTTGACTGTGTGCAACCTCCTCTGAGCTCTCTACATCCATCACATCTATAACTTGACTGTGTGAAGCCTCCTCTGAGCTCTCTACATCCATCACATCTACAACTTGCCTCCTCTGAGCTCTCTACATCCACCACATCTACAACTTGACTGTGTGCAGCTCCTCGGAGCTCTCTACATCCACCACATCTATAACTTGACTGTGTGCAACCTCCTCTGAGCTCTCTACATCCACCACATCTACAACTTGACTGTGTGCAGCTCCTCTGAACTCTCTACATCCACCACATCTACAACTTGACTGTGTGCAGCTCCTCTGAGCTCTCTACATCCACCACATCTACAACTTGACTGCGTGCAGAGCTCTCTACATCCACCACATCTACAACTTGACTGTGTGAAGCCTCCTCTGAGCTCTCTACATCCATCACATCTACAACTTGACTGTGTGCAGCTCCTCTGAGCTCTCTACATCCACCACATCGACAACTTGACTGTGTGCAGCCCCTCTGAGCTCTCTACATCCACCACATCTACAACTTGACTGTGTGCAGCTCCTCTGAGCTCTCTACATCCACCACATCTACAACTTGACTGTGTGCAGCTCCTCTGAGCTCTCTACATCCACCACATCTATAACTTGCCTCCTCTGAGCTCTCTACATCCACCACATCTACAACTTGCCTCCTCTGAGCTCTCTACATCCACCACATCTATAACTTGACTGTGTGCAACCTCCTCTGAGCTCTCTACATCCACCACATCTACAACTTGCCTCCTCTGAGCTCTCTACATCTACCACATCTATAACTTGACTGCGTGCAGCTCCTCTGAGCTCTCTGCATCCACCACATCTACAACTTGCCTCCTCTGAGCTCTCTACATCCATCACATCTACAACTTGACTGTGTGCAGCTCCTCTGAGCTATCTACATCCACCACATCTATAACTTGACTGTGTGCAGCTCCTCTGAGCTCTCTACATCCACCACATCTACAACTTGACTGTGTGCAGCTCCTCTGAGCTCTCTACATCCACCACATCTACACCTCCTCTGAGCTCTCTACATCCACCACATCTATAATTTGACTGTGTGCAGCTCCTCTGAGCTCTCTACATCCACCACATCTACAACTTGACTGTGTGCAGCCTCCTCTGAGCTCTCTACATCCATCACATCTACAACTTGACTGTGTGCAGCTCCTCTGAGCTCTCTACATCCACCACATCTATAACTTGACTGTGTGCACCCTCCTCTGAGCTCTCTACATCCATCACATCTACAACTTGACTGTGTGCAGCTCCTCTGAGCTCTCTACATCCACCACATCTACAACTTGACCGTGTGCAGCTCCTCTGAGCTCTCTACATCCACCACATCTACAACTTGACTGTGTGCAGCTCCTCTGAGCTCTCTACATCCATCACATCTACAACTTGACTGTGTGCAGCTCCTCTGAGATCTCTACATCCATCACATCTACAACTTGACTGTGTGAAGCCTCCTCTGAGCTCTCTACATCCATCACATCTACAACTTGACTGTGTGCAACCTCCTCTGAGCTCTCTACATCCACCACATCTACAACTTGACTGTGTGCAGCTCCTCTGAGCTCTCTACATCCACCACATCTACAACTTGACTGTGTGAAGCCTCCTCTAAGCTCTCTACATCCACCATACTCTCAGACTCTCATGTGAGAAGGCTTGCCTGTAAGCAAGCAATGGTGGCAGCACTCATGTCCAGTGTTCCAATAATGTCTTCTCCCAACTTGTAAGAGGCCTTGTAGAGAGAGACGCGGCCCAGAACCTCATTCTGGCTCTTGAGGGTGTAATTCACTGAGCAAACGAGAAACAATGTCTGCTCAAGCACATGTACATAAATGTGGAGGGGGAGAAAGATGGAGGAGTGGGTGGAGGAGTGGGTGGAGTGATGGAGGAGTGGGTGGAGTGATGGAGGAGTGGGTGGAGTGACGGAGGAGTGGGTGGAGTGACGGAGGAGTGGGTGGAGTGACGGAGGAGTGGGTGGAGTGAGGGAGGATTGGGTGGAGTGACGGAGGAGTGGGTGGAGTGACGGAGGAGTGGGTGGAGTGACGGAGGAGTGGGTGGAGTGACGGAGGAGTGGGTGGAGTGACGGAGGGGTGGGTGGAGTGATGGAGGAGTGGGTGGAGTGATGGAGTAGTGGGTGGAGTGACGGAGGAGTGGGTGGAGTGACGGAGGAGTGGGTGGAGTGACGGAGGAGTGGGTGGAGTGATGAGGGATGGGTGGAGTGATGGAGGAGTGGGTGGAGTGATGGGGGAGTGGGTGGAGTGATGGAGGAGTGGGTGGAGTGACGGAGGAGTGGGTGGAGGAGTGGGTGGAGTGATGGAGGAGTGGGTGGAGTGATGGAGGAGTGGGTGGAGTGACGGAGGAGTGGGTGGAGTGATGGAGGAGTGGGTGGAGTGATGGAGGAGTGGGTGGAGTGATGGAGGAGTGGGTGGAGTGACAGAGGAGTGGGTGGAGTGATGGAGGAGTGGGTGGAGTGATGGAGGAGTGGGTGGAGTGATGGAGGAGTGGGTGGAGTGATGGAGGAGTGGGTGGAGGAGTGATGGAGGAGTGGGTGGAGTGATTGATTGTAGAGAGGGTATAGGGAATGAGTGATGGTGAAGTGGGTGGATTGAATCAGGAAGAGAGGAATGGAGAAGAGGAAGAAGAAAGAAGGTACTTACATGACGATCGTCGGGACGTCTCAGTGGCCAATGCCTGCAGGGCTATTTCCAGTGAGGGGTCCTCCTTCACGTCGCTGACCAGGAAGGGATTAGAGTATCGTGGGGAAGGGGACACATACGAGCTGTAGAGGGACTCTGGGATGACCAGGACTCTGAATGGAGTGCGTATGATCTGTGCAGGACAGCCCAGCTTCTGTGCTCCTACAGTGAGCTTGTAGCTGTACTTGACCAGTCGGCCACTGAAGGAAGGAGGGCCACCGCTAGGCAGCTGCTCACTGTACACCACTGTAAGTATGTGTGTGTGTGTGTGTGTCCCCATAACATGTTACAATATTCAGTACTGTGCACTTAAGGGTGGGTGTGCTGCTCGAACTCACCGTGCTTCACTTCTCCAGGTCCAAGATCAAGACTACAGAAGAGAATGGTAGAGGGAGTAGAGCAGAGAGTGTAGCCCTTTTCACCTGTAACCATGGAGGGAAAGTAACCATGGAGGGAAAGCAACCATGGAGGGAAAGTAACCATGGAGGGAAAGTAACCATGGAGGGAAAGTAACCATGGAGGGAAAGTAACCATGGAGGGAAAGTAACCATGGAGGGAAAGTAACCATGGAGGGAAAGTAACCATGGAGGGAAAGTAACCATGGAGGGAAAGTAACCATGGAGGGAAAGTAACCATGGAGGGAAAGTAACCATGGAGGGAAAGTAACCATGGAGGGAAAGTAACCATGGAGGGAAAGTAACCATGGAGGGAAAGTAACCATGGAGGGAAAGTAACCATGGAGGGAAAGTAACCATGGAGGGAAAGTAATGGAGGAAAAGCAACCATGGAGGGAAAGTAACCATGGAGGGAAAGCAATGGAGGGAAAGTAACCATGGAGGGAAAGTAACCATGGAGGGAAAGTAACCATGGAGGGAAAGTAACCATGGAGGGAAAGTAACTATGGAGGGAAAGTAAGAGGGAAAGTAACCATGGAGGGAAAGTAACCATGGAGGGAAAGTAACCATGGAGGGAAAGTAACCATGGAGGGAAAGTAACCATGGAGGGAAAGTAGCCATGGAGGGAAAGTAGCCATGGAGGGAAAGTAACCATGGAGGGAAAGCAACCATGGAGGGAAAGTAACCATGGAGGGAAAGCAACCATGGAGGGAAAGTAACCATGGAGGGAAAGTAACCATGGAGGGAAAGTAACTATGGAGGGAAAGTAAGAGGGAAAGTAACCATGGAGGGAAAGCAGCCATGGAGGGAAAGTAACCATGGAGGGAAAGCAACCATGGAGGGAAAGTAACCATGGAGGGAAAGTAACCATGGAGGCAAAGTAACCATGGAGGGAAAGGGAAAGAGGGAGGAGGAATACGTAGTACAATATTGGACATGAGGGAACATAATATGCCACTCTCCCATTGTGCAAAGTAATATAACTAACTGAAATCAATTTTGCAACTGAGACATCTTACGAAAAAAAGAATTACAACAGTGTCATTAGAGAAGGTAAATTTCTAGGTGGACTCATCAGAAACACAATTTTCAGAAGCTAACCAATCAGATACCGAACATGTAGAACCGTATTTGTGTGGTGCATAACAAGTTCTTTACTAAACTGAGGACAGAACAGCACATATTTAGCTAACTACTAACAGGTAAAGGATTATCAGCTAGCTGGTAAAGGGTCATCAACAATCCAACAACCAGTCACTATAGTACTCCCCCTCCAGTGAAGAATTGAACGATTAAGTTATGAAGTCACACAATCGCTTAGGCCAGTGCACCTGTCTGCCAGAATGAGTCAAGTGTTGGTGGCACGGGCAGGCTGACATGAACGGAAGTGGAGGCGGAGCAACCACCGTAGGTGGAAGGTCATCACCATATGCAGACAGTAGGCTCCACAAGGGCAGGCTTGAGGCGGTCCAATCCTGACCTTTGATGCGCAGGACCCAAGACTCCCCTGGCGCTGCCGGACTAATGGTGAGTACGTCATGCCGGACAAAAACATGAATGCAGGATGAAAGGAGGTCATCTTGTGCCCCCTCCTTTGTGTGGGGGACCGAGTTTGTGGGGTTCGGAAGTGTTGCATGGTATCCTTGACAACGTACCCAGTAGGGTCAGACGAGTGCTGGCTGGTGGCCCTGCCAAACGATCCACCAGGTAAAGGGAGTGAGTGTGGTGCATGCACCAATTCTGAAAAAGAACACCAATGGTCGTCCTTCAGCGTCGTCAGGATACCTAATAAGGTTAGTGGTAATGAACTAACCAAGTTGATGGGTGTCGATTGGCACTTCAGGATGGCGGCTTTGAGCTGGCGATGGAAATGCTCAACCAATCCATTAGAGATTGGATGGTAGGCAGTAGAGTGTGAATACGCTTGGTAACCAGCAAACACATCAGGTGCCCCTCAGTGCTGCTCCCAGCAAATGCATCAGGTGCCCCTCAGTGCTGCTCCCAGCAAATGCATCAGGTGCCCCTCAGTGCTGCTCCCAGCAAATGCATCAGGTGCCCCCACAGTGCTGCTCCCAGCAAATGCATCAGGTGCCCCTCAGTGCTGCTCCCAGCAAATGCATCAGGTGCCACTCAGTGCTGCTCCCAGCAAATGCATCAGGTGCCCCTCAGTGCTGCTCCCAGCAAATGCATCAGGTGCCCCTCAGTGCTGCTCCCAGCAAATGCATCAGGTGCCCCTCAGTGCTGCTCCCAGCAAATGCATCAGGTGCCCCTCAGTGCTGCTCCCAGCAAATGCATCAGGTGCCCCTCAGTGCTGCTCCCAGCAAATGCATCAGGTGCCCCTCAGTGCTGCTCCCAGCAAATGCATCAGGTGCCCCTCAGTGCTGCTCCCAGCAAATGCATCAGGTGCCCCTCAGTGCTGCTCCCAGCAAATGCATCAGGTGCCCCTCAGTGCTGCTCCCAGCAAATGCATCAGGTGCCCCTCAGTGCTGCTCCCAGCAAATGCATCAGGTGCCCCTCAGTGCTGCTCCCAGCAAATGCATCAGGTGCCCCTCAGTGCTGCTCCCAGAAAATGCATCAGGTGCCCCTCAGTGCTGCTCCTAGCAAACGCATCAGGTGCCCCTCAGTGCTGCTCCCAGAAAATGCATCAGGTGCCCCTCAGTGCTGCTCCCAGCTAACGCATCAGGTGCCCCTCAGTGCTGCTCCCAGCAAACGCATCAGGTGCGGCCATCTCTGCTGTAATGTCGGGGATTCGCACGCTTCAGGCCAACCAATGAAACGGTCGACACATATCTACAAGTATGGTATGAGAAACCTCTCGAGGGCAGCAAGGATCCGACGAGGTCCAGATGGATCCTGTCGAACTGAGCGTCGGTGTTGGGAATGGATTGAGTATGGTATGCCTGTGTAGCAGTCTAGGCAGAGTCTGGTTCATCTGCGGGTATCTGCATTGATGCCTAGCCGCATGTAGCATGTAGTGAGGAGCCTTTGAGTTGCTTGGATGCCACAGGGTCAGATAACCTGTGAAGAGCATCGAAAACTCTTCGTTGGAAACTGTCAGGCACGTACGGGCGAGGGAGACAGTAGGCACGTACGGGCGAGGTGTGACAGTAGACTTGTCACAAACCAGGGTTACGCCAGCTGCAGGTAGTGGTATTGCCCGCAAGGCGAGGGAGGTAGTTCCAGACAGGAGACGGCCGAGTTCTGGTCTCCCACCGGCGAGTGCGGGTTTAGAAATCAATGGTTGTAGAATAATTGGAATTGAGTGCACTGGCCGCTATCTAACCGAGACAAAGCATCAGCGGCAAGGTTCTCTTTGCCTATGAAGAAACGAATAATTGAGAGATGAAATTGAGTTGGCGAATCTGTCTCGGTGGGTGCAGGTCTGCTCGCACATGCGAGGCAAATGGGAGGGGCGTGTGGTAAGTGCAAACATGAAAATCACGTCCTTTGATGAAATGCCCGAGGTGCTTTGTTAGTCAGATATACGGCAAGAAGCTCCCTGTCCAAAGTCCTGTCATGTGGTTCCGACAGTTTCAATCTTTTTTGAGAAGTAGGAGATGGCCACACATAAGCACTGCTGGAGGACAGCTCCCACGCTTGTGTCTGATCCATCAGTGACAATGCATGTAGGGGCAGACGGTTTGGGATGATTTAGGAGGCTAGCTAGCTTAGGCAAGGGCTTCCTTTATCTCTGGGAAAGCCACTACTGTGTCATCCGTCCAGGCCAGTTGATGAGATGGTGTTTAGGAGTGTACAACAGAGCACTCAGTGGCTGTAGGGACACTGGGGAATGAAGTGATGGTGGAAGTTGATGAGGCCTAAGAGTTCATGAAGCTGCCGTGCTGAGGTATATAGGTCGTGGGAATTGCTGAACGTCAACCTTGATGTCCAGTGGGCGTATGCCCCGACTGTTGACGTGATGTCCTAAGAACTCGAACCGGTCAACCCGAGTGTGTACTTGGAAGGGTTGATGAGGATGCCATATTCACTGAGATGCCGAAAAAATTGACATTAAGTGGTGCTTGCATTCCTCCGCAGTAGCCATGGCGATGAGGACATCATCAACTAGTTCTGGCGATGACGTCATCGATGTGGACAAAACAAGAAGTGTAATCCCCAAAGAACTGGTCCATAAACAGTTGGAAAGTTTGGCCCACATCAAGCAAATTAAAAGGCTGCTATGAATAAGCCAAAAGGGGTGTGGTGACAGCAGTTTTGGGGGCGTCTGAAGGTTCGACAAGGATCTGGTGATAAACCCTGACCAGATCAAGTTTGGAAAAGATGTGAGATCCTCTGGAAGGAGGGAACGGGACAGTGTGACTTTGTTCAAAGCTCGGTAGTTTCCGCAGGGGCACCGATCACCAGGGCTCTTCTTGGGCACCACGTGGAGAGCAGATGCCCAGTTACAGGAAGAAGGTTGAATGATTCCCAGCTCCAGCGTGTGTTCAAGTTCTTGGCGAGCAATGCGTAGATGCTCTGGAGAAAGGCGACGGGTTCGTGCGCAGAGACTGGAGGCCAAGTAGTTTCAATGTGAAGTGTGACATTGTGTTGAGGAGGAGCATTGACGGGCTTGGGGCGAGGGAAACTTGAAGGAGTAGAGCTTCGAGCACATTGACCGGTGTTCGCAGCAAAAATGATGGACTAGGTGTGGTTTCTGTAGCAGAGACGCCCTGTATTCTCAACTGGTCTGTATTCTCAACTGGTATGAGCGTGTGGTTTCTGTAGCAGAGACGCCCTGTATTCTCAACTGGTCTGTATGCTCAGCTGGTATGAGCATGCATGCATAAGGCGAGCATGCATGCATAAGGTGAGCATGTGTCATGTCTACCAAGAGGTTAAAGTGCCGGAGAAAATTGGTACCTAAGATTGGTCTCTCAACATCGGCGAGGATAAATACCCAATGGAAGGTGTGTTGAAAGCCGAGATCAAGAGTCAGTAAGGGCTACCATTAGTGAGAATTGGTTAACTGAAGGTCATGAGGATGTGTGCGCAGGTTCTTGATGGTGGAATTACGCTCACTTCTGCACAAGTTTCCATGAGATACAGAGACCAGAGGAGAGATCAATTATATATGTAAAAAGGGTGACTGGGTGTACCATGCAAGAAACATTCGTCGCCCCTAGCACCTAGCCTGGTTGTTTATCACCAGGTAGCAACACCTAGCCTGGTTGTTTATCACCAGGTAGCAGTACCTAGCCTGGTTGTTTATCACCAGGTAGAAGCACCTAGCCTGGTTGTTTATCACCAGGTAGCAGCACCTAGCCTGGTTGTTTATCACCTAGCCTGGTTGTTTATCACCAGGTAGCAACACCTAGCCTAGTTGTTTATCACCAGGTAGCAATACCTAGCCTGGTTGTTTATCACCAGGTAGCAACACCTAGCCTGGTTGTTTATCACCAGGTAGCAACACCTAGCCTGGTTGTTTATCACCAGGTAGCAACACCTAGCCTGGTTGTTTATCACAAGGTAGCAATACCTAGCCTGGTTGTTTATCACAAGGTAGCAACACCTAGCCTGGTTGTTTATCACCAGGTAGCAACACCTAGCCTGTTGTTTATCACCAGGTAGCAACACCTAGCCTGGTTGTTTATCACCAGGTAGCAACACCTAGCCTGGTTGTTTATCACCAGGTAGCAATACCTAGCCTGGTTGTTTATCACCAGGTAGCAACACCTAGCCTGGTTGTTTATCACCAGGTAGCAAGGTTGATGGAGCTTGCTAGCGGCATCTCCAAAAAACTGATGGTATTAACTACAGCCATAGATGGTGGCACCTCCTTGATTCAATCAGCTATGTAAGCCAGGCTGACTAGGTTGTTGTCTGCCCCTGAGGAAACCAACACTGTGAGTACACTGCTGGGGAGGCATCCAGAAACAACTAGTATAAAAAGGCGTCGTCAGCATGCTCACTCCAGAGTTGTCGCAGAGTTGTCGCATATAACAGAGAAACTGCGAGGGCTTACTATCGCCAAGCTCCACCTCACTCAGGAGTTGCTGCAGCTTTGCTGATTTGATTGCTGTCCTCTTGATTAACTCCTTTTTAACACTGAGCAGGGAGCGTCCACTGGGGTGGGTGGGGGGGGGGGGGGGGCAGGACTAGATCTCGGATCTCAGTGGAAGTTTTGGGCAAAAGCGATGCCACAATATATTCAAATTTAGTCTACTCAACTGTGATACCCCCAGGGGTAAACTGCCTCTACCTATGCAAATCATATGTCAGGGTCAGCCAGCCAAAAGGGCGGCGATACCTGCAACTGCTCCAGATGTGTCTTCCGCATCGGTCATCGTCGGGGACAGTAATGTAGAACAGTGCTTGCTTGTGTGGTGCAAATTAAAGACACAGCAGCAAATGTTTAGCTAACCACTAACAGGTAAGGGGTTCTCAGCTAGATGGTAAAGGGTCAATAATCAAACACTCCCACTATACTATACTTTGTTCCCACCCCCACCCCTTACCCCAGTTAATGAAAAGAGATCAGGCTGTGGCTTATAGCCACACCAAGATGATAGTCACAGACATACACCGACACATGCAACACACGATCGACATATACCTGTGTTGGGTACAAAGGCGGTCTCTGTGCTAGTTGGGGACTTCACAGAAGAAAGGTGGGAGTCTGGTATCTGGACAATATCCTCTCTCACGCAGACCTGACAGTGAATCTGAGCGCTGGCCCAAGCTATATTTTCTGAAGAAGATCCTTGGTTTGAAAATGTTATGTTGCAGCTCAACCTCTCGTTGGCTAAGAGCACTCCGCAGCCTCTGAGATCTACAGTTACAAGAACGCAAGACATAGTGTCTACTTTTAAGTAGAGCGCATCACGATGTAACCACGCCTTTCCTTGTTAAACCCCACCCACGAAAGTAACTAAAGATGTGAGGATGTCTGTTTTCGGCCGAGAATTAGACAGAAGCATTGACGAATCCGCCCGCTCTGGAGATTCAGTACAACATGTACGATATTATCATATTTCCAGCATGTGTGTGCATTAGCATATAATATTACAATTTATGACTCGAGTTATCTTTTTGTGTTCATAGCTAAATCAGCTAAATCTGCAACTGAGTCATTCCATTGAATCTCCAGTTGATAAAGGATCCAACTATAATGTGTCTAGCCATTCTCCACCCACCCCCCTCTTTTTAGAACGGATAGAGGCCTGGTTTGGTAAGTGTATTTCTCTCATGGTGACAATATTCAACTGTGTGCTTTCTTCAGGTTCAGTCCAACGTTTTGAGAACAATGTAGTCCTAGTAAGCAGGTATGTGAGTACATGTAGACTAATGTACGTGAGATAAACATTGTAGTTGCTACCTAGGATGTCTGCAGTGTGAAGTCTATTGACCCTACCCTTTCAGCTAAGTGTCTGAGAGTATAATTGGGTGGAGTTGCTCTCAATGTGGGAGGGGCATTTGGCTGACATAAACGAAGACAAGAGAAGATCTTTCTCCATGTTCTGTTTCAAGCTGTGAAGCAGACTCTCCTCCATACCAAGAGCCAGATACTGAACCTTTAGCTTCTACTCCACTCCCATGAAATAATTTAAGCACGTCGTAATGGTGTGTGCTCCTCCATAGTCAACATGTACTGATGGTGGTGTGTGCTCCTCCATAGTCAACATGTACTGATGGTGGTGTGTGCTCCTCCATAGTCAACATATACTGATGATGGTGTGTGCTCCATGATAGTCAACATGTACTGATGGTGGTGTGTGCTCCTCCATAGTCAACATGTACTGATGGTGGTGTGTGCTCCTCCATAGTCAACATGTACTGATGGTGGTGTGTGCTCCTCCATAGTCAACATGTACTGATGGTGGTGTGTGCTCCTCCATAGTCAACATGTACTGATGGTGGTGTGTGCTCCTCCATATGCTGGGCGGTTAAAGGCCAATTATTATAGCTGTGTGTGTGTGCCATCTTCAGGCCAAGCTTGCATATACAGTAGACATAACCATGTCTGTTTTACTGGAAAGGTTTTCTGGTCACTGTTCAGTTTGTTGACTATATCTGGTCACATTTACACATATTTACTTTAAAGTGACCAAAAAAAGGAGGGGGGGGGGGTGAAATTGAAATCAATTAACTTCTCAATAATCAACTTGAAATTTACTCTCTCGAAGTTTCGACTAGACGCTCTAGCCTTCATTATACTTTTTGCAATGTAAGAGAGTGCAAGGAGCTCTGAGTGTGCTGTATCTAGTGGCATTGCAGAAGTTATGAGCTGTATGACCTATCATCTGCCTTACTGTATGACCTATCATCTGCCTTACTGTATGACCTTCATCTGCCTTACTGTATGACCTATCATCTGCCTTACTGTATGACCTTCATCTGCCTTACTGTATGACCTTCATCTGCCTTACTGTATGACCTATCATCTGCCTTACTGTATGACCTATCATCTGCCTTACAGTATGACCTATCATCTGCCTTACTGTATGACCTATCATTGCCTTACTGTATGACCTATCATCTGCCTTACTGTATGACCTATCATCTGCCTTACTATACTGTATGACCTATCATCTGCCTTACTGTATATCATCTGCCTTACTGCATGACCTATCATCTGCCTTACTGCAGACCTATCATCTGCCTTACTGCATGACCTATCATCTGCCTTACTGCATGACCTATCATCTGCCTTACTGCATGACCTATCATCTGCCTTACTGCATGACCTATCTGTCTTCCAGGTGTTTTCCTAGGGAGCCTGTAGGGCCCTAAGGCCACTGGTTATTGTCATTAGCAACCTTAGTATGTACCTAGAAGCTCTAATGGAATAATACAAACCACAAACCATACCCCCCCCCACCCCCACACACACACATACACACACACATACACACACACATACACACTGCATGCAGCTGCAAACTTTTGCAAAATAAATTATTGCATTTAGTTAGCTTACCTTTTCTGCTCTCCCTGCTTGTTCTTCACCTTTTTGTTTAGCATATTGCCACACCCATTTGATTAGGTTCTAAGCTATTCATATTCTCATGCAAGCTGCTCCACTAGACTCTTAGAATTAAACTTAATTTACTTCAATAATAGTCGATTGGATTTCTCTTGGGGGCCTAGCTGTAGAGTAAAGGAATGTCATTCTCTGGCCAAAAGTAGCTAGCTATAATCTGACTTACTAGTCTTGATACTGAGCCACAACACTAACTGAACACAATTTCTATGTGTTTTAGCTGTGATGACTTGTTTTCAGAAGTTTCCTAGGAAGCAGAACAGGCGTAAGGCTCAAGGCTAAAGCTGGTCACTTTTAAATGTCTTACCAAAGTCAACTTGGGACCGAAATAATTCAGGAAGTGTGCACTTCTGCCAACTTTAATTATAGGCTCTAAAGAGTTACAGAACGTAGCTGTGCATACTAAATTTAGAACTCTTGTGACACTGTAATAGAAGGGCAGTTGTGACACTAATGGTAAGTACAGTTGTGACACTAATAGTAAGGGCAGTTGTGACACTAATAGTAAGGGCAGTTGTGACACTAATGGTAAGGGCATACTAAATTTAGAACTCTTGTGACACTGTAATAGAAGGGCAGTTGTGACACTAATGGTAAGGGCATACTAAATTTAGAACTCTTGTGACACTGTAATAGAAGGGCAGTTGTGACACTAATGGTAAGGGCAGTTGTGACACTAATAGTAAGGACAGTTGTGACACAGTTGTGACACTAATAGTAAGGGCAGTTGTGACACTAATAGTAAGGACAGTTGTGACACTAATAGTAAGGGCAGTTGTGACACTAATAGTAAGGGCAGTTGTGACACTAATGGTAAGGGCATACTAAATTTAGAACTCTTGTGACACTGTAATAGAAGGGCAGTTGTGACACTAATGGTAAGGGCATACTAAATTTAGAACTCTTGTGACACTGTAATAGAAGGGCAGTTGTGACACTAATGGTAAGGGCAGTTGTGACACTAATAGTAAGGACAGTTGTGACACAGTTGTGACACTAATAGTAAGGGCAGTTGTGACACTAATAGTAAGGACAGTTGTGACACTAATAGTAAGGGCAGTTGTGACACTAATAGTAAGGGCAGTTGTGACACTAATAGTAAGGACAGTTGTGACACTAATAGTAAGGACAGTTGTGACACTAATAGTAAGGGCAGTTGTGACACTAATAGTAAGGGCAGTTGTGACACTAATAGTAAGGGCAGTTGTGACACTAATAGTAAGGACAGTTGTGACACTAATGGTAAGGACAGTTGTGACACTAATAGTAAGGGCAGTTGTGACACTAATAGTAAGGGCAGTTGTGACACTAATAGTAAGGACAGTTGTGACACTAATAGTAAGGGCAGTTGTGACACTAATAGTAAGGGCAGTTGTGACACTAATAGTAAGGGCAGTTGTGACACTAATAGTAAGGACAGTTGTGACACTAATAGTAAGGACAGTTGTGACACTAATAGTAAGGGCAGTTGTGACACTAATAGTAAGGGCAGTTGTGACACTAATAGTAAGGGCAGTTGTGACACTAATAGTAAGGACAGTTGTGACACTAATAGTAAGGACAGTTGTGACACTAATAGTAAGGACAGTTGTGACACTAATAGTAAGGACAGTTGTGACACTAATAGTAAGGGCAGTTGTGACACTAATAGTAAGGGCAGTTGTGACACTAATAGTAAGGGCAGTTGTGACACTAATAGTAAGGGCAGTTGTGACACTAATAGTAAGGACAGTTGTGACACTAATAGTAAGGGCAGTTGTGACACTAATACTAAGGGCAGTTGTGACACTAATAGTAAGGACAGTTGTGACACTAATAGTAAATAGTAAGGGCAGTTGTGACACTAATAAGGACAGGAAACACCATTGCATTAGAGATTGACACTGTATTAGAGATTGTAATAATAATTAATAGGTTTAATTTGTCCTGAGGACTTAATTTGTCCTGAGGAATCGTGTTTCTCCCCTCGTTATTTTTAATGATCTTATCTGACCACACCCATTTCTCTTTCCCTTTAGGATCGTGTTGGCGGACTGTCTGACTTACCCGTTCATCGTCTTCAGCCGGCAGTGCCAGCTGTTCCTCTACAGCCCCGCCTCTGTCAGCGTGTCCACCCCGTTTAGCACCATTGTGGTCCTTCACCATATCCTGAACTTGCGTGTATGTTAACCACGTAGGACTCACTAACATGTTTCTCATAATGTGATGACTGCACTGCTGCTATTCTTATGGCAAACTCTGAGCAAAGGGGACAACCTGCACTTTTTGATGGAGCTATTGTACACCTACCACTGTGTTGTTGTTGTTGTTGTAGGGTGTCTCTGCATTATGGAGAGGCTGGAGAAGCCACATACTTCTACTGTTAATCAGACCATTCCTAGATGCTCTTCTGCTCAAGCTTTTCAGACCTAGGTTCATGTTATATGTACATGTATGTACTTGTGTGTGTGTGTCAACTATTTCATCTTTGCTTTCATACATACATATGTGTGATGGTATTTACTTGCAGGTCAGTACCCTCAGTATTCCTCAACTGGTAAGATATTTCAATTGTTCATGTATCCTCCCTTTTTACCCCTCTCTCCCCCTTCCTCACCTCTCACCCCTCTTCCTTCATCTGCTCATCTCTCTCCCTCCTTTCTTGCTTGCTCCTTTCTCTCCTTCTTAACCTCTTTCCTCCCCTCGTCACTACTCCAGCATCCCCCACCTGGTCACCATGCCAATCCTCTCCTACACATATTTGGAGATGGTACAAACCACCAAAGACAAGGTCCAAGAAGGCTTAGGAGACGCCCTCTCACAACACCGTCTAATACATCAGGATGAGTTACGCCGACTTCCTTACCTTACCCTGGCCACTCCCACTGTCCTTCACGGGCTCTCGTCAACACTTTTACATCGCATCATTAACAGCGCTGCCAAAAGAGTCCTCCCCCCTTTCCACTGGCATGGCCCACTCACTTCTGTACTGGGAGCGCTGTTGATGGATTACTTCAGCACGTTTCTAACAGAAGTTACCCTTTACCCACTACAAACTGTCCTCGTCCGTCTATATTGCCAAGGGATGCCAGCTCTGGTAGACAACGTGCAAAGTGGTGGCAGCGAGCCAGTGTTCATCTCGTCCTACTACAGAGGGTTTGTGGACTGTGTGACTGGAATATTGGACACAGAAGGCTACCTTGGTTTCTTCAAGGGCTTTTCCTCTCTGCTTGTCCGATATTTGATCCATGGGCTCATGCTACTCTTAGTTTGGAAGGCAGTGCATGCACTGGACAGAAAGTGGAAGAGGTCATAGTACAGCCAATTAGCATATGATGTTGCAATATTTATTATCCAGTCAAACATCTTCTTTCGTAGGCCACTCCCTCCGTCATGTAGCCCTGTTGTCCCCTTGACTGCAAAGACAATTGAAAGTTCAAGGTTTAATCTGCGTGAAAGTTTAAGGTTTAATCTGCTACACATCTACCCACATATAGTGCCTGCCAGCATAAATGTCCGCAAATACTTCCCCCCCACCTACCTGTGCATAGGAATCATTGTACACCCATGAGACCTGTGGTAGGAGACCCTGACACACACAGTCAACACGGACATTTTCTGCATAGTATTAACCACGAGTACATAGCAAAATATTTGTGGACACCTTGAAATCACTCTTATAGGGAGGGAAGAGGGATATAGGGCCTAACGGGATATAGGGCCTAACACTCTGAAGTGTTGACAAAATGGTCAAAAGTGGATTTAATGTAAACTGGTATGTACCGAGCAATTTGACACGACCCACTTTAAATAGAAATTTTGTCCACAGAGTTTGAGGTAATTAGAAGGGGGAAAAGTGCTACAAAATTCAAGACAGAAGTGATGCAATTTAAGTTGAGAGGCAGGCAGGCACTGGACAACGAGAGCAACCTTAAAAGTGGAAGGTGGTCTTGACAATATATAGTGCTACAGTATGCTCTCTCCACCTAGCATGTGCACTCTACTTCAGCCTGTATGGTGTTGGTAGTCTAGGATGACCACTGTCTAGGCACCATTGCATTTTCATCTCACATTAGTCGACAAGTCTATGCTGTGCTGTCACTGGTACTCTCCTGGAATCCTCGTTCACACGCCTTGCTCTCCTGCCTCCTGGACTCCTCATTCGCACACCTTGCTCTCCTGGACTCCTCATTCACACGCCTTGCTCTCCTGGACTCCTCATTCGCACGCCTTGCTCTCCTGCCTCCTGGACTCCTCATTCACACGCCTTGCTCTCCTGCTGCCTCTTGGAATCCTTCGCACGCCTTGCTCTCCTGCCGTCTCCTGGACTCCTCATTCGCACGCCTTGCTCTCCTGCCGCCTCCTGGACTCCTCATTCACACGCCTTGCTCTCCTGCCGCCTCCTGGACTCCTCATTCGCATGCCTTGCTCTCCTGCCACCTCCTGGACTCCTCATTCACACGCCTTGCTCTCCTGCCGCCTCTTGGAATCCTTCGCACGCCTTGCTCTCCTGTCACCTCTTGGACTCCTCCATTCACACGCCTTGCTCTCCTGCTGGCTGGAATCTGTCTTGATAGGTACTGATCACGTCTTGTTCTCATCCTTGGTCCTGGGTTCCCCCGCACCATCTTCTGCACCATCTTCTTGACCTGTTCCTTACATATTTGCTCTTTTGTGCTGGCTCCCGTAAATTTAAACCAGTTGGCCATTACAAATTTATGCCCCTCTCAAAACGCTGGACTGTGTATCTTAATTGACAGCCAGGTACACTCCCCTTCCTACAGAGAACTTGTCCTGATTAATGTTTGGCTGGTGTGTTGTCTATTGTGCACTTTGATAAGGAAAGTGGGAACTGTAGCATAAAATGGAATAAATGTATGGTTATGGCTTTAGAAGCTGCTCCATGGGTTCTGCACACTTCACTTCCATGAACTTGATATATAAAGTCTCTCTGTCTGCTCTCTTTAAAATGTTTATATATAGGTATATATAACCATGCCAAAGTTACTCGGCTAAAGTGGGGGTACCTCAAAACCTGTTATGGCTCCTGATTGAAGAGACAAATGAAATTAGCAAAACATGAGAAGTGGTTAAATGGTGTCTGTGCATGCAGGCTGGGTGTTCCATGAGTGTCTGTTCATGCAGGCTGGGTGTTCCATGAGTGTTTGTGTAACTGGATGACTTGCCTGTCTAAACATCCTTTTGTAAAGCAGGTCAAGTGTCATTGAAGTGGTTGTGGTCTAAAAGGATATATCTTCACCCCTGGATTCATCCAGCCCGTAGTGCAACAATCCCAGCCCCCCTCCTGATAATGTGTATCACTGCGTAATTGACATGGCTCTGACATTTCAGGCTCTGGCATTATAGCTTTGTACTAGTTCAAGTGATAAGTTCTGGCAAGTACCAGAGCTGAAAGTACAGACACTGTACCATGCATATTATTATATTAGCTCACTAGAGTGCGTGGGGTTCACATTTGTGAAAGTTTTTTTAGTTACCTGTTTATGATTTTGATAGTTGAGAACCACAAATAAGGTAATGGCAAACCAAGGAGAGGTATATACACTTATACATGGCAAGATATATACACTCATACATGGCAAGATATATACACTCATACATGGCAAGATATATACACTCATACATGGTGAGGTATATATACTCATACATGGTGAGGTATATACACTCATACATGGTGAGGTATATACACTCATACATGGTGAGGTATATACACTCATACATGGTGAGGTATATACACTCATACATGGTGAGGTATATACACTCATACATGGTGAGGTATATATACTCATACATGGTGAGGTATATACACTCATACATGGTGAGGTATATACACTCATACATGGTGAGGTATATATACTCATACATGGTGAGGTATATACACTCATACATGGTGAGGTATATACACTCATACATGGTGAGGTATATATACTCATACATGGTGAGGTATACACACTCATACATGGTGAGGTATATACACTCATACATGGTGAGGTATATACACTCATACATGGTGAGGTATATATACTCATACATGGTGAGGTATATACACTCATACATGGTGAGGTATATACACTCATACATGGTGAGGTATATACACTCATACATGGTGAGGTATACATACTCATACATGGTGAGGTATACACACTCATACATGGTGAGGTATATACACTCATACATGGTGAGGTATATACACTCATACATGGTGAGGTATATACACTCATACATGGTGAGGTATATACACTCATACATGGTGAGGTATATACACTCATACATGGTGAGGTATACACACTCATACATGGTGAGGTATACATACTCATACATGGTGAGGTATACATACTCATACATGGTGAGGTATATACACTCATACATGGTGAGGTATATACACTCATACATGGTGAGGTATATACACTCATACATGGTGAGGTATATATACTCATACATGGTGAGGTATATATACTCATACATGGTGAGGTATATACACTCATACATGGTGAGGTATATACACTCATACATGGTGAGGTATATACACTCATACATGGTGAGGTATACATACTCATACATGGTGAGGTATACATACTCATACATGGTGAGGTATATACACTCATACATGGTGAGGTATATACACTCATACATGGTGAGGTATACACACTCATACATGGTGAGGTATACATACTCATACATGGTGAGGTATACATACTCATACATGGTGAGGTATATACACTCATACATGGTGAGGTATATACACTCATACATGGTGAGGTATATACACTCATACATGGTGAGGTATATACACTCATACATGGTGAGGTATATACACTCATACATGGTGAGGTATACACACTCATACATGGTGAGGTATATACACTCATACATGGTGAGGTATATACACTCATACATGGTGAGGTATATACACTCATACATGGTGAGGTATATATACTCATACATGGTGAGGTATACACACTCATACATGGTGAGGTATATACACTCATACATGGTGAGGTATATACACTCATACATGGTGAGGTATATACACTCATACATGGTGAGGTATACACACTCATACATGGTGAGGTATATATACTCATACATGGTGAGGTATATATACTCATACATGGTGAGGTATACACACTCATACATGGTGAGGTATATACACTCATACATGGTGAGGTATACATACTCATACATGGTGAGGTATATACACTCATACATGGTGAGGTATATACACTCATACATGGTGAGGTATATACACTCATACATGGTGAGATATATACACTCATACATGGTGAGGTATATACACTCATACATGGTGAGGTATATACACTTATACATGGTGAGGTATATACACTCATACATGGTGAGGTATATACACTCATACATGGTGAGGTATATACACTTATACATGGTGAGGTATATACACTCATACATGGTGAGGTATATACACTCATACATGGTGAGGTATATACACTCATACATGGTGAGGTATATACACTCATACATGGTGAGGTATATACACTCATACATGGTGAGGTATTTACACTCATACATGGTGAGGTATATACACTCATACATGGTGAGGTATATACACTCATACATGGTGAGGTATACACACTCATACATGGTGAGGTATACACACTCATACATGGTGAGGTATATACACTCATACATGGTGAGGTATATACACTCATACATGGTGAGGTATATACACTCATACATGGTGAGGTATATACACTCATACATGGTGAGGTATACACACTCATACATGGTGAGGTATATACACTCATACATGGTGAGGTATATACACTCATACATGGTGAGGTATATACACTCATACATGGTGAGGTATACATACTCATACATGGTGAGGTATATACACTCATACATGGTGAGGTATATACACTCATACATGGTGAGGTATATACACTCATACATGGTGAGGTATATACACTCATACATGGTGAGGTATACACACTCATACATGGTGAGGTATATACACTCATACATGGTGAGGTATATACACTCATGTATGCATAATCATGCAATGTACACTCACAGAATTGTAGTTTCAAATTTACAGTTCATAACCTTTTTCAGCAGCAATTTACAAGACTCAAGTGCTGCGAGTTGCATGGCATCAGAGTCCACAACTTCTTGGGAGCTTTGTGACATATAGTTGCATGGCATCAGAGTCCAACTTCTTGGGAGCTTTGTGACATATGGCATCAGAGTCCACAACTTCTTGGGAGCTTTGTGACATATAGTTGCATGGCATCAGAGTCCAACTTCTTGGGAGCTTTGTGACATATAGTTGCATGGCATCAGAGTCCAACTTCTTGGGAGCTTTGTGACACATAGTTGCATGGCATCAGAGTCCAACTTCTTGGGAGCTTTGTGACATATGGCATCAGAGTCCACAACTTCTTGGGAGCTTTGTGACATATAGTTGCATGGCATCAGAGTCCAACTTCTTGGGAGCTTTGTGACATATGGCATCAGAGTCCACAACTTCTTGGGAGCTTTGTGACATATAGTTGCATGGCATCAGAGTCCAACTTCTTGGGAGCTTTGTGACACATAGTTGCATGGCATCAGAGTCCAACTTCTTGGGAGCTTTGTGACATATGGCATCAGAGTCCAACTTCTTGAGAGCTTTGTGATATATATTAGTTGCATGGCATCAGAGTCCAACTTCTTGGGAGCTTTGTGACATAATAATTATAGTTGCATGGCATCAGAGTCCAACTTCTTGGGAGCTTTGTGACATATAGTAGTTGCATGGCATCAGAGTCCAACTTCTAGGGAGCTTTGCGACATATAGTAGTTGCATGGCATCAGAGTCCAACTTCTTGGGAGCTTTGTGACATATAGTAGTTGCATGGCATCAGAGTCCAACTTCTTGAGAGCTTTGTGATATATAGTTGTCGTTCCAACTTGTGTGCGAGGCATGGCCTGCAGGACAGATTCTTTGGCTTCAGGATATATATATATAATACATATATATATATGCAGGAGGCGATACATAAATATATGAAGTCATAGGGTGTTATCCATGAACTGGGACATACATGTACATGGCCGGTTCTAAGCCTGATTCACCGTTCTGATAGAAGCAACTGCCCTGGCCCTGGCCCTAGCCTAAGCCAAATCAAGTACTGATATGCATGTCATGTCAGAATTATGCCGTAGGGAAGTATGCATTAGGAGCAATTATCAGCAGACCAGGCCAAGTGAGACTTCTCACATCTGGAAATCCAACATGTTTTGATGTACTTGTCTGCAACACTTCAGTTCTCTTCTCCTTCATCACAGCAAATGGATCTCATCTCAAGTCCATCGTGGTGTAGTAGTTGAAGGTGTGGTCATTGGAAGGAACACGACTATATACCAGTGTTATAACAGTCGACTTTCAGCTACATTATAACTCTCTAGAGGAAATGGAAAAATCGATTCCATAAATATACGGTGACATTATACAGTTTAACGGTGTTTTTTTTTTACCTTCCACTTAGTGTAATTGAAATGGGTAAGGGATATTAAGGGATCCCATGGTCTCGCATGGGTAATCCTATATATACAGCTTGTGATCAATGCCACACTCAATGCCACACTCCATATCAAACTTGCCCTGATGAGAACCAGGTAATGATGGCAATAAGTTGATTGAAAGAGAAAAAGCTATATCCTCACAAATATTTCAAGTGGGAAACACAACACCATGTCAAACATGTAATTAACACTTCCCAACATTGGTTCTCACACAAGTGTCCAGATGTCAGCCTCAGTGATCTGCCTTGTCAAAAAGTGCTACCTGAATATCCCAGCAATGTCATCAACAGATCTAGTTTTGTGAGCCACACCCGAGCTCTTGATGCAGCAGCTTCCAGGGCCGAGACTATTTTAGCACCAAAGAAAGAACTACATCTACTAGTAAAATTCCTTCAAAACTCAACCTTTTTACTACTTGAGAAAACTTATGGAAATAACATCTTGACCATAAGAATACATAGTATATAGAAGTGTACACAAACAGGAGTGCAGATGCAGTGTGTTTGTGTGTGCATATGTGTGTTGCATGGTGATGACTACAACATACATGTAGATAGATATAGACAGACAGAAATAAAATCCATTCAACAGACACACATATAAACTTCTCACAACAACTAACACAGGTAAGAATCACTAGAGGCCATCATTGAGTCTTGGGGAGAATGTCTGTTCGGAGATCATAGGTTTGCTCCACTCAAACTCCTCTTTCACTCTCTGCACGCATGCCTCCATGTACACGTACTGCAACCATGGCAACACATAGATATACACACAGATCATAGCAATATACAGGTCACCTCTCTAGGCAAGGATTTGATAAGGCATTTTTAATGTCATGCTTCCATGTACACGTACTGCAACCATGGCAACACATAGATATACACACAGATCATAGCAATATACAGGTCACCTCTCTAGGCAAGGATTTGATAAGGCATTTTTAATGTCCAGCTGGTTTCTCAACTTCAGTAGACACTCTGGGATTCTGTTTTGCAAAACACCTTTTTCATTTCTTAATTTCTGCTTTACACGTGTTCTCTGATACACAAAAGAAATGCAATCATTTTCCCTCTCATTGTAAAAGTACACAGATTGAGCTGAAACACCTTGCCTGGCCTTTTGTTCCTGCCCTCTTAATTGTACAGGGAAATCCAGTTAAATTGCCTCTAATTTTGAAGGTAACAGCTGTGGAGTTCTGCTGCAGCAGGAAACTGCTGTAGATGTACTTGTAGAGACTCATTGCAAGCTACAAGTACATGTGCAATTGATTTTTGACAGTACATGCAACTGCATTTAATAAAAAAATATTTTTGTGAAAACTAATCAATTTTAGCTGAAGTTCTAATAGGAAATACACCACACACAATTCAAGGAATAAGGAAGGCTCCACTCCAAGTGAACATGTATGCTCTTTACAGAAGAACAACTTATGTACTGGCTGCCAAACTGGATGATCTGCAACATGATGGACTGACTAGTTATGGAGCAGAAATGTATGTGTAAATTATGGCCGAGAGGGGTTGGAAGATGGGAAGCATGTTAGGAGTGAGGTCATCAGACGGTGCTTGCTGCTGGCTGACAGAATCATCAAAGTACTTAATTAAGGGTGGGCCATGACCTGAACTTCAGCCATCGTAGTTGTTTTTAATAATATTTCTGCACTCTTGATATGTTTGTTCTCCATCATTAGTATACCTCTCCTCTACTGACGACTACAAGGGATTCCCAGCAACGCCTAGGGAATGGATACATCAGAGGAGTACAAAATCAGAATGCCCTCTCCCAAGTGTTGAACCTCAATGTTACCCTCCCAACCTCCTGTTAGCGGTCTATATATATAGTTAGCTAAATATATATAATTAAAAATAGACAGAACCAGAAGACAATGCTGCCCTGTGTAAATCTTTACGATTTCATCAACTGTGTTTTTTCCTGATAGAGTAACATTAGAAGCAACTAGCGAACTTGTCGCTGCCATCTCTAAATATCACCATTCCAGCAACTAAGGTGTTTTTCTAATAGAGTACGTCTAGAAGCAGCCTCACTAGCTCTTGTGTGTGTGAGGTCTAAAACAAAGTTAGCATATGGTTTGTTGGTCATTATGTTGCCATGGGAGCATTATTTGTGTGCTAGTCGCAAATGTGAAAAATGCATGCGCAGGTATATACCTAAACAAGATGGTGGACGTTCGCAAACCGTTTTTGGGAACGATGGCTTTCAGTCGCCAACAAAACCAACAAAACATAGCCCATGTCCATCTGCTAAGCTTGAGCTTCTTAGCTTCACAACTGTGGCCTTGCATAAAGGACACACACAGACTTTCACAGTCGGTTATCTTCCTACTATGTAGCCTGTTCTCTACTGTGCTCACTGTGCGAGAGAGCAGCACAGACATGGAATTGCTTTTACTTTGCCAAACTTGACATAGAGTCTGCATCCTCTGCAAATTGTGTAGCTATGTATGTTATAATCAAACTTTAGCATGTTTGCCATGACAGCCATTAACCAGTGTCGCTCAGAGTTGGCTTAACAGCCTTCATTTAGTTTTCTATCACTCAGTGGCCTACCAGCTCACTTTTGTGTAGCCAGTTAGTTATCTTTCCTCCATCTTCAAATTTACAGCCAGTTATCTTGAATTTATTTTCACCAAGTCTGAACTGATCCATCTACCCAGGCCATTAGCTATTAGCTAGTCTTAACTGATCCAGCTACCAGGCCATTAGCTAGTCTGAACTGATCCAGCTACCCAGGCCATTAGCTAGTCTGAACTGATCCAGCTACCCAGGCCATTAGCTAGTCTGAACTGATCCAGCTACCCAGGCCATTAGCTAGTCTGAACTGATCCAGCTACCCAGGCCATTAGCTAGTCTGAACTGATCCAGCTACCCAGGCCATTAGCTAGTCTGACTACCCAGACCACTAGCTAGTCTGAACTGATCCAGCTACCCAGGCCACTAGCTAGTCTGAACTGATCCAGCTACCCAGGCCACTAGTTAGTCTGAACTGATCCAGCTACCCAGGCCACTAGTTAGTCTGAACTGATCCAGCTACCCAGGCCACTAGCTAGTCTGAACTGATCCAGCTACCCAGGCCATTAGCTAGTCTGAACTGATCCAGCTACCCAGGCCATTAGCTAGTCTGAACTGATCCAGCTACCCAGGCCACTAGCTAGTCTGAACTGATCCAGCTACCCAGGCCATTAGCTAGTCTGAACTGATCCAGCTACCTAGGCCACTAGCTAGTCTGAACTGATCCAGCTACCCAGGCCACTAGCTAGTCTGAACTGAGCCAGCTACCCAGGCCATTAGCTAGTCTGAACTGATCCAGCTACCCATGCCATTAGCTTGATCCAGCTACCCAGACCACATACCATATTTCCTCTATTAGGAATTGCCCCCTCCATTAGTAGCCACTCCTCCAATTGTAACCACGGAAGCAAATATCAATAAGACACGCCTAAATAATTGCTCAAATAATTGCTCGTTAGCTTATAAACTGAGAACTGAAGACAACGGGAAATAATTCTGGACACCAGCTGGGCTTGAACCCTCGATGTCTGCTTTCCAGGCAGGGTACACAACCGTGGAGCCATGGGTAACTAAACCAATGGGTACACAACCGTGGAGCCATGGGTAACTAAACCAATAGATTGGATGGAAATAAACAGTTACTGTGGTTTCCTATTAGAGACATGGTAACTGTGACTAAAGGTGGTCCAGAGGTTTGTGTGCTGACATCATTTCCCAGCCCAACATGGCCTGAGAGAACACAAAAGCTCCCCATGACCACTCCCATTTGACCACCGTATCAGACCACTCCCTTGCCTGACCATGCCTGTTCTGACAGCTCCCCTGAACATTCCCTTCTGACTATGCCATTTCTGACATTTCTGACCTCTCTTGCATGAGGGTTTATGGTTGAGTGCTATTGGTATTACTAATACGCAAATATTTATGCATGCAAGTGCCAAGATGAGTAGTTACCCACTCACCAGTGTAAGTGCACACACATGTACACACTCACCAGTGCACACACATGTACACACTCACCAGTGTAAGTGCACACATGTACACACTCACCAGCGCACACACATGTACACACTCACCAGTGTAAGTGCATACACATGTACACACTTACCAGTGTTAACTGCACACACATGTACACACTCACCAGTGTAAGTGCACACACATGTACACACTCACCAGTGTAAGTGCACACACATGTACACACTCTCCAGTGTAAGTGCACACACATGTACACACTCACCAGTGTAAGTGCACACACATGTACACACTCTCCAGTGTAAGTGCACACACATGTACACACTCACCAGTGTAAGTGCACACACATGTACACACTCACCAGTATAAGTGCACACACATGTACACACTCACCAGTGTAAGTGCACACACATGTACACACTCACCAGTATAAGTGCACACACATGTACACACTCACCAGTGTAAGTGCACACACATGTACACACTCACCAGTGTAAGTGCACACACATGTACACACTCACCAGTGTAAGTACACACACATGTACACACTTACCAGTGTTAACTGCACACACATGTACACACTCACCAGTGTAAGTGCACACACATGTACACACTCACCAGTGTAAGTGCACACACATGTACACACTCTCCAGTGTAAGTGCACACACATGTACACACTCACCAGTGCACACACATGTACACACTCACCAGTGTAAGTGCACACATGTACACACTCACCAGCGCACACACATGTACACACTCACCAGTGTAAGTGCATACACATGTACACACTTACCAGTGTTAACTGCACACACATGTACACACTCACCAGTATAAGTGCGCACACATGTACACACTCACCAGTGTAAGTGCACACACATGTACACACTCACCAGTGTAAGTACACACACATGTGCACACCCACCAGTGTAAGTACGCACACATGTACACACTCACCAGTGTAAGTGCACACACATGTACACACTCACCAGTGTAAGTACACACACATGTGCACACTCACCAGTGTAAGTACACACACATGTGCACACCCACCAGTGTAAGTACGCACACATGTACACACTCACCAGTATAAGTGCACACACATGTACACACTCACCAGTGTAAGTGCACACATGTACACACTCACCAGCGCACACACATGTACACACTCACCAGTGTAAGTGCATACACATGTACACACTTACCAGTGTTAACTGCACACACATGTACACACTCACCAGTATAAGTGCGCACACATGTACACACTCACCAGTGTAAGTGCACACACATGTACACACTCACCAGTGTAAGTACACACACATGTGCACACCCACCAGTGTAAGTACGCACACATGTACACACTCACCAGTATAAGTGCACACACATGTACACACTCACCAGTGTAAGTGCACACACATGTGCACACTCACCAGTGTAAGTGCACACACATGTACACACTCACCAGTGTAAGTGCACACACATGTGCACACCCACCAGTGTAAGTGCACACACATGTACACACTCACCAGTATAAGTGTGCAGCGCTTCTGAGTAACGTCGTTCCAACGTCATTAAGTAACGAAGAAAAACAACTCTGTTCCAACGGTGAAGAATTTTTTTTCTTCGCATTTCAAATTCGTTTGCGGTTCAATTTGCTCGCCCTCGTTTGCGCAGCCATTCGTCAGCCTCGTGCTTCACGTTCTATCGGCTTCGTGCTCCTGCTTCTTTGTCGTTTGGCAGCCTCTCGCTTCTTGACTGTTCATAATGTCATTCTCCAGCGAAAGGCCCTCGATATTAATGCCAGTCTTGAAGGAATAGAGGAGCAGATGACCGATGAAACAACTGTTGACTAGATCCAGCGTCTGCTACAGACCAAGCAAGGGCTACAACATTCTGCGGTGCAGGACTGAGGATGGACCTTTCAAGATAGCTCTACTGTCAGCTCATCAGACATGTGGAACAAGGTAAGCTGTCTATATTTCTAAAGCTGCTAAGATTAGTTTAAACTGACAACCTGGTTTTTAAGCTTACAGCTTTGGCTTAGCTTAATTAAAGGAAGCTTGATTGATTAGCTTATTCTAAATTTGAAGGGTAAGCATAGCTTTGCCTGGGTTGTGGCTTGGAGTTTAGCTTGGGGGCTTGAAGGACCAGCTTAACATGGTTAATGGGGGAATCGACCATTTTGTGGGGGGTTTTCCTTCTTTTTTCCCTTCTTTCGTCAATCTATACCTTCACTATTAAATTAGCTGCATTTCAAGTTTCAACATTTTATTGTCAACCATTCTTGAGTTATGATACTTTTTATCCTCCCATTTCATTGCAACTCTGCGCAATGAACAAGAAGAAGCCTGAATAAACGCAGTAAGTTGGATTGTTCATAATATAATAAGCGTTCATGGCCAAGACTTGAAACTTGGCTAAAATATCGCTCAGTCATTTCCGCGCTATCTGCGCAAAGTGAGGTACAAACGTCTGCTCCTGCGCATGCCACGTTCTTTCTCAGTTCCCAACTTTGATCGAACCTCTGTGTGATTTCTAGTGCGATTCTAAAGCTACTATCATGCACTTTTCAAACTGATTTATTATGAAATGTAATTTCATGTAGTGACATCACATGATACCGTGTAACTCATTCAATTTTTGTCTGTAGTAAATATTTTTTATATATTATGAAAGCTCTTGCATTACTCCTTCTTTTCAATTGACTCATAACCAATCCAGTCATTTTCTGATGAGATATGTCAGTCTGACAGCATATGACAGCATAAAAATGAAATTGGGGATGTTGGGGTGAATAATTAAAAAAACAAAAAACTATCAATTCAAAAGACGTATCTGTGATCACTCTAATATCACCATAAATAGCAAGTGTTGAAAACCTGTGGTTCGGGTACAGGAGCGCATCTAAACATTTAAAAGGACCCTTGTGGTTTTACCCATGTTTCAGTCCTAGTTTATTGCAACACCATTATTCTAATGTCATTGGAAAGCACCTAGAATGAGCTACATTTTGAGACCATAATCTTTGGAAATGGATTAAGCATTCAATAGTTATGACACGTTTTTTTAAACCCCCACAAAATGGTCGATTCCCCCCTTAAGACTTTTTAAGACAGTCTTGACTGCTTAGTTTACTTCTTAGCAAACTTAGCTTACTCTTTAGCAAGCTTAGCTTACTCTTTAGCAAGAGTCAGTGAAACATTTGATTTCTAAATCTTAAAGGCAAGGTAATATTACAATAATATCTCCTCCCTTCCCTATCTATCCTGGTGAAAAGATTGGAGTGAATATGTAATTTTCTTGGGGAGATGACTTGTGGCGTAGAGGACATTATATGGACTGACGAATGAGGTCCAACTCGAGATACACAGACTGCACTCAATTCTTCCAAGATTGTTGAAAGGAGTAGCAATCGGCTATGCAATCGGCTATTGAATGTTGTACTTATTCACTGGTAGTTCTTCATATATACAAAATTGCTATTCCCTGGTAGTTAGGCTACCCATAATAATTGAGCAATGAGCATGCATAACTATGCATAACTATCACCAGTGAACTTTCATGACAATTTTAACATAGTATCATGCAAGGCTTGTGTTATGGTTGGCTGTCACAACCAAGACTACCCGAATGGCATGACACATTCTTTGTGTGTTGTCAAAGCTAAGCTACAACCAAGTGTTTGTGTCTCTCGGTGTGTGTACACCATTTCTCTGACATTTGCACATTTTGTGTGAAGCCTAGATGAACTTGCCTAGTAGTAGTTTATTAAAAAGACATCTTCATACAGTAAAAGAAGACAGTCGGTTACAAAACTAACACTATAAACATAATTTTTCATGTCATTGCTATATTTTGCCCTGGATCGACTCCAAACACTTCTCCTATACAGGCTCAAATTCAACAGGGTCCAAGGAGAGATAGGTGGAACAAGCGAATGTAGGGGAAAGTGGTTAGTATGTGTAGGTCGATGGGGCCATCAAGGACAAACTTATCCTATAACTCAACCATAGAAGTCTGAGGTCCTGTTGCATGTATAATAAAACATAATTTTGACATCCACCATGCAATAGAGAAATGCATTGCAGAAATTTTACATTTAAAACCTTTCTAAGGCAAGGTCAGCTAAGCTACTCTGTGAAGTCTCTCTAGGGCAAGGTTTGCTAGGTTCTGTGAGGGCATTAAAAAGGGGGGGGGCTTTGTTTTGCAAACCTTTTAAGGCTGGTTCACAACACGATGCTGGCCGAACGTTCTGTTGCATTGCGTCTTGTCAATTGACCCTATTCATTTTGAACTGCGTGCAACAAAGATGGACATGTGATAGATATACCATTCTGATTGGTCCGATGCTGTGTTTCAGATGCTACAATGGTTACATAACCAGCCTTTAGTACTACACCAGGCTTTGCCTAATACTATGCTTAGCAAACCTAACCTCTACAAAACTATATAGCAAGTTTTGTCTAATGCATCTTAGCTACACAGACTGAGAGTAGCAATAAACTAGAAGGCAAAGCTACTAATACTAAGTTGAGAGCTGGACAGACACTAGTGGGCACAGGCCAAAAGGTTAGGAAGAGAAATAACTAATACTTCTGTCAGCAATAAACTTGTTGATGAGAAAAATGACATCTGGGAAGAAGAAAACAAAGTGGAGCAAATAAACACTCGCTAGATTTAGCATCCAGTTGTAAACAACTGGGGCGCCCGCCCCGTGTGCGTGTATTAAAAAAAGTGCCAAGATTAAAGATTGGAAACGTAAACTTAACGGCACTTAACAGCATTTGTTATGCGTTATTCGTCGGGTTTTTATGCGTTGATTCCGCGTTTCAACTTTTCTTAAACATCGTAACATTTAGCGTTGGATATCTTATCAGGTAAGACAATAGCTCCATTCTTCCATGCATTACTTGCCTATCGAATATGAAGGCTATAGACATTCAGTAACTATGGGGGAAATATTGAAAAATGCTGACCATTCAGAATTCGAGCAGCTGTCCGGTTGACTAATTCTTGGAGGATGTGCTTTCTGGTTCTGGACGATGACTTCAGACTCTCAGACGGAGAAAGTGGTGATAAAGATGGCGGTGGCATTTCTTCTTACTTTGGCCAGACCAGTGTTGACCCTGAAGCTCTGCTATCACAGAGCAGTCGTGCCCGACTTACCTTCGAGCAAGCCTAGCGCTCTCACTCGGAGTTGACGATTTTGATGGAGACGAGATCACTAGCGATGAAGAAGGCATTCATAGTGCATTTAGCCATAGTTAGCTGTGCAGTTAGTAAGCAGAGCATGAAATGCAAGGGCTGTTTTAGCTTCCTTGTTCAGCGAAAAGTTATTAGCTGAGCATTTATTTAAAAAAACTTTATGTTTGATGCACGAAGCAATGGATAGGGCAGTTGTCAGAGCTTATCAGCTTCAGTGACCCTTCCTATTGTTGCTAGGCCTCTGATCGCTATGGTGGGCCAATCTAAAGTCCAAGCGATATTGGTTAGCTTGTTATTGTCACCGGCTAAACACACAACAAAACAAGAAGTAGCAAGTCTAAACGAGATTCATCTCATGTGTTTTTGTTTCTATGGCAACAAACACTAACCCAGTCAATACAAATGTAATCACATATGGTATGGTTGCTAGGGACTTTTCCAAACTATTGTTCAGATAGCAAAGCATATCGTAGTGTAACAAATGAGGTTAAAAAAGCTGCCACACACACATCCTGAACTATTGTTGTGATAGCAAATCAGTAAAAAAACAAACTGATGAGAGGGTTAAAAAGCTACCACACAAGTTCCTAAAAATCAAGTGACCTCTGTCTGACCTTTACAATTGTACATTGTGCATGCATTCTGTTAGCGATCGCAACACCAGCTCCTCCCTAGACACAGCAAAACTGGTTACCTGCACCTGCTGCTTGATCGGCTTAAGATTCCGTCTCAGCACAACCACAGAGCTGCACTACACCACACCAGCACGCTCCACACTGGCCCATCCCTCTGCACAACCACAGAGCTGTACTACAGCATGCTTCCACACTGGCCCATCCCTCTGCACAACCACAGAGCTGCACTACACCACGCCAGCACACTGGCCCATCCCTCTGCACAACCACAGAGCTGCACTACACCACACCAGCATGCTCCACACTGGCCCATCCCTCTGCACAACCACAGAGCTGCACTACACCACACCAGCACACTCCACACTGGCCCATCCCTCTGCACAACCACAGAGCTGCACTACACCACACCAGCATGCTCCACACTGGCCCATCCCTCTGCACAACCACAGAGCTGCACTACACCACACCAACATGCTCCACACTGGCCCATCCCTCTGCACAACCACAGAGCTGCACTACACCACACCAACATGCTCCACACTGGCCCATCCCTCTGCACAACCACAGAGCTGCACTACACCACACCAGCACACTCCACACTGGCCCATCCCTCTGCACAACCACAGAGCTGCACTACACCACACCAGCACGCTCCACACTGGCCCATCCCTCTGCACAACCACAGAGCTGCACTACACCACACCAGCACGCTCCACACTGGCCCATCCCTCTGCACAACCACAGAGCTGCACTACACCACACCAGCACGCTCCACACTGGCCCATCCCTCTGCACAACCACAGAGCTGCACTACACCACACCAGCAAGCTCCACACTGGCCCGTCCCTCTGCACAACCACAGAGCTGCACTACACCACACCAGCATGCTCCACACTGGCCCATCCCTCTGCACAACTACAGAGCTGCACTACACCTCACCAGCACACTCCACACTGGCCCATCCCTCTGCACAACCACAGAGCTGCACTACACCACACCAGCATGCTCCACACTGGCCCATCCCTCTGCACAACCACAGAGCTGCACTACAGCATGCTCCACACTGGCCCATCCCTCTGCGCAACCACAGAGCTGCACTACACCACACCAGCACACTCCACCATCCCTCTGCACAACCACAGAGCTGCACTACACCACACCAGCACGCTCCACACTGGCCCATCCCTCTGCACAACCACAGAGCTGCACTACACCACACCAGCATGCTCCACACAGGCCCATCCCTCTGCACAACCACAGAGCTGCACTACACCACACCAGCACGCTCCACACTGGCCCATCCCTCTGCACAACCACAGAGCTGCACTACACCACACCAGCACGCTCCACACTGGCCCATCCCTCTGCACAACCACAGAGCTGCACTACACCACACCAGCACACTCCACACTGGCCCATCCCTCTGCACAACCACAGAGCTGCACTACACCACACCAGCATGCTCCACACTGGCCCATCCCTCTGCACAACCACAGAGCTGCACTACACCACACCAGCATGCTCCACACTGGCCCATCCCTCAGCACAACCACAGAGCTGCACTACACCACACCAGCATGCTCCACACTGGCCCATCCCTCTGCACAACCACAGAGCTGCACTACAGCATGCTCCACACTGGCCCATCCCTCTGCGCAACCACAGAGCTGCACTACACCACACCAGCACACTCCACACTGGCCCATCCCTCTGCACAACCACAGAGCTGCACTACACCACACCAGCATGCTCCACACTGGCCCATCCCTCTGCACAACCACAGAGCTGCACTACACCACACCAGCATGCTCCACACTGGCCCATCCCTCTGCACAACCACAGAGCTGCACTACACCACACCAGCACGCTCCACACTGGCCCATCCCTCTGCACAACCACAGAGCTGCACTACACCACACCAGCACGCTCCACACTGGCCCATCCCTCTGCACAACCACAGAGCTGCACTACACCACACCAGCACGCTCCACACTGGCCCATCCCTCTGCACAACCACAGAGCTGCACTACAGCATGCTTCCACACTGGCCCATCCCTCTGCACAACCACAGAGCTGCACTACACCACACCAGCATGCTCCACACTGGCCCATCCCTCTGCACAACCACAGAGCTGCACTACACCACACCAGCATGCTCCACACTGGCCCATCCCTCAGCACAACCACAGAGCTGCACTACACCACACCAGCATGCTCCACACTGGCCCATCCCTCTGCACAACCACAGAGCTGCACTACAGCATGCTCCACACTGGCCCATCCCTCTGCGCAACCACAGAGCTGCACTACACCACACCAGCACACTCCACACTGGCCCATCCCTCTGCACAACCACAGAGCTGCACTACACCACACCAGCATGCTCCACACTGGCCCATCCCTCTGCACAACCACAGAGCTGCACTACACCACACCAGCATGCTCCACACTGGCCCATCCCTCTGCACAACCACAGAGCTGCACTACACCACACCAGCACGCTCCACACTGGCCCATCCCTCTGCACAACCACAGAGCTGCACTACACCACACCAGCACGCTCCACACTGGCCCATCCCTCTGCACAACCACAGAGCTGCACTACACCACACCAGCACGCTCCACACTGGCCCATCCCTCTGCACAACCACAGAGCTGCACTACAGCATGCTTCCACACTGGCCCATCCCTCTGCACAACCACAGAGCTGCACTACACCACGCCAGCACACTCCACACTGGCCCATCCCTCTGCACAACCACAGAGCTGCACTACACCACACCAGCATGCTCCACACTGGCCCATCCCTCTGCACAACCACAGAGCTGCACTACACCACACCAGCACACTCCACACTGGCCCATCCCTCTGCACAACCACAGAGCTGCACTACACCACACCAGCATGCTCCACACTGGCCCATCCCTCTGCACAACCACAGAGCTGCACTACACCACACCAACATGCTCCACACTGGCCCATCCCTCTGCACAACCACAGAGCTGCACTACACCACACCAACATGCTCCACACTGGCCCATCCCTCTGCACAACCACAGAGCTGCACTACACCACACCAGCACACTCCCCCATCCCTCTGCACAACCACAGAGCTGCACTACACCACACCAGCATGCTCCACACTGGCCCATCCCTCTGCACAACCACAGAGCTGCACTACACCACACCAGCATGCTCCACACTGGCCCATCCCTCTGCACAACCACAGAGCTGCACTACACCTCACCAGCACACTCCACACTGGCCCATCCCTCTGCACAACCACAGAGCTGCACTACACCTCACCAGCACACTCCACACTGGCCCATCCCTCTGCACAACCACAGAGCTGCACTACACCACACCAGCATGCTCCACACTGGCCCATCCCTCTGCACAACCACAGAGCTGCACTACACCACACCAGCATGCTCCACACTGGCCCATCCCTCAGCACAACCACAGAGCTGCACTACACCACACCAGCATGCTCCACACTGGCCCATCCCTCTGCACAACCACAGAGCTGCACTACAGCATGCTCCACACTGGCCCATCCCTCTGCGCAACCACAGAGCTGCACTACACCACACCAGCACACTCCACACTGGCCCATCCCTCTGCACAACCACAGAGCTGCACTACACCACACCAGCACGCTCCACACTGGCCCATCCCTCTGCACAACCACAGAGCTGCACTACACCACACCAGCATGCTCCACACAGGCCCATCCCTCTGCACAACCACAGAGCTGCACTACACCACACCAGCACGCTCCACACTGGCCCATCCCTCTGCACAACCACAGAGCTGCACTACACCACACCAGCACGCTCCACACTGGCCCATCCCTCTGCACAACCACAGAGCTGCACTACACCACACCAGCACACTCCACACTGGCCCATCCCTCTGCACAACCACAGAGCTGCACTACACCACACCAGCATGCTCCACACTGGCCCATCCCTCTGCACAACCACAGAGCTGCACTACATCACACCAGCATGCTCCACACTGGCCCATCCCTCAGCACAACCACAGAGCTGCACTACACCACACCAGCATGCTCCACACTGGCCCATCCCTCTGCACAACCACAGAGCTGCACTACAGCATGCTCCACACTGGCCCATCCCTCTGCGCAACCACAGAGCTGCACTACACCACACCAGCACACTCCACACTGGCCCATCCCTCTGCACAACCACAGAGCTGCACTACACCACACCAGCATGCTCCACACTGGCCCATCCCTCTGCACAACCACAGAGCTGCACTACACCACACCAGCATGCTCCACACTGGCCCATCCCTCTGCACAACCACAGAGCTGCACTACACCACACCAGCACGCTCCACACTGGCCCATCCCTCTGCACAACCACAGAGCTGCACTACACCACACCAGCATGCTCCACACTGGCCCATCCCTCTGCACAACCACAGAGCTGCACTACACCACACCAGCACGCTCCACACTGGCCCATCCCTCTGCACAACCACAGAGCTGCACTACACCACACCAGCATGCTCCACACTGGCCCATCCCTCTGCACAACCACAGAGCTGCACTACACCACACCAACATGCTCCACACTGGCCCATCCCTCTGCACAACCACAGAGCTGCACTACACCACACCAACATGCTCCACACTGGCCCATCCCTCTGCACAACCACAGAGCTGCACTACACCACACCAGCACACTCCACACTGGCCCATCCCTCTGCACAACCACAGAGCTGCACTACACCACACCAGCACGCTCCACACTGGCCCATCCCTCTGCACAACCACAGAGCTGCACTACACCACACCAGCACGCTCCACACTGGCCCATCCCTCTGCACAACCACAGAGCTGCACTACACCACACCAGCACGCTCCACACTGGCCCATCCCTCTGCACAACCACAGAGCTGCACTACACCACACCAGCAAGCTCCACACTGGCCCGTCCCTCTGCACAACCACAGAGCTGCACTACACCACACCAGCATGCTCCACACTGGCCCATCCCTCTGCACAACTACAGAGCTGCACTACACCTCACCAGGACACTCCACACTGGCCCATCCCTCTGCACAACCACAGAGCTGCACTACACCACACCAGCATGCTCCACACTGGCCCATCCCTCTGCACAACCACAGAGCTGCACTACAGCATGCTCCACACTGGCCCATCCCTCTGCGCAACCACAGAGCTGCACTACACCACACCAGCACACTCCACACTGGCCCATCCCTCTGCACAACCACAGAGCTGCACTACACCACACCAGCACACTCCACACTGGCCCATCCCTCTGCACAACCACAGAGCTGCACTACACCACACCAGCATGCTCCACACAGGCCCATCCCTCTGCACAACCACAGAGCTGCACTACACCACACCAGCACGCTCCACACTGGCCCATCCCTCTGCACAACCACAGAGCTGCACTACACCACACCAGCACGCTCCACACTGGCCCATCCCTCTGCACAACCACAGAGCTGCACTACACCACACCAGCACACTCCACACTGGCCCATCCCTCTGCACAACCACAGAGCTGCACTACACCACACCAGCATGCTCCACACTGGCCCATCCCTCTGCACAACCACAGAGCTGCACTACACCACACCAGCATGCTCCACACTGGCCCATCCCTCAGCACAACCACAGAGCTGCACTACACCACACCAGCATGCTCCACACTGGCCCATCCCTCTGCACAACCACAGAGCTGCACTACAGCATGCTCCACACTGGCCCATCCCTCTGCGCAACCACAGAGCTGCACTACACCACACCAGCACACTCCACACTGGCCCATCCCTCTGCACAACCACAGAGCTGCACTACACCACACCAGCATGCTCCACACTGGCCCATCCCTCTGCACAACCACAGAGCTGCACTACACCACACCAGCATGCTCCACACTGGCCCATCCCTCTGCACAACCACAGAGCTGCACTACACCACACCAGCACGCTCCACACTGGCCCATCCCTCTGCACAACCACAGAGCTGCACTACACCACACCAGCACGCTCCACACTGGCCCATCCCTCTGCACAACCACAGAGCTGCACTACACCACACCAGCACGCTCCACACTGGCCCATCCCTCTGCACAACCACAGAGCTGCACTACAGCATGCTTCCACACTGGCCCATCCCTCTGCACAACCACAGAGCTGCACTACACCACACCAGCATGCTCCACACTGGCCCATCCCTCTGCACAACCACAGAGCTGCACTACACCACACCAGCATGCTCCACACTGGCCCATCCCTCAGCACAACCACAGAGCTGCACTACACCACACCAGCATGCTCCACACTGGCCCATCCCTCTGCACAACCACAGAGCTGCACTACAGCATGCTCCACACTGGCCCATCCCTCTGCGCAACCACAGAGCTGCACTACACCACACCAGCACACTCCACACTGGCCCATCCCTCTGCACAACCACAGAGCTGCACTACACCACACCAGCATGCTCCACACTGGCCCATCCCTCTGCACAACCACAGAGCTGCACTACACCACACCAGCATGCTCCACACTGGCCCATCCCTCTGCACAACCACAGAGCTGCACTACACCACACCAGCACGCTCCACACTGGCCCATCCCTCTGCACAACCACAGAGCTGCACTACACCACACCAGCACGCTCCACACTGGCCCATCCCTCTGCACAACCACAGAGCTGCACTACACCACACCAGCACGCTCCACACTGGCCCATCCCTCTGCACAACCACAGAGCTGCACTACAGCATGCTTCCACACTGGCCCATCCCTCTGCACAACCACAGAGCTGCACTACACCACGCCAGCACACTCCACACTGGCCCATCCCTCTGCACAACCACAGAGCTGCACTACACCACACCAGCATGCTCCACACTGGCCCATCCCTCTGCACAACCACAGAGCTGCACTACACCACACCAGCACACTCCACACTGGCCCATCCCTCTGCACAACCACAGAGCTGCACTACACCACACCAGCATGCTCCACACTGGCCCATCCCTCTGCACAACCACAGAGCTGCACTACACCACACCAACATGCTCCACACTGGCCCATCCCTCTGCACAACCACAGAGCTGCACTACACCACACCAACATGCTCCACACTGGCCCATCCCTCTGCACAACCACAGAGCTGCACTACACCACACCAGCACACTCCACACTGGCCCATCCCTCTGCACAACCACAGAGCTGCACTACACCACACCAGCATGCTCCACACTGGCCCATCCCTCTGCACAACCACAGAGCTGCACTACACCACACCAGCATGCTCCACACTGGCCCATCCCTCTGCACAACCACAGAGCTGCACTACACCTCACCAGCACACTCCACACTGGCCCATCCCTCTGCACAACCACAGAGCTGCACTACACCTCACCAGCACACTCCACACTGGCCCATCCCTCTGCACAACCACAGAGCTGCACTACACCACACCAGCATGCTCCACACTGGCCCATCCCTCTGCACAACCACAGAGCTGCACTACACCACACCAGCATGCTCCACACTGGCCCATCCCTCAGCACAACCACAGAGCTGCACTACACCACACCAGCATGCTCCACACTGGCCCATCCCTCTGCACAACCACAGAGCTGCACTACAGCATGCTCCACACTGGCCCATCCCTCTGCGCAACCACAGAGCTGCACTACACCACACCAGCACACTCCACACTGGCCCATCCCTCTGCACAACCACAGAGCTGCACTACACCACACCAGCACGCTCCACACTGGCCCATCCCTCTGCACAACCACAGAGCTGCACTACACCACACCAGCATGCTCCACACAGGCCCATCCCTCTGCACAACCACAGAGCTGCACTACACCACACCAGCACGCTCCACACTGGCCCATCCCTCTGCACAACCACAGAGCTGCACTACACCACACCAGCACGCTCCACACTGGCCCATCCCTCTGCACAACCACAGAGCTGCACTACACCACACCAGCACACTCCACACTGGCCCATCCCTCTGCACAACCACAGAGCTGCACTACACCACACCAGCATGCTCCACACTGGCCCATCCCTCTGCACAACCACAGAGCTGCACTACACCACACCAGCACGCTCCACACTGGCCCATCCCTCTGCACAACCACAGAGCTGCACTACACCACACCAGCACGCTCCACACTGGCCCATCCCTCTGCACAACCACAGAGCTGCACTACAGCATGCTTCCACACTGGCCCATCCCTCTGCACAACCACAGAGCTGCACTACACCACGCCAGCACACTCCACACTGGCCCATCCCTCTGCACAACCACAGAGCTGCACTACACCACACCAGCATGCTCCACACTGGCCCATCCCTCTGCACAACCACAGAGCTGCACTACACCACACCAGCACACTCCACACTGGCCCATCCCTCTGCACAACCACAGAGCTGCACTACACCACACCAGCATGCTCCACACTGGCCCATCCCTCTGCACAACCACAGAGCTGCACTACACCACACCAACATGCTCCACACTGGCCCATCCCTCTGCACAACCACAGAGCTGCACTACACCACACCAACATGCTCCACACTGGCCCATCCCTCTGCACAACCACAGAGCTGCACTACACCACACCAGCACACTCCACACTGGCCCATCCCTCTGCACAACCACAGAGCTGCACTACACCACACCAGCATGCTCCACACTGGCCCATCCCTCTGCACAACCACAGAGCTGCACTACACCACACCAGCATGCTCCACACTGGCCCATCCCTCTGCACAACCACAGAGCTGCACTACACCTCACCAGCACACTCCACACTGGCCCATCCCTCTGCACAACCACAGAGCTGCACTACACCTCACCAGCACACTCCACACTGGCCCATCCCTCTGCACAACCACAGAGCTGCACTACACCACACCAGCATGCTCCACACTGGCCCATCCCTCTGCACAACCACAGAGCTGCACTACACCACACCAGCATGCTCCACACTGGCCCATCCCTCAGCACAACCACAGAGCTGCACTACACCACACCAGCATGCTCCACACTGGCCCATCCCTCTGCACAACCACAGAGCTGCACTACAGCATGCTCCACACTGGCCCATCCCTCTGCGCAACCACAGAGCTGCACTACACCACACCAGCACACTCCACACTGGCCCATCCCTCTGCACAACCACAGAGCTGCACTACACCACACCAGCACGCTCCACACTGGCCCATCCCTCTGCACAACCACAGAGCTGCACTACACCACACCAGCATGCTCCACACAGGCCCATCCCTCTGCACAACCACAGAGCTGCACTACACCACACCAGCACGCTCCACACTGGCCCATCCCTCTGCACAACCACAGAGCTGCACTACACCACACCAGCACGCTCCACACTGGCCCATCCCTCTGCACAACCACAGAGCTGCACTACACCACACCAGCACACTCCACACTGGCCCATCCCTCTGCACAACCACAGAGCTGCACTACACCACACCAGCATGCTCCACACTGGCCCATCCCTCTGCACAACCACAGAGCTGCACTACATCACACCAGCATGCTCCACACTGGCCCATCCCTCAGCACAACCACAGAGCTGCACTACACCACACCAGCATGCTCCACACTGGCCCATCCCTCTGCACAACCACAGAGCTGCACTACAGCATGCTCCACACTGGCCCATCCCTCTGCGCAACCACAGAGCTGCACTACACCACACCAGCACACTCCACACTGGCCCATCCCTCTGCACAACCACAGAGCTGCACTACACCACACCAGCATGCTCCACACTGGCCCATCCCTCTGCACAACCACAGAGCTGCACTACACCACACCAGCATGCTCCACACTGGCCCATCCCTCTGCACAACCACAGAGCTGCACTACACCACACCAGCACGCTCCACACTGGCCCATCCCTCTGCACAACCACAGAGCTGCACTACACCACACCAGCACGCTCCACACTGGCCCATCCCTCTGCACAACCACAGAGCTGCACTACACCACACCAGCACGCTCCACACTGGCCCATCCCTCTGCACAACTACAGAGCTGCACTACACCTCACCAGCACACTCCACACTGGCCCATCCCTCTGCACAACCACAGAGCTGCACTACACCACACCAGCATGCTCCACACTGGCCCATCCCTCTGCACAACCACAGAGCTGCACTACACCACACCAGCATGCTCCACACTGGCCCATCCCTCAGCACAACCACAGAGCTGCACTACACCACACCAGCACACTCCACACTGGCCCATCCCTCTGCACAACCACAGAGCTGCACTACACCACACCAGCATGCTCCACACTGGCCCATCCCAAAAACCATCCAGCTTGCAAGTCCACTTATTGGGTCTCGAGTTTATAGGATTATTTTCTTATGAACAACATGACAGCACTTCTTGTAGAAGGCCAGCCACTTAAAGCACTCTCGACAACATACCTTACTTAGAACAGAACCTACCTGGTTTAGAAAGTGCACCCAAACAGCCTTAGGTAAGTATATGGCTCTGGCACTCACATATTGAGAGAAGATCTTCACCCAGCGGGGCTGCTTGCTCTCCCGACTATACTGGAAGGTGAAAGTTTGTTCTTCAATGTCAGCCTCGTGCTGTATGATGAGGTCCCACGAGAACACATGCTCCTGGTCTTGAAGGATCCCATCGTCTGTGCACGCCTTCAAGCGGATGTTGGAGCGATTGATGCTGATAATCACATGACCAACTTTACGGGCATCGCACATGCAGTGAGGGAATATCACTGCATTATAGTCTGGTAAAGAACGTACCAGATCCAGATACTGCAGAGGAAGGAGGAGGGGAGAAGAGGAGCTTTAATGATAACCTAGCTGTAACTCAGCCCTGACCCTAGCCCCAGCCCTGGCCAACCACCCCTGCCCTGGGCCTAGCCTAACCATAGACTTGGCCCCAGCCCCAGTCCTAACCTAGCCCTGGCCAACCACCCCTGCCCTGGGCCTAGCCTAACCGCCCCTGCCCCAAGTCCTAACCTTGTCACAGCCTAGGAAAGAGACATCCCAGGACAATCCTTGCAGTCCTTGAGATGTTTAGACTACACTAATCGAGTTCTTAATATATATATATATATATATATATACAGTAGACCCTCACTAATCAGAATAGCCTGGGGATCTGAGTAGTTCGGATTAGTGAAATTTTCGGATTAGTGAAATTTATGAATATCATTATATTGAACTCTGAATTTGTTTATTTTTTGCAGGTGTGGGTTGAATACTGGGTGGTGGGAGTACAAGTCATTATGATCTAGCAGATCTCCGGAATCCCATCTCAGTCATCTTCCTTTTGCATCCTCACAACTCGCTGCCCTTCTTCTTTATGTCTGAGATAGTTGAGACTCCAACTCCATACTGTTCAGATGTAGCTTTTCTTCCCGAGCTGGTCCAGGATCTCGACCTTCTCCTCGATGGTAAGGCTCTTGTGTGCTCTTTTCTTCTCCATATCACTGCAGCTGCATCGTATGACAGGCTCGTGGTAGGTTCGAAGTTCAATAATGGCACACGTTTTTTTGGTTTGTTTTTTGCTACCTAATGCAGTTCGGATTAGCGAGGTTTCGGATTAACGGGATCCGGATTAGCGAGGGTCTACTGTATATATATATTATAAAAACTCACCTGTTCTTTCTTCTCACCATCTGCCAGCTTCTGTAAAGCAGCCATCTTGTCTCCTGCTGCAATGTGACCTCTTCTCACATCGTCCACTGCCTGGGAGTATGCAACAATCACCAGCACCAGATACAAACAGAGATTAGAGGAGGGACACAGATGCCACCATAGAGACATGCCTGTCTCAATCCCAAAAGAGGAGCAAATGTCAGGCTCCACCCCAAAGGAGGGGCACACATGCCTAACTCAACCCAGAAGGATCCCAAGGAGGGGCACACATGCCTAACTCCACCCAGAAGGATCCCAAGGAGGGGCACACATGCCTAACTCCACCCAGAAGAATCCCAAGGAGGGGCACACATGCCTAACTCCACCCAGAAGGATCCCAAGGAGGGGCACACATGCCTAACTCCACCCAGAAGAATCCCAAGGAGGGGCACACATGCCTAACTCCACCCAGAAGGATCCCAAGGAGGGGCACACATGCCTAACTCCACCCAGAAGAATCCCAAGGAGGGGCACACATGCCTAACTCCACCCAGAAGGAGCCCAAAGAGGGGCACACATGCCTAACTCCAACCAGAAGAATCCCAAGGAGGGGCACACATGCCTAACTCCACCCAGAAGGAGCCCAAGGAGGGGCACACATGCCTAACTCCACCCAGAAGAATCCCAAGGAGGGGCACACTCCACCCAGAAGGATCCCGAGGAGGGGCCCGCATGCCTGAGTCCAACCCCCAAATGTCTAGATGTGTGTGTGTGTGTGTGTGTGACCTACTTGTTGGTAGAAGAGGTCAAGGGTGATGGGGTTGGAATTGGCAAGGACTTCGTGTGTGAGAGTGAAAAGCCATTTCCGGAGGACGATGTGACTGCTAGCGCTATCTTTGCCCGAATACTTCTCCACATAGATCTTGTGAGGGAACTCCTTCTCCTCTAGCTTGCGATCTGCAGGGCACAATGCACACAACACTGCATCAGCCACAGCAGTTAATACACACTTGTGTCGGGCTGTCATGTAATGCACGTGATTAAGTGCAGGGAAGAGGGTACACAGCTGTTGGCATCGGTGGTCACACATGCAGGCATGGGTAGGCACCAGTCAATGGCAGGGTTTCATTTAGAGGGGGGCGGGGGCAGATGCCCCCCCTTGGAAATTGTATTATTAAAATTCATTAGAAACTTTGCATCTTTAACCATCATGCCCCCACCTTAAAATCCAGATTCCTCCTGCCCCCCCCCTTGGACAATTTTCTAAATGAAACCCTGAATGGTGTTGATATTTTTTTTAGAATTTTTTTTAGCATTCCGTCACTTGTCAGATCATTCTGACTATTGCTGTTGGTGACAATCACAAGAGCAATGTGTGGATGAGATGACTCACTAGTAAATCTAAAGAGAAGTCTGCATAGAGTTGAACATGACCATGCTGTTACCACTCTAGCTTGTAATGCATACCCACTTACAAAAGCCATGCTCCATTATCTCAAACAGAGCAAAGAATTTCTTGGTCTCCTCATTTAGAAATGCCTTGACCACTTCCTGCACACACAAATAGCAATGAAGTCAGCAACCCGAACTAAGAAACTGCCGGTCATCCTTTACCTCGTATACTTCGGCAGTCCTGGAGTTGTCACGGATACTGACAGTGCACACAGAGTGAGTGGGGAGCAGCACACGAAGGTTAAACTTACGGTCTTGAGGGGGAAGTGCCTGACTGTCTCTGCCATTCTCTACCCCCGATGCATTGAGGAAATCTTGCATTAAGTCACTTTCAAAGATCACACGGGCAGAGCACACTAAATAAAGAAAGAGTTCGCAAACGCCATGACAGGCCAACAAAAGAGGAAAAGAATCCAAGATAACCTTTATCTAAGTAATCCTCCAGTAATCTTCTTCGATAGTCCACTTGACTATCATTCAGCTGGAATGGCCGTTTCCCGGGAAGTTTAGGAAATATGAAGTCTCCAAACTGTCTCTTCAACTAAAATAAAAGAATAATTGATAAGGTACGTGACTTTAAGGGTGTTGCTTACATTGCTGTTGAGTGAATCAAATTCCCGGTATCGATGAGAGATCACCTGTCGTCCGGCCATGTAGATGTTGAACACCACATACTCCCGCCCTCCCTCATCCTTCAACTTCTGTGTATCCGGGATTGAAACGGGGATTGACCGTCTTTCAAAGTAGTCCATGGCAGACACACTTCCTGCAGCTCCCTCTGGTTCCAAACGTCTAGCCTCTTCATCTGAGACGGAGACCACAATGAGATCAACCTCTGTACCACTCCCACGGATGCACTGGACCACTGAGGAGTGATCTGCACCCTCCACCACCTTGCCATTACTGTGGGGTGCAAGGAACACAGGGGAAGATGAAGGGTAAGGGTAAGTGAAGAGCAAGAAGAGGGAGGGAGAAGAGTGAAGTGGGAGGAAAGTTGGAATCAATTATAGAGGGGTGCAGAGAAAGAGAGAGAGATCGGTAGACAGTGAAATCAAAGAACGAGAAAAGGTAGAGATATGAATGAAGTGAGAGGAAACACGGAATGGTGGGAGGAACTGGATTGTGAAGACAGTGATGGCATACGTCTTATTAAGACCCTAAGCTAACGTGGGCCCACGTCATGAGCCTACTACCACTTTAAGAAAAGAGCCACAGACACTTGCAAGACTTATCATGAGTAACCGCCACACACAGGGTAACAAAAACTCACACTTCAAGTATCCGGTCTCCAACCTTTAGGCCAACCTCCTCAGCTGGCCCTCCCTCCAGGACTGCACTGATATACTGCATGGGGGCATATAACTCCCCTCCAATAGACTTCAGCTGTCCTCCCTCAGACACTTGGCCTCTCACATTGAAACCAAACCCTTGCTGGTTCTTCACCACCTTCACTGCACGTGGACCCTTACAGTTCTCTTCTGACACATCACCATCACCAGACGCTGACAAATCTTCAGCTCCATTATTTTCTGTCGACATTTCCAGCTGCTAATTATCTCCTCTCCTGTGGATTTCCAATATTCAAACAAAATCTGTTTGCCATAACTATCAAACAAAATTATCAAACAAAATTGGCAGAAAAATATCGCTTTTACCTACAATTGTTGTCCAATATAATGTCGGTAGCTAGCTGCAAGAGGGACCTCCCTCTTCCATTAGGCCTTTGCACGTGACCAAAAAAGAAAGCCGCGAAGCTGACCCTTTACCGACCTCTACAGGCGCGGGTGCGTCACCAGCGTGTTAACTCCTCTCTCCGGACAAAAAAGATGTCTGCTCGCGAAATAATAACGATCCAATGTGGTCACTACTCCAACTTCGTAGGGACTCACTGGTGGAATCTGCAGGTAGAACATTACAACACATCATGTGCAACCTCACAGTTCTTAATCTCACTCTTTTGTCAATTTTTGTTTTAGGAATCTGCTTTCAGTTATGTACCAACCAATGGGTCAGCAGAGATCCTCAATGACTGCATGTTCAGAGAGGGCCTTAATCTCAATGTAAATCACTGTACAAGTGAGGCTAATTGTGGATGACTAGTTGGATGCTTCCTTGTTCAGGGTGAGCAGACATACACACCTCGGCTAATAGCAGTGGACCGCAGTGGCAGTCTCAGATCTCTAAAGCAGAGTGGGACCCTCTACGATGACTTAGCTGCTCCCACTCAACAATTGGAACAGGGAGACTTAGCATGGTGGGTACAGGGAGACTTAGCACAGTGGATAGGGTAGGCAAGTGACTCCATTTTTGTTGTTTGGTGTATGTGTGTGTGTGTCCGTCTAATGAAGGAAAGGAGAGGTGAAGAAATACGTGTCTGAACCTGCTCAGAAGAATGAATACCTCTCAGACTTAGACCTGCTAGAGTCAGGACAGATGAAACCAAAGGTCTGTCATAAAACTGCCTTGCTCACCTTGACAACTAAACAGTTGGAATTGCATGAGCATTTCACCTGCAGGTCATGGAGATGAAGACCTACAGGTTTCAGAATGATGTAGAGGTGTGGTCTGACTTCCTTCGAATCCACCTCCATCCACGTAGCATCCTGACAGTGCCAGGTGTCTTCCATGGAGAGTGAGTTGAGCAGGAGTCATCTTAGTCTTGAACAAATGCTACTCCTTGACAGAACTTGCCGCACCCTTTAATATTGTAACTGTTGCTTTGTAGTTCTAGCTAATCAGGGCACGTTAGTACTCCCTATATATAGGGCACATTTAAAGGGCACACAGCAAGCCCCACCCCCTTTCCAAAGCTCATATCTGCTGGGCTAAAACTCTCATTGGCAGCTTCTTGGTGTTTAAAAAGTGATTGCTGCTATTTTCTCCAAGTAGACTCTCGCATGCCTTGAATCCTTCTCAAAGTTGAACTGGCAGATCAAAGAAGACTAAAAACACATTTTCAAGGACTTAAGATTCATCTTCAAGGATGGATGTTCTGTTTTCCTACTTGCACAACTTTCATTCAACAAGTCCATCCATAAAACTTCCAGTGCCACATGAGATCTTTCAATGCACGCACATCCACGACTAATCTGCTTCCCCATTGCAGTGTTAATAGGTGTGGGTTCGTTGATGATGCAACCAAGTTAACACATGAATATTATTTGATGACGTATCTCACATGATGTGCGTTACAAATCTGTTAATTGAAGGGTGCTGTGGACGACCCTTTACCAAAACTTCTGCTGTTTGGGTACCAAGTCCAAGGAGGCTGTAGCTGATTCTACATGACATGGGTACAGACACAACAGTAACAGGGCGTGGCATGTGCTGATATGTGTAGTGCACAACATCAATAACAACAAGAGCTTAAAATATTGGGGACGCTGAACTTCTGAGTTAGAACTCTGACTTGTAGTCCTCCACTGCTCAACTATAACATTTAGAAAACATTTAGAAACAACAACAACAAACACTACTAGAAACAAGAACAAAATGTTATCAAGCCCCCTAACTATAATTATTATTGGTTTGACACGTCTGGCAAAATAAGGGGTGTATTTAAGGGGAGGGGGGGGCATTATCCCCCCTCGTGTCATTCTTGCCTCCCCCCAATACTGGGCCAGGCCCTCTGCCTCCCCCCCCCCCTTCTTCCATGTCCCTTCTTCCCCTTCCCTTGGCAAAATTTCTGTATGCAGACCTGCTAAAACCATTACACCCATGCTTTAATGATTTTAAATGGTAAAGGGTCATCTAACTGGTTGTGGTTGACATGGATACAGTCTTGTTTCCTCTTTTTTTAAAGGTCAATCCAAATATAGCTGCTTGTTTTTAATTAAATTAAAAACATTTTGTTCTCGTCATCAAGAGTTATGCTATAATTATTTTTGTTGCTATATGATTAATTAAGGGAGACTCTATAAAAAGACTATAAAAACAACTTGTGGTTACGATTTAGAGCTCCATGGATTCTGCACATGTCACTGCATGATATGACAAAAGCTCTGTGTTCTGCCTAGAACTAGGCCAAAGCTACTGCAGCTAAAGTGGCGGTTCCTCAAGATCCCAATGCCTGCTTTTGCAACAGTAATGGCTTCTGATTGGAAAGTGTAGATGCTGAAATTAGTACCCATGACAAAGGGAAGCCCTTCTCTATACAATTATTAGGCGCTAAACCTGGAGTAAGTGGTCGAGTGTGGGCACAGGATTCCTTGGGGATTCATCGACACTTTCAGTGTGCACGCTTGACCACTCCCAGTTTAGCGCCTAATGATTGTATAGAGTGGGGCTTCCCCTCGCCACGGGTACTAATTTCAGCATCCGTTTTCTATTATGTAGTATAGCCCCCTTAATATCTAGCCAGCTAATTATAAACTATAGCCCCTTAATTAATATCTAGCCAGCTAATTATAAACTATAGTCCCCTTAATATCTAGCCAGCTAATTATAAACTATAGTCCCCTTAATATCTAGCCAGCTAATTATAAACTATAGCCCCCTTAATATCTAGCCAGCTAATTATAAACTGTTTTTGTTGTGGTTAAATAATTGACAAGAGGTTTACATGTCTTGCTAATAACCACAGCTTCACTGCAGCATTTTGGCGTGTTTGAAGTCTACAGTGTGTTCTTATTCTCTTGCCCAGTGACAACTGCTTCAATGCATTTCCAGCTGGCAGTGCAGTGTGGAACAGCAAGGTAATGCACCTTCATAGGTGTCATCATCTCACCTTCATGCGTCATCATCTCACCTTCATGTGTCATCATCTCACCTTCATGTGTCATCATCTCACCTTCATGTGTCATCATCTCACCTTCATGCGTCATCATCTCACCTTCACATGTGTCATCATCTCACCTCCACTATTAATATTTATATTTACAAGAGTAATTTGGAATATTGGAGGTGCAACTTGTTACTAACTCCATCTAACGTGTCTACAGCTCCAGGACTCCTTCGAAGAACAACTCCACTTCTTTGTGGAGGAGTGTGACAGTCTGCAAGGCTTCCAGCTGCTGGTTGATGGAGGAGACGGGTTTGGAGGACTGGCTAGCTGCTTTGCAGAGGAGCTGGCAGACCATTTCAGTCAGAAAGGACTTCTTTCCTTTGCACTATCTCCAGACGTGGTTCCAATAGACCAGGTACGGAGTAGTTCAACCAACAAGTGCGCAGTGTGCTTAGACCTGAGAGGTGTGTATGTGGTATGTGTTTAGACCTGAGAGGTGTGTATGTGGTATGTGCTTAGACCTGAGAGGTGTGTATGTGGTATGTGCTTAGACCTGAGAGGTGTGATGTGGTATGTGCTTAGACCTGAGAGGTGTGTATGTGGTATGTGCTTAGACCTGAGAGGTGTGATGTGGTATGTGCTTAGACCTGAGAGGTGTGTATGTGGTGTGTGCTTAGACCTGAGAGGTGTGATGTGGTATGTGCTTAGACCTGAGAGGTGTGTATGTGGTATGTGCTTAGACCTGAGAGGTGTGTATGTGGTATGTGCTTAGACCTGAGAGGTGTGTATGTGGTATGTGCTTAGACCTGAGAGGTGTGTATGTGGTATATGCTTAGACCTGAGGTGTGTATGTGGTATATGCTTAGACCTGAGAGGTGTATGTGGTATGTGCTTAGACCTGAGAGGTGTGATGTGGTATGTGCTTAGACCTGAGAGGTGTGTATGTGGTATGTGCTTAGACCTGAGAGGTGTGATGTGGTATGTGCTTAGACCTGAGAGGTGTGTATGTGGTATGTGCTTAGACCTGAGAGGTGTGATGTGGTATGTGCTTAGACCTGAGAGGTGTGTATGTGGTGTGTGCTTAGACCTGAGAGGTGTGATGTGGTATGTGCTTAGACCTGAGAGGTGTGTATGTGGTATGTGCTTAGACCTGAGAGGTGTGTATGTGGTATGTGCTTAGACCTGAGAGGTGTGTATGTGGTATGTGCTTAGACCTGAGAGGTGTGTATGTGGTATATGCTTAGACCTGAGGTGTGTATGTGGTATGTGCTTAGACCTGAGAGGTGTGTATGTGGTATGTGCTTAGACCTGAGAGGTGTGATGTGGTATGTGCTTAGACCTGAGAGGTGTGTATGTGGTGTGTGCTTAGACCTGAGAGGTGTGATGTGGTATGTGCTTAGACCTGAGAGGTGTGTATGTGGTATGTGCTTAGACCTGAGAGGTGTGTATGTGGTATGTGCTTAGACCTGAGAGGTGTGTATGTGGTATGTGCTTAGACCTGAGAGGTGTGTATGTGGTATATGCTTAGACCTGAGGTGTGTATGTGGTATATGCTTAGACCTGAGAGGTGTATGTGGTATGTGCTTAGACCTGAGAGGTGTGATGTGGTATGTGCTTAGACCTGAGAGGTGTGTATGTGGTATGTGCTTAGACCTGAGAGGTGTGATGTGGTATGTGCTTAGACCTGAGAGGTGTGTATGTGGTATGTGCTTAGACCTGAGAGGTGTGATGTGGTATGTGCTTAGACCTGAGAGGTGTGTATGTGGTGTGTGCTTAGACCTGAGAGGTGTGATGTGGTATGTGCTTAGACCTGAGAGGTGTGTATGTGGTATGTGCTTAGACCTGAGAGGTGTGTATGTGGTATGTGCTTAGACCTGAGAGGTGTGTATGTGGTATGTGCTTAGACCTGAGAGGTGTGTATGTGGTATATGCTTAGACCTGAGGTGTGTATGTGGTATATGCTTAGACCTGAGAGGTGTATGTGGTATGTGCTTAGACCTGAGAGGTGTGATGTGGTATGTGCTTAGACCTGAGAGGTGTGATGTGGTATGTGCTTAGACCTGAGAGGTGTCTATGTGGCATATTCAGACCTCCAACTTCCATCTGGCTCTGCTCAGCAACGCCATGTGTATGGACAGCCTTTGCACTCATAGTTCCTTTGTGTGCCCTCTGTCACTGCTCGAAGAACCATGGAGAGGTCACACCCATCCTTCTCACAAAGCTAAACGAATTCTTCGAAGTGAGGTATGTGACTTGACACCACACATCCCCTCCCCTCCCCAACATGTGACTGTCATATGCACGTCACACCCTTCCTCTCCCCTGACATGTGATTGTCATATGCACATCACACCCTTCTTCTCGCCTGACATGTGATTGTCATATGCACATCACACCCTTCCTCTCGCCTGTCATGTGATTGTCATATGCACATCACATCCTTCCTCTCCCCTGACATGTGATTGTCATATGCACATCACACCCTTCCTCTCGCCTGTCATGTGATTGTCATATGTACATCACACCCTTCCTCTCGCCTGACATGTGATTGTCATATGCACATCACACCCTTCCTCTCGCCTGTCATGTTATCATGTGCCAACCATCTTACCCCCATCCTCTCCTGGCACATGATTGCCATGTGCCCACCACACCCCTTCTTTCTCCTCGTAGCACTCCCTGCCTTACCAAAGTGCTGCACTATTTGCGTCAGCTCTGGAAACCTCCTCTCTCATCTACCGGACTAGCCATGCTCCTCTTTCTCTCTCCTCCTTGGCAGACACGCTCACCACTGTCGGCAGGAAGGTGAGACAGCAAGAGGGTGTGTGTGTGTGCATGTCCTGGTGACACGCCATGCATGATCAGGTCTACCTCCTCCATTCTGAAACACCTTGCAACCACATTCACAGAGTTGCTATAGCTCTGTGTCCGTGTGCTTTCTCCCCTGGAAGGCTCTTGGTAGTAGTTTTCCATCCCATTTCTGAGCATACCACGTGTACACATTTGTCTCAAAATCCACCTCTCGTATGTGTGCCTCTGTTATTGCCATCTATACCCCCCACCAATCCTGTCACTTCCACTGCTGAAGCAAGAGTATCATCTGATAACTTCTGTGATCTGCTCCAAGCTATTCTCTCCTGTTCCACCTAGAGACTTGGTCATCATCATCATGGGTGCTGAATTTTATCTTGCATAAGACAGAAATTGGCCTTATAGTTTTTGGGGGTGTAATGAGAATGGTGTGATCTGCAATGAGAATGGCTGCAATGAGAATGTTGTGATCTGCAATGAGAATGGCTTCAATGAGAATGGCTGCAGTGAGAATGGCTGCAATGAGAATGGTGTGCAATGAGAATGGCTGCAATGAGAATGGCTGCAATGAGAATGGCTGCAATGAGAATGGCTGCAATAAGAATGGCTGCAATGAGAATGGCTGCAATGAGAATGGCTGCAATGAGAATGGCTGCAATGAGAATGCTGCAATGAGAATGGCTGCAATGAGAATGGCTGCAATGAGAATGGCTGCAATGAAAATGGCTGCAATGAGAATGGCTGCAATGAGAATGGCTGCAATGAGAATGGCTGCAATGAGAATGGCTGCAATGAAAATGGCTGCAATGAGAATGGCTGCAATGGGAATGGTGTGCAATGAGAATGGTGTGATCCGCAATGAGAATGGCTGCAATGAGAATGGTGTGATCTGCAATGAGAATGGCTGCAATGAGAATGGCTGCAATGAGAATGGTGTGCAATGAGAATGGTGTGAGGCTGCTGGGTTTTTGTGAGAGCAACCAACTCCTCATTAGCAACACATGGTTCCATCAAGAACTTGGTACCATAGTGGTGACTGTTCTAGACCTGGCCACTGCTTGACATCATATTGTGAACTTACTCCTCCACTCGCCTGGGTCTCTATCATGAGTTCACCATGAGCTTGTCATGACTACCATGAGCTTGTCATGACTACCATGAGCTTGTCATGACTACCATGCAAGGCTAAGAGTTGCCAGACAAGAGTCCCCATGTCTCCCAATGGAAGATTATCGACTTTGGCTCCTTCCTTCCAGACTGTCACCAATCAGCTATAGGATGTGACATGACAAGGTTTCAGGAGACTGCTGTGAATGAAGCATACAGAACCCTGCCTGAGCTGTCCAGGAAACAGGTGGAAGACTTCCTGAGCTATCCAGGAAGCAGGTGGAAGACTTCCTGAGCTACCTAGGAAGCAGGTGGAAGACTGCCTGAGCTATCCAGGAAGCAGGTGGAAGACTGCCTGAGCTATCCAGGAAGCAGGTGGAAGACTGCCTGAGCTACCTAGGAAGCAGGTGGAAGACTGCCTGAGCTACCTAGGAAGCAGGTGGAAGACTGCCTGAGCTATCCAGGAAGCAGGTGGAAGACTGCCTGAGCTATCCAGGAAGCAGGTGGAAGACTGCCTGAGCTATCCAGGAAGCAGGTGGAAGACTACCTGAGCTACACAGGAAGCAGGTGGAAGACTGCCTGAGCTATCCAGGAAGCAGGTGGAAGACTTCCTGAGCTATCCATGAAGCAGGTGGAAGACTTCCTGAGCTACCTAGGAAGCAGGTGGAAGACTGCCTGAGCTATCCAGGAAGCAGGTGGAAGACTGCCTGAGCTATCCATGAAGCAGGTGGAAGACTACCTGAGCTGTACCTACCAAGCAGGCAGAAGACTAGGAGGTGGAGGAGCTCCAGAACCTGTCACACACACACACACACACACACACACACACACACACACACACACACAACGAAGAAGAGGGATGCCTGGCTTCATGCATGTTGACATGGGAAGCAAAGAAGTGACGTTGCCCTGAAGCTGTAGTATTAGCATCTAGCAAGCTAACCAAAGCTAACCGAGGCCACTGCTGATATGGCTTACTGGCGTGCATGTGCAGTAGAAGCAGAGAAGCATGCCTCATCTGGGCTGCTGAGCAGTGCCTCACCTGGTGGCTGTGTTGGCTCGCTCATCAGGGAGCTCTGCTTGCTGAAGGAGAACTGTTCAAGGCATTACATGTCGCATATTCTCGCGTGTCATCCATGGACGACCAAGTTACTAGGGATATCCACGGGTCATGATCAATGGTATTCATAGTAACTTGGCCATCCATGGATGACACGGGTTGATCGTCATCAGACTACCCTCGTTGGATTCATCACTTGTGAAGTTGTCAGTTGCGAGTCAAAGATCAGCTCTGATTGTTCTACTTACTTTATGAGCCATGCACTGCACTAAGTGATGACGCACTTGACCTTGAGCGTGCCAACCTGTCAGAGGAAGAAATTGCTCTAGCTATCTCTCATGTGTGGAAGGAATGAGCTCTAGCTCTGGAGGAGGTCTGTGGAGCTGCTGATGTTGGAGGGGTAAGTAGTCGTGCACTGGCTGAAGGTGATAGCAGATCTAGCGGATGATTCCTTCTTGTGGAGAGGAATGAGCTTCTTCCCATCACTTGGTACTGCTTCCCTAGCAAGGTTTTCTCTGAGGCTATCCTCGACCTGATCTGTATATCAGAACTCCATCTCTGTGAAAGCCAGTGGCTTCCATCATGGCAGAGGTCGGGCTGATCAGATATCGTCTCTTCAGTTCTGATGGAGAATGCAAGTGAGTTCCGTCCACGTCTGCACACATTTCATCGACTTCTTGAGCCATTGCGGGCCATTCTTCAGTACTCGTAATCTTCCCATAAACTTATCTCCGTCACTTATGCTTGCACGAGGACTCGAAGGTTGTTGTCAGGAACTTTGCCATCGTTGGTGGTATGCATCAGGGCTGGCTTCTGGCTCCCATGCCTGCAACACCTTACTTTGATGTGGCCATGTATGGCATTGGAAGAATGCCATAGCTACAAGGCATGGAAGTGTCCTTCCTTGATTGTGCAATCGCAGGAAGTGCTACCTGATTTGGAGTGTGCTAATAATAACCCTTGGTGGTAAGTTGTCGATCTCAAGACTGGTGGTGCACTGTAGGGACTCAGGCCTCACCATCAGCTGCAGGAAAACAAAGATTCTGGCAAGTGCTGCCGCCTCTATCCAAGGCTGGAGTCTCTCATCTGTTTCCCGATAATGACCCTGTAGAGGAGGTGTCCAACTTCCAGTGTCTCGGCAGCATCGTGCAGGACAACTGCGGCCCAGCCATGGAGGTGCATTCTTGAATCTGCAAGGCCTCCAAAGTCTTCAGTTCCCTGCACCTAATCCTCTGGCACCAACACAAGCCCTGCACCTAGCAACACATCCTCAACACTGTTGTCCTCTGGCACCAACACAAGCTCTGCACCTAGCAACACATCCTCAACACTGTTGTCCTCTGGCACCAACACAAGCCCTGCACCTAGCAACACATCCTCAACACTGTTGTCCTCTGGCACCAACACAAGCCCTGCACCTAGCAACACATCCTCAACACTGTTGACCTCTGGCACCAACACAAGCCCTGCGCCTAGCAACACATCCTCAATACTGTTGTCCTCTGGCACCAACACAAGCCCTGCGCCTAGCAACACATCCTCAACACTGTTGTCCTCTGGCACCAACACAAGCTCTGCACCTAGCAACACATCCTCAACACTGTTGTCCTCTGGCACCAACACAAGCCCTGCACCTAGCAACACATCCTCAACACTGTTGTCCTCTGGCACCAACACAAGCCCTGCACCTAGCAACACATCCTCAACACTGTTGTCCTCTGGCACCAACACAAGCCCTGCACCTAGCAACACATCCTCAATACTGTTGTCCTCTGGCACCAACACAAGCCCTGCACCTAGCAACACATCCTCAACACTGTTGTCCTCTGGCACCAACACAAGCCCTGCACCTAGCAACACATCCTCAACACTGTTGTCCTCTGGCACCAACACAGGCTCTGCGCCTAGCAACACATCCACAATACTGTTGTCCTCTGGCACCAACACAAGCTCTGCACCTAGCAACACATCCTCAACACTGTTGTCCTCTGGCACCAACACAAGCCCTGCACCTAGCAACACATCCTCAACACTGTTGTCCTCTGGCACCAACACAAGCCCTGCACCTAGCAACACATCCTCAACACTGTTGTCCTCTGGCACCAACACAAGCCCTGCACCTAGCAACACATCCTCAACACTGTTGTCCTCTGGCACCAACACAAGCCCTGCACCTAGCAACACATCCTCAACACTGTTGTCCTCTGGCACCAACACAAGCCCTGTGCCTAGCAACACATCCTCAACACTGTTGTCCTCTGGCACCAACACAAGCCCTGCACCTAGCAACACATCCTCAATACTGTTGTCCTCTGGCACCAACACAAGCCCTGCGCCTAGCAACACATCCTCAACACTGTTGTCTTGCCTACTCCCCTCTATGGCCAGGGGAATTTAGTCCTCCAGGAACCACAGCCCATCGACTTCAAGGTTTGGTGATGAATGCCTCAGAATTGCTCTGGTTTGTGCCCCCATGGGGACGGCTTGTGAAAATATCAATGGAACAACCTTGAGATGAGAGAATGCTGAGGTGTGTGATGGTAGATGAGACTGGTTTGAGTGGGCACAGAGCTGTAACAGGAGAGAGCGGAGACAACTGGATGCTGAGACAGCACTTTCTGTGTCCGTAGCCTTGAACAAGTCCAACAAAACCAGTGTACCAGAAAGAGCTGCCTCAGAAGTTGCACTGTAAGTTTTGCTGGAAGTTCTTTCACCTTTTCACCATCAAAGATGCTGCAACAAGAGGCTACAATGCTGTGCAACTCTTGGCCTGTACGGGTACCTTCCGCATGTAGCAAGCCACAGTGCATATAGCATGTGATGGGTGTGTGTGTGTGAGAGAGAGAGTCTGTTACATGTGTGGTGTGTGTGTATGTGTAAAATCTTCTTATTTAATTTTGTCTATGTAGGTTTGTGCTCTGAGTCTTTGTCTGCCTCTCTCCTTGCCAGCAGACAGCTCCTTCCTCTCCGAGCTAGATCACAAACCTCTGCACACTCAACTCCAACCTTTAACCCCTTTCTGTACGGTGGATGATGAGCTGTGGTCTCAGGCAGTATCTCTAAGAGGACTGCCACCAGACTACCCTATATGGTAAGGTGTGGAATAGTTAAAAATTACAATTACTTTTTTGTGCACCTTCAGCTTGCTATACGTCCATAAATATACCTGAAAATATTACTGCTTCAGGTCACATGTCCTTGGGCGTCATGGTTGCATATAAAACATTTCCTGTTGTGGGAGTGGCTTATTGATGGCGTAGATCATGGAGCAGCTGCGCGTGGTTGAGTTCAAGTAAACTATGGTTTGGGAAACTGTTACCTTATGGACCTTATGGACCGGATTGAAAACTTTTAGTGATTATTTTGTGTTTCCATCAGCATTATGATGAAACAGGGGGGTGGAACACCCACACGAGGGGGGAAACACCCACACGAGGGAGGAAACACTCACACGAGGGGGGAAACACTCACACGAGGGGGGAAACATTCACACGAGGGGGGAAACATTCACATGAGGGGGGTAACACTCACACGAGGGGGGAAACACTCACACGAGGGGTGAAACACTCACACGAGGGGGGAAACATTCACACGAGGGGGGAAACATTCACACGAGGGGGGGAACACTCACACGAGGGGGGAAACATTCACACGAGGGGGTAACACTCACATGAGGGGGGCAACACTCACACGAGGGGGGAAACACTCACACGAGGGGGGTAACACTCACACGAGGGGGGAACATTCACACGAGGGGGGTAACATTCACACGAGGGGGTAAACACTCACACGAGGGGGGAAACATTCACACGAGGGGGGTAACACTCACACGAGGGGGAAACACTCACACGAGGGGGGAAGCACTAACACGAGGGGGGTAACACTCACACGAGGGGGGTAACATTCACACGAGGGGGGAAACACTCACACGAGGGGGGAAACATTCACACGAGGGGGGAACACTCACACGAGGGGGGAAACATTCACACGAGGGAGAAGCACTCACACGAGGGGGGAAGCACTCACACGAGGGGGAAACACTCACACGAGGGGGAAACACTCACACGAACGAGCATACGATGCAGTCGATCTGTAGTCCGGGAGCTCAGTTGGAGAATAGCACAGCTGTGATGGGTACAGATGCTGCTCGAATATCTGAGGAACCTTGCAAGAGGAGAAGTTGCTAGTAGTTAGCTCATAAAAAAAATACTTCCCTTGAGCCATTGGCTACCATGGCTGGCTTCTACTTCTAGATCTGTTACTGATGTATGCTAGATCTGTTAGCTAAAGGTAAAGATCAATGTATGCTAGATCTGTTAGCTAAAGGTAAAGATCAATGTATGCTAGATCTGTTAGCTAAAGGTAATGATCAATGTATGCTAGATCTGTTAGCTAAAGGTAAAGATCAATGTATGCTAGATCTGTTAGCTAAAGGTAAAGATCAATGTATGCTAGATCTGTTAGCTAAAGGTAAAGATCAATGTATGCTAGATCTGTTAGCTAAAGGTAATGATCATGTTTGCTAGATCTGTTAGCTAAAGGTAAAGATCAATGTATGCTAGATCTGTTAGCTAAAGGTAATGATCAATGTATGCTAGATCTGTTAGCTAAAGGTAATGATCATGTATGCTAGATCTGTTAGCTAAAGGTAATGATCATGTATGCTAGATCTGTTAGCTAAAGGTAATGATCAATGTATGCTAGATCTGTTAGCTAAAGGTAAAGATCAATGTATGCTAGATCTGTTAGCTAAAGGTAATGATCAATGTATGCTAGATCTGTTAGCTAAAGGTAATGATCAATGTATGCTAGATCTGTTAGCTAAAGGTAATGATCAATGTATGCTAGATCTGTTAGCTAAAGGTAATGATCAATGTATGCTAGATCTGTTAGCTAAAGGTAATGATGTATGTTAGCTAAAGGTAATGATCAATGTATGCTAGATCTGTTAGCTAAAGGTATCAATGTATGCTAGATCTGTTAGCTAAAGGTAATGATGTATGTTAGCTAAATGTAATGATCAATGTATGCTAGATCTGTTAGCTAAAGGTAATGATCAATGTATGCTAGATCTGTTAGCTAAAGGTAATGATAAATGTATGCTAGATCTGTTAGCTAAAGGTAATGATCAATGTATGCTAGATCTGTTAGCTAAAGGTAATGATGTATGTTAGCTAAAGGTAATGATCAATGTATGCTAGATCTGTTAGCTAAAGGTATCAATGTATGCTAGATCTGTTAGCTAAAGGTAATGATGTATGTTAGCTAAAGGTAATGATCAATGTATGTAGGTAGGTAAATAAGATCTAGACATCAGTGAAGGGAACAGACTGTCTGGTTGATTAGAAACAGTGTATGCACTCCATTTTTAGGTGAATCAGAGCTATTGTACAACAACAGTATGCAGGAAGTTTTGACAGGAAGCTGTTGTCATCTTCTTTGTTAGTAGCTTCCAGAGAAACTGCGTCCTAGTTATCAGCCTTTAGTGGTGGCTTAGCTACAGAGAGTTCCCTTTAACCAGTTAACTGCTTAAGACGGACATGTCCGTCTTACGCAATCAACTATTTCGTTGCTACACTCTGGGGAATCCCCTAAAGGTTGTCGATCATGCTAGTTCTCATTTCTAACACCATGTGCCACTAGTTATACGCTGTCTAACGGTGTCATTTCGATTTGAATCACGCCATTATGGCTACCGCTAAGAAGAAACGGCTTTCTGCTGAAGAAGTTATACAACAACTGTTGGATTCTGATGATGAATTGTCTTCTTACAAGGACAGCGACTCTGAATCTGAGGTTACAAAAATACTCTTATTGGATTAGATAATTGTTTTATTGTCAAGAGGAAGTAGAGACAAGAAGGAATACAGCACATTTTAATTCCACAATAGGGTGAAGTTGATGAAAAATTAATTCCGCAGTGAACTGGTTAACATCAAATTCCTTTTATTTGTTTTGTGAAGTGAACATGAAAGAGAAGGCATGTGATGCTCTTCCACCAGCTTCAATCATCTTCCACATAGAGACCGGTGGGATTGTCTTTATGCCATGCATAATTGGAAAGACGCTGTCACCAAATTTTTATCAGCAGGTCACTGACTTTGTGTTCAAATCATTTCTACTGTTAGTAACTATAATATTCAATATTATTAGAATTACTAAGACTCACGCAATCCCGCTATATACTGGTATATAGCTAGCTATCCACCACGCGCATGCGTCCAGCACTTGAACCGGATATAAATAATAATAATTAATAATTAGTAATAATAATAATAATAATAATAATAATAATAATAATAATAATAATAATAATAATAATAATAATAATAATAATAATAATAATAATAATAATAATAATAATAATAATAATAATAATAATAATAATAATAATAATAATAATAATAATAATAATAATAATAATAATAATAATAATAATAATAATAATAATAATAATAATAATAATAATAATAATAATAATAATAATAATAATAATAATAATAATAAATAGACAACAAATAAATAAAAATATTAAAAATACTTGTAATAACAAGGAAGAGCCCTACAACCTATCCTATGGTTGCATATAGGACAGTGGCAGTGGCCATTCCAAGACTCGCTCCCAAGCACTCTTTCCCCTCGGCATCGCTTGGGCTCACCCCGACCAACCGAGAACAACAACACACCAAGTTGTTCGCTGGAGCTAGAAATAGCCACATAGTTCGCCATTAATTATTATTATTATTATTATTATCATCATCATTATTATTATCAATTATTATCATCATCATCATCATCATCATCATCATCATCATCATCCATCATCATCATCATCATCATCATCCATCATCATCATCCATCATCATCATCATCATCATCATCATCATCATCATCATCATCATCATCATCATCATCATCGATCATCATCATCATCATCATCAATCATCATCATCATCATCATCATCATCATCATCATCATCATGCAGGCTCACGATGAAAGCTAGAGCATCTGGTCGAAACGTCAAGAGAGTACAATTTCAAGTTGATTATTGAGAAGGTTATTTATTGTAAAGCTCTATCCTTCATCAGGAATAATTCTGATGAAGGCTAGTCCTTTGCCGTCAGAGTGTTGATATTGAGACAGCCATTGTAAGTGTGCATATAATTATATATATAGCTTAATCTACCCTCAAATAAGGTACATAAGGTACACAAAAATGCCATTTTAAGGTGCCAAGATTAATCTTCTTTGGTTGCCCAAGCTAGGTTCAGACCCACAACAAAAAACAGTTCCTAAGGAACTTACAAGTTAACTGATACTAAAGTTATTCACAAAAGCTCCTTATCACTTCAAATAAGGTACACAAAAAATACTGCAAGATCAAAGCTTCTTCGGTGAATAACTTGCCCAAGCTAGATTCATTTCCACAAAAGACTAGCTCATAAAGAACTTGACCTTTGTAGGAATCACCTCAATGCATACATAAGATAGCTCTTCCCTAAAACCTCACCAGAGGTCCTCAAAAAGTCATGCGACCAACCCCCTCTCTACTGCTGCGTATTACACCCACAAGGAGGCAACCCCTAGCGAAGTGGCTTCATCAGTGGCTTCTCTTTACTTACTAGATAGAATATGTCATCAAATGATTGCCACTCCAACTTCGTTGCCGTAGAAGCCTTCCCAGAGAATTTCCAGACCAGAACAGCTTCTTCCTCTCCATGTATTATAATATGACGCGGGTGGTGGGAGAAGGCTACAAGAGGATCATGTGCAGAGTTTCCAACCCTTGGCCCGTTCGGTAAATTATGTATGGTGAAATGATGCTGCATAACTGCAGGCTGTATCCCTTTACTCACTGAGATAGTGTTTGGCTTTCCAAAGGATGCAACCTTGAAGAAAAAGTGGCTGATCAAGTCAGAAGGACCGGGGGCAAATGGGAACCTACTGAACACTCTGAGGGGGGTTCGGAGGATCAGGGGCAAATGGGAACCTACTGAACACTGTGGGGGGTCGGAGGACCAGTAGGAACCTACTGCACTGCTATGGGGGGTCGGAGGACCAGACAATTGGGAACCTACTGTTCTGCTGTGGGGGGTCGGAGGACCAGACAAGTGGGAACCTACTGCACTGCTGTGGGGGGTCGGAGGACCAGACAAGTGGGAACCTACTGCACTGCTGTGGGGGGTAGGAGGACCAGACAAGTGGGAACCTACTGCACTGATGTGGGGGGTAGGAGGACCAGTAGGAACCTACTGTACTGCTGTGGGGGGTCGGAGGACCAGACAAGTGGGAACCTACTGCACTGCTGTGGGGGGTCGGAGGACCAGGGGCAAGTGGGATACTGAACACTGTCTTGTGTAGTAAGGATTTTGAGAAGTGGTGCTTTGAGCAAAAAAAGCAATATCTCAGAATCTATGGGAAGGGGGAGAGAAAGTCATGGCCTGATGCAATGGCAGAGCTGACAGTCCAGGCCATTCAGCTAAGTTCAAGTCCTACACTGTAATGGAACTAAAGAAGAAAGTAGTTACTTGTAAACTTGTGCAAGTAAGTATGCATGGCAACCCTGCCCTAAATATTGGCATTTACACATGCAGAGAGTGTGATGAGCTAGGGCTAGGGCTAGGGCTTAGGGTGATGAGCTGATGGGAAGTTGCCATGCGGAGAAATTGTGAGAGCTGCAGTTTACATTTTTCCCCAAAAAATGAATGCTTTGGCAAGGGATTGTGAGCTGGCAGGTGAGTGGAAGAAGAGATCACATGGTAGAATGTAAGCACAAAGCCTGAGGGAGGAAGAGGAAATGGTTTTAGGTGCATGCAGTGTAATGGCTACTGATTTGTTTTGCTTTGCACATGACTGGAACAGACACGAGGCCAGCGAGAAGCCGGGCCCAATTACTCAGAACAAGTCATTCTGTTGAGATGTGAAAGAGTTCCCACCAGTGTACCAAACTTCTTTGCAAGGTATTTCATAGTGTGCTGATCAACTTCACATCAAAATCAACTGCTTTCACTTCCAATGGAATGTTTGTCTCTAGGTACAGTATAATGTGCTTAGTTCTACGTGGCAGTGAAGACTCAACTCTCGCGCACACATGAGTAAGGATGGACCTACGTGGCAGTGAAGACTCAACTCTCATGCACACATGCAGTAAGGATGGACCTGTGGCAGTGAAGACTCAACTCTCATGCACACATGCAGTAAGGATGGACCTGTGGCAGTGAAGACTCAACTCTCATGCACACATGCAGTAAGGATGGACCTGTGGCAGTGAAGACTCAACTCTCATGCACACATACAGTAAGGATGGACCTGTGGCAGTGAAGACTCAACTCTCATGCACACATGCAGTAAGGATGGACCTGTGGCAGTGAAGACTCAACTCTCATGCACACATGCAGTAAGGATGGACCTGTGGCAGTGAAGACTCAACTCTCATGCACACATGCAGTAAGGATGGACCTGTGGCAGTGAAGACTCAACTCTCATGCACACATGCAGTAAGGATGGACCTGTGGCAGTGAAGACTCAACTCTCATGCACACATGCAGTAAGGATGGACCTGTGGCAGTGAAGACTCAACTCTCATGCACACATGCAGTAAGGATGGACCTGTGGCAGTGAAGACTCAACTCTCACACACACATGCAGTAAGGATGGACCTGTGGCAGTGAAGACTCAACTCTCATGCACACATGCAGTAAGGATGGACCTGTGGCAGTGAAGACTCAACTCTCATGCACACACGCAGTAAGGATGGACCTACGTGGCAGTGAAGACTCAACTCTCATGCACACATGCAGTAAGGATGGACCTGTGGCAGTGAAGACTCAACTCTCATGCACACATGCAGTAAGGATGGACCTACGTGGCAGTGAAGACTCAACTCTCATGCACACATGCAGTAAGGATGGACCTGTGGCAGTGAAGACTCAACTCTCACACACACATGCAGTAAGGATGGACCTGTGGCAGTGAAGACTCAACTCTCATGCACACATGCAGTAAGGATGGACCTGTGGCAGTTCTTGAAAGGAGTGAGGGAGAGAAGAGATAAGCAATGTTCTACAAAATGAGGAGATCACATAGTTCTAAAGATGCTGGAACACTATGTCTAAGCATAATTGATCTGGACAATAGATCTTGCACAGGTTATGTGGATAAACTCCTTGCTCAACTTTGGGACATTGTGGAAGATCCAAGTTGTGTGGGAACTTCTAGCGTTGATTTGCTGCCTCCACTGAGAAGCAGCTTTGAATCAAGGAAGAGGTAATCATCGAGCACAAGAGCCGATTTTAAAGACTTTCTGTTTGTTGTAGTATAAGCATGTGTACTGCATGAGAATTAGTTGAATCCAGTGGATGATTTAGATAAATATGTTTCTCTTATTCTCATCACAGCACAGGGCACAGGGTGGCAGTTGCACTCTGATAACGTCTTCCCAAACCACCCAGCACCACCTTTGTTAGCTGGCAGTGAGCTGCATACCTGTGCTTCCCAGACCATGAATGGAAAATGCCAGATAATGAAAAGAAGCAAAGCAATAGCTTACTCGTGCGATGATGTGGCAATGATGTAATCATGTTCTCTTGCTCATATTGTGGCAATGATGTAATCATGTTCTCTTGCTCATATTGTGGCAATGATGTAATCTCATGTTCTCTTGCTCATATTGTGGCAATGATGTAATCATGTTCTCTTGCTCATATTGTGGCAATGATGTAATCATGTTCTCTTGCTCATATTGTGGCAATGATGTAATCATGTTCTCTTGCTCATATTGTGGCAATGATGTAATCATGTTCTCTTGCTCATATTGTGGCAATGATGTAATCATGTTCTCTTGCTCATATTGTGGCAATGATGTAATCATGTTCTCTTGCTCATATTGTGGCAATGATGTAATCATGTTCTCTTGCTCATATTAAGTGTGCAGTTTGAAGGCCCACTCTGAAACATAACAGCATTTGTGGAATATTAGAATCTGCCAGCCATTAATCTTCACCAGTTGTCTTCACCAGTTGTTTGCCATTTCTCTGCAATGCACGCACTTGTATTCATAAAAGTGCAGCAATGACCAGCACATTCACACTTGAGGAAGAGTTACTTACTATAATGAGTAGGTTGGTCGGGTTGGTCATACTTATTAGGGGAAAAACCGGATTCTCTTTTCTATAACTTTTTATCATATAACTATAAACAAAAGGAAAGCGCCACAGCGATTCTCTTTTACTAGGCAAAGAATGACGGACTCGAACCCCCACTTAAGACTTTGAAGGTCTTTGGTCTCCCGTTAACCTAATTCCTTGGAATTACCCCAACCACTCCCACTAATAGCCTTACTCCCACTCCAATCCCCCCCTTTTTCATTCATTTAACTTGCATGGCAAATCTGAAAGGCTTGTCCTTGAATTTGTCACTGGAAGTGGAATGCTCAGAGGAATTGTCTGACTTCAGGACCACTAGGCTCAGCTGTATGGGTAGATGGCCACTGCCTGCTGATGATTCAGCATCCTCGCTGCCTTCCTGCTGAATCCCTCGGGGTCAGACATTGTTTAGTCAACCCGTGAGCCCAACCATGTGCGGCTGTTCCGTGATATATGTCATCAATAAGTCCCTCCCACAACCTCTATAGTATCATTCCAAGGATACTAGATCTGAAGCAGTAATAGTTTCCAGCTGCTATAGCAGCTAAAAATGTTCGTTTTTTCACTTCAAGTGTTGTTGTCCACTACAAATAATTCTTGCCAGCATGTCCTGCCTCAACCCAGTGTGGTGTTGGTCCAGTGTGTGTCCCCATAGAGCTATGTCAACCTACTTCAACCTGCCTCCACCCAGTGTGGTGTTGGTCCAGTGTGTGTCCCCATAGAGCTATGTCAACCTACTTCAACCTGCCTCCACCCAGTGTGGTGTTGGTCCAGTGTGTGTGTCCCCATAGAGCTATTTCAACCAGTGTGGTGTTGGTCCAGTGTGTCCCCATAGAGCTATGTCAACCTACTTCAACCTGCCTCAACCCAGTGTGGTGTTGGTCCAGTGTGTCCCCATAGAGCTATGTCAACCTACTCCAACCTGCCTCAACCAAGTGTGATGTTGGTCCAGTGTGTGTACCCATAGATCAACCTACTCCAACCTGCCTCAACCCAGTGTGTATCCCCATAGAGCTATTGTCAACCTACTCCAACCTGCCTCCACCCAGTGTGATGTTGGTCCAGTGTGTATCCCCATAGAGCTATTGTCAACCTACTCCAACCTGCCTCCACCCAGTGTGATGTTGGTCCAGTGTGTATCCCCATAGAGCTATTGTCAGCCTGCCTCACCCAGTGATGCTGGTGTATCTCCAAGCTAGAGCAGACACATGACAGGTATTTCACTTGCTCTCTCACAGTTCCCCTAAGGATGAGCGCTACAGCTACTGTAACTTCCACCCCTCGCTAGCCCTGGCCTCACACCTCTCCACACACCTCCCTCGCTGCTTGACCAACTTCACTGTGGTAGGCAAGCCACTCGTCCTGGGTAACCCTTTCCCTCCTCTCTTACGAGAACAACACGCATCAAGTGAAGGTTAGTTATAATTAAAAAATTAGATTGCCATGGTAACAAGAATATACCCATTAGACCCTTTACCAGTTAATTACTATTGCATCTTGATTAGACCCTACACCAGTTAATTACTATTGGATCTTGCATTAGAACCTCCCTACACCAGTTAATTACTATTGCATCTTGCATTAGACCCTTTACCAGTTAATTACCTATTGCATCGCATTAGACCCTTCACCAGTTAATTACTATTGCATCTTGCATTAGACCCTTCACCAGTTAATTACTATTGCATCTTGCATTAGACCCTTCACCAGTTAATTACTATTGCATCTTGCATTAGACCCTTTACCAGTTAGTTACTATTGCATCTTGCATTAGACCCTTTACCAGTTAATTACTATTGCCAGTTAATTCTTGCATTAAATCCTTTACCAGTTATTGCATTAAACCCTTTACCAGTTAATTACTATTGCATCTTGCATTAGACCTTCACCAGTTAATTACTATTGCATCTTGCATTAGACCCTTCCAGTTAATTACTATTGTTAAACCCCTTTACCAGTTAATTTCTTGCATTAGATTAGACCCTTTACCAGTTAATTACTATTGCATCTTGCATTAGACCCTTTACCAGTTAATTACTATTGCATCTTGCATTAGACCCTTCACCAGTTAATTACTATTGCAAATCTTGCATTAGACCCTTCACCAGTTAATTACTATTGCATCTTGCATTAGACCCTTTAGTTAATTTCTATTGTTCAATAGACATTTTGCATTCGACCCTTTACCAGTTAATTACTATTGCATCTTACATTAGACCCTATACCGGTTAATTACTATTGCATCTTGCATTAGACCCTTTGCATAAGACCCTTTACCAGTTAATTACTATTTCATCTTGCACTAGACCCTTTACCAGTTAATTACTATTTCATCTTGCACTAGACCCTTTACCAGTTAATTACTATTGCATCTTGCATTCAGTTAATTACTATTGCATCTTGCATTCAGTTAATTACTATTGCATCTTGCATTAGACCTTCACCAGTTAATTACTATTGCATCTTGCATTCAGTTCTATTGCATCTTGCATTAGACCTTCACCAGTTAATTACTATTGCATCTTGCATTCAGTTAATTACTATTGCATCTTGCATTCAGTTAATTACTATTGCATCTTGCATTAGACCTTCGCCAGTTGCATCTTGATTAGACCTTCACCAGTTAATTACTATTGCATCTTGCATTAGACCTTCACCAGTTAATTATATTGCATTGCATCTTGCCTTCACCAACACTGCCATGTGTTTGGAGTGGCAAGTGGCAAGAAAGAAAAAAGTGTCATGTGACCAACGGTCTGGAACAGGTACTAGGATGGGCATTGTCTAAACAGGTACCTGAGTGGACTAGGATGGTTGCGGTCTGGAGCAGGTACCAGTCTAGACTAGAATGGTTGGTCTGGAGCGGGTACTAGGATGGGTGTGGTCTGGAAGAGGTAGAATGGTCATGGTCTGGATCAGGTACTAGACTAGCTTAATACTGCTGGACATCGAATTTCAAGCTAGTTAGTTCATTTTTGTATATAAATTGTGTTTTTCCTATTGTTATGGTCAGCTGTGGTCTCCTTAGACTTGGCAATAGGTGTGATCAAGCAGACATTGCAAGGTGCAGTTGACCTGGCCTAATCCCTGCTGATCAAGCAGACAGGTGCAGTTGACTTGGCCTAATCCCTGCTGATCAAGCAGACAGGTGCAGTTGACCTGGCCTAATCCCTGCTGATCAAGCAGACAGGTGCAGTTGACCTGGCCTAATCCCTGCTGATCAAGCAGACAGGTGCAGTTGACCTGGCCTAATCCCTGCTGATCAAGTAGACAGGTGCAGTTGACCTGGCCTAATCCCTGCTGATCAAGCAGACATGGCACAGGAGTGTCTAGTATAAAGATGCTGATTTTCATGAAGTAATAATTCCACAGAACTATGGACACAAGTGTGCGCAAGTTTGGAGCATGCTCGAGAGTTAGTGCTACAGCTTTCTGCAGGTGTCAAGTTGGACCAGAGCATCGGTGATCGGGCAGCAGCTAGCTGCAACTAATGCATCCATGGAGGAGGCAGCCAGGAAACCCTGCATCACCATCGTTAGCAACGACATTTCCAGTTTTGACTTATAGACAGTGAGAGAGATAATAAGCTCCTTTAAATATTCTCATCAAAGAGGCTTCTTGCATCCAATAGCAACAGGTTCTCCCAACATCTTGCTACCATTATCATGCCAATAGTTTATTGCTCAGTTGCCTCCATAACCTCTTATAGGCCTTCCTCAGGAAAGCTTACCCCACATGGCCGCATGGTAGTCTGACACTATGGCAACATGCAATAGTAATTGGTGACATCCACTAATGCTGTCTTGACTGGTGACAAATGATATTTCAATGAACCAGTTGCATATTTCAATTAGGAGAGGGGGGGGGGGGGGGGGGGGTTATATATGTTTATGTGGCAGGCACTACTTTCAAGGTGCAAACTGTTGGCCTTATCCTCTTGTTCCCTCCAGTCCCAGTGTGCGCTTCCTTCCAGAGTCGGTCTGGACTGCTGCTCATGTTGCAATCTCTCTGCACGGAGCTCAAGAGATTGGATGTGAGGAAAGTGCCAAGCTTTGCCGAGACCTGTCTGGATAGAGATAGCTACACAGAACTGAAGGACCGCCTCATGTCCTTGGCCGAGTGCTACATAACGCAGCGCCAGACAGACGAAGATTCAGACTGACGTGTGTTTAAATAAAGCATCACTGTATTGTGTGTTACAGTTCTCTATGTATAAACTAGTTAATCACAATTCATGTCTTGATTGTCAAATCTGATGTGCATAAATAATATTATTATATATATGACAAAAGAAAAAAGGTGTGAAATTTATTAGGGAGAGAGAGTGGAGAACCAGTCAGACTAACAGCACAGCATTGATGCAGCCATCGTTCTCTGGGTGATTGGTAACTTGAGCATATTTCCCTACAGTAAAAAAAAAATCAACTTGGTCATGTGATCTCATACTAATGTCATGTGACCAAGTGTTTTTGGCATTACTCACCCCACACGACCTTCCCGCTTTGAGTGACCAGTCCCAGCTCACTAATGTTGACCTCTATGATGGTACCCTTGGTGATGACGCCTAGCTGTGTGAAGGTTGGAGACTGTGGGTTCTTTTTTACTCCAATTATGGGCAGACAGAAGGTTGCCCTCAGCTCCGGGTGGGTCACATGTGCCTTCTTGAACCTCAGTCCCATGGGACGGATAAACCTCTCATACTTGGGCGGCTTTCTGGTGAAGCTTTCTCCCACGAATGTGACCTTGGTCACCATCCTCTTCCAGCCCTTTTTCTTCCTCTTCCCAGTCCGGATGACTTTGAAGACTTCGTCTTCTCCAATTGCCTTCACCTTCGGCAGAGGAACAGTCCACTTGCCCTGTGTCAAATGAAATCATAACCCCAGTCACCATGCCCACCTACGGTATCTCAAGTACACTGCACCAATAGAAGCTATAGGATACTGGCACATTCACACAGCAGCTGCTGTACTGAAAAACACCATTCGTTATGCTTAAACAGAGTCATGCTTGCCTCTGTGCTGGTAGAGCATGGTTAAATAGAGTCATGCTTGCTTCTGTGCTGATAAGAGCATGGTTAAACAGAGTCATGCTTGCCTCTGTGCATGGTTAAACAGAGTCATACTTGCCCCTGTGGTGAGAGCAGGTTAACAGCCCATGAGACGTGTGTGTGTGCATCCTCTCTGAGGCGTGTGTTCTTATGCTGCACAACTAGAACTGGCACTAGTGCACCCTGACCTCTAGTGTACAAGATGAAGAAACAAGTTAGAGAAAGTGTCTACAAGTCTGTCCTCTCAGAAGCCACAAGTTAAGACTGACCTGGTATAGCCTTCAACTACCCAACTAACTAGAACTGGCACTAGTGCACCCTGACCTCTAGTGTACAAGATGAAGAAACAAGTTAGAGAAAGTGTCTACAAGTCTGTCCTCTCAGAAGCCACAAGTTAAGACTGACCTGGTATAGCCTTCAACTACCCAACTACAATATAAAACCAACAACTCTATTACATTAACAACTCTTATATTAACAACTCTATTATATTAACAACTCTATTGGATTGCCCTGTTAAATAAGATTGTACCAGTGCATACCATAACAGGTCACATGACCCTTTACCATTTAAATTCATCGTGGTGTGTCTCGTGCTGATGTGTTTAAAACAAGACTGTTCCCAAACACCCGAAGAGCTAATCAGCTTCTTTCTTTGTATATATAAATAAATTTTATGTGGTTAAATCAAAAATATAATACAAAAATATAATAAAAAATATAATAAATAAAAATTAAGACAAGCAACAGTAAACATTAATTAACAAAGACAAGCAACAGTAAACATTAATTAACAAAGACAACAACATTAAACATTAATTAACAAAGACAAGCAACAGTAAACATTAATTAACAAAGACAAGCAACAGTAAACATTAATTAACAAAGACAGCAACATTAAACATTAATTAACAAAAACAAGCAATAGTAAACATTAATTAACAAAGACAAGCAACAGTAAACATTAATTACAGTAAACACAAAGACAAGCAACAGTAAACATTAATTAACAGAGCAACATCAAACATTAATTAACAAAGACAAGCAACAGTAAACATTAATTACAGTAAACACACAAAGACAAGCAACACAAAGACAAGCAACAGTAAACATTAATTAACAAAGACAGCAACATTAAACATTAATTAACAGACAAACAGTAAACATTAACAAATAACAGTAAACATTAATTAACAAAGACCAACATTTATTAACAAGGACAAGCAATAATTAACAGGCAAACTGTAAACAAAGCAACAGTAAACATTAATCAACAAAGACAAGCAACAGTAAACATTAATTAACAAAGACCAACAACAGTAAACATTAATCAACAAAGACAAGCAACAGTAAACATTAATTAACAAAGACCAACAGTAAACATTAATTAACAAAGACAAGCAACAGTAAACATTAAAGTAAACATTAATTAACAGACAAATTAACAAGACAAGCAGCAGTAAACATTAATTAACAAAGACAAGCAACATTAATTAACCAGTAAACATTAATTAACAAAGACAGCAACAGTAAACATTAATTAACAAAGACAAACAACAGTAAAACAAACAGTAAACATTAACAAATAACAGTAAACATTAATTAACAAAGACCAACATTAATTAACAAGGACAAGCAATAATTAACAGGCAAACAGTAAACAAAGACAAGCAACAGTAAACATTAATCAACAAAGACAAGCAACAGTAAACATTAATTAACAAAGACAAGCAACAGTAAACATTTATTATTAATTAACAAAGACAATTAATTAACAAAGACAAGCAGCAGTAAACATTAATTAACAAAGACAAGCAACATTTAATTAAGCAACATTAATTAACAAAGACAAGCAACACTAAACAAACATCAATAACAAGCAACATTAATCATTAATCAACAAAGACGAGCAACAGTAAACATCAATAACAAGCAACAGTAAACATTAATCAACAAAGACGAGCAACAGTCTGGTTCTCTGTACTTGTGATGTTTAACAAGTCCAATAAAGTTGTTTGTTCTTGTTGTGACCTGTTATGGTCTACACGGGTACAACCTTACTTCCTTTTTTTAGTCCCGTTTGTTTATTGTACTATAGGAAAGCATCCAGTCTTCAATGAGTCTAGTATGTACGTATGATAGTTGGGTAACTTGTGGAAGAATATGTAGGCCACACTTACAGGGAATGGTAACACTAGCTTTACCTCAACCACCCTCTACACTCAAGTCCCCTTCTACTAGCCCCCTTTTGTATCAGGTTTCATACAGGGGCAGGTGCGTCCTGGGATCCCCGCAGAGCCCTGGGATCCCCGTAGAGCCCATCCCCACAGAGCCCGCAGAGCCCTGGGATCCCCGTACGTAGAGCCCTGGGATCCCCGTAGAAAGTTCACAATGTTCATCATAATGTGGCTAACAAACTATTACACGGCTATTCATGATTTTGCTATTTGAAGTCAACTGTTGAGAGCCGAGGTCCTTCAATAGCAACACATATTGTCAATAGCAACACATATTGTCAATAGCAACACATATCAAAGACTGTGTTGAGAAGTTTGGGAAATATCTCGGCATGTGCACCTGAGGACTCCAATTCTAAAGTGCACAAAATGCCCCCCCCCCCCCCCCCCCCAAAATTCTATATGAAATGCAGTGATTATGAGTAAGATAATATTCTGAAGCTGCATGCATATAATGTGTGGATATGTTGGGGGGCATAGCTAGCTCACAGCTTACCCTGCGTATGTGTGAATGAATATGTTGGGGGGCATAGCTAGCTCACAGCTTACCCTGCATGCATATAATGTGTGGATATGTTGGGGAGCCCTTTCCCTGCATGCATATAATGTGTGAATATGTTTGGGGGTATAGCCTACTCACAGCTTGCATGCATATAATGTGTGGATATGTTGGGGGGCATAGCAGACTCACAGCTTACCCTGCATGCATATAATGTGTGGATATGTTGGGGGGTATAGCTAGCTCACAGCTTTCCCTGCATGCATATAATGTGTGGATATGTTGGGGGGTATAGCTAGCTCACAGCTTTCCCTGCATGCATATAATGTGTGGATATGTTGGGGGGTATAGCTAGCTCACAGCTTTCCCTGCATGCATATAATGTGTGGATATGTTGGGGGGCATAGCAGACTCACAGCTTACCCTGCATGCATATAATGTGTGGATATGTTGGGGGGTATAGCTAGCTCACAGCTTTCCCTGCATGCATATAATGTGTGGATATGTTGGGGGGTATAGCAGACTCACAGCTTTCCCTGCATGCATATAATGTGTGGATATGTTGGGGGGCATAGCAAACTCACTGCATGCATATAATGTGTGGATATGTTGGGGGGCATAGCTAACTCACAGCTTTCCCTGCATGCATATAATGTGTGGATGTTGGGGGGTATAGCTAGCTCACAGCTTACCCCGCATGCATATAATGTGTGGATGTTGGGGGGTATAGCTAGCTCACAGCTTACCCCGCATGCATATAATGTATAATGTGTGGATATGTTGGGGGGCATAGCTAGCTCACAGCTTACCCTGCATGCATATAATGTGTGGATGTTGGGGGGGCATAGCTAGCTCACAGCTTACCCTGCATGCATATAATGTGTGGATATGTTGGGGGGTATAGCAAACTCACAGCTTTCTCCTTTCTCTTCTGCTTGATCATGTTACTGAGCACTTTTGCTCTCGACTGTCCCTCTCTAGATAAAATATAGTAATATCTGCCAAGACCACTCACACACAAGGACACACCCACCTGTCCAGCAGATATGCAGGAACTGCTCCTTCAGGAACAACCTCTTCCTTCCTGTTCTTTGTCTCTCTCTTCTCATGCATTTTGATACGCTTCTTCATCTGCACTTTCTCTGCATACCTCTTGCGGTTATACATCTTCGCCCTGAACCAAAGAATACCATAACAACACAAACTAATATTCCAACCCACTGGTTGGCTCACTTAAGGCCATGAAGCTTTCGAGCATATGCCGCCTTAGCATGAGGCTCACGAGATTCCTTCTTACGCCTAGGAGACAAAAAAAATAGGTTTTTATTTTTCACAGGTAGTGATGCCATATTGACTAAGCATATAATATGTTGTACAAGGGGTCCATTGTTAAGAACACTCACTTTCTCTCCAGATGGTCGTATCTGTAGCCATGCCGCTTTCTGGCCTGCTCTATGTATTCGTTCTGTGGCTATGGGTAAGAGAATAAATTTCAATAGCAGCAATACTCTTAACTGTAAGTAGCTTACCATGGCTAGCCACTCTTTCTAGCCTTACTCAAGTACACGTGTACAACTTTTTATTTAGAACGCACCTAAAGAAAGCATTATTTGCGTTCATAAATTGTATATGAAGCCGCTTATTATTATATCGTAGATCATGTAGCCAGCTGGTTGGTCAAAAGGAGAAAGGATGGACGTCGCGGCTAGTGATAAACTGACTGGAAGACCCTTCGGAAGGATTGACCCTCGCAGGTGAATAATTGGCAAGGTTCTGTTCGACTTGTGCTTGTGGCAGGTAGTTAGTTTTATCGTCTTGGCGAGATGGTAGTCCCCTAGACGCCAGCACGTACGTTGTTAGCATGCATGGGATCTACCATGTGTAGTTAGTTGCAGCTGCACTGGATTTGATGTAGACATTGCATTCCTCCTCTTCTCACCCATGTTTCCAGAGAGAGCCCTGCTCTCGTAGCAGTGGTGGTAACCAAGATCCTCCACACTGCCTCCATTTTCTGGGCCTATGGGTACCTGCAGCAACTCCCTTTGGCAGTCTTTCTCTTCTTCCTCAAGGCCAGTGCCTCTGTGGTTTATGTGCTCCTGCAGAAACCTGTCAGTTCTGGCAAGAGAATTAGTCGCGCCATGGTTAGATGTGGACCACCTGCATTCCTCTTAGATTCACCTTCCCTCCCCTCCTTCCTTGCAGTGGTTCCGCATTGTGCAGTATTCTCTATTGGTGGGAGGGACAGGTGTACTCTGGACTTTGGGACTAACACTCTGTGGCCCACTACGTACAGTATTACTATGGGAACACAGTGACCTGGCCCTCCTCTCGGCAGTTGGGGCACTGCTGACCCTTGCATCACCCAAGGTACTCCATCGTATCTTTCTGGGGCGAGGGGAGGTGGAGACTCACCCCCACACGATTATCTTCACTCTCATATCTCTCTGCTCCTTCCTCATTCCGCATCTCCTTTCTTCTCATGGTTCTCTCCCGTATTCTAATCTCTCTCTCGATCTTTGACATGGCACTGCATAGGGAAGAGGTGCCTTGTTTCTCATAGGCGGCATTCTCGCTCTCCTTCTGTTTGACAATGATCATTCTTCACCTCCTATGGAGCATCGTGAGTACCCACACACACCCTTGTCTCTGTGGAGCATCGTGAGTACCCACACACACCCTTGTCTCCTATGGAGCATCGTAAGTACCCACACACACCCTTGTCTCCTATGGAGCATCGTGAGTACCCACACACACCCTTGTCTCCTATGGAGCATCGTAAGTACCCACACACACCCTTGTCTCTGTGGAGCATCGTGAGTACCCACACACACCATTGCGTGAGTACCCACACACACCCTTGTCTCCTATGGAGCATCGTGAGTACCCACACACACCCTTGTCTCTATGTTATTTTGCATCTCTTCTTCCTCACTCACCTCTGTTCCTTGATGTATCTTTCCTCACATCTCTCCCACTCTGTCCATTCCTGCCGGCAACGCTCTCTTCTCTCTTTCTCTCTGTGCATCCACTTTCTCTTCTCTCTCTGTAGCTGAGGGTCCTCATCGTAGCCTGGTGTCCCACACCATCTATTGGCTTCTTTCCTTCATGGGTGTGCCCGACCACAGGGTGAGCATTAAGCCCTTGAAAAGAAAGCATCCTTCCTATTCATGCACCTTCCTCTTCTTCCAAACCACTCTCTCTCTGCTCCCTCCTCTTCCTCCCTCCCTAGGGTGGTGTTGCACTTCTGCTGTGTGGTCTTTGTCTCTCTGTCTTCCAGAAGAGGTTTGGGCGTCATCTCGCTGTCGATGTGGGAGGTGCTAAGCGGCTCCAGGCATTGTCTACACTAGTGGTGGCCATCCTGTTGCTCCCGTGGGCACTGGTCCAATTCTTCAGTCAGGAAGTGAGCCATTTATGAAGCAGGTCAAGCAAGTCTTAGAGCCCGTCAATGGCCTTGCTATTCTGCAGCAGTCAATGTTGATATATGCAGTTGATTATTAGCATACGAGTACACTTCTTGTTCAGCTCTGTTCAGAAAGGCATGAGTGAGAGGCTTTAAATGGAAGCAACCTCATGGAGAAGCTAAAGAGCTTTACTATTCTCGGATTGGTGCTTGGACGTCTTACCTGCCAGGCAGCTGCTTCAACATTAAGGCTGGTTCACAGTATGATGCTCGCTGACTGTATTGCCATTGCATTGTATTGTGTATGGTGCTCAATACAACATGCTGGAGCATCTTGAACTTCGATCTCGACCCTACCATCCACTGACAGTGGATTCTGCTGAAGTACAATATGGCAGTAGTGGACAAGAAGTTGTATCAGCTGGCTACACTAGGTAGCAAAATTTCACTTCAAAACAAACTGTACCACTAGTAACTAGTTAGCTAGCTTGCTACGTTACAAGCTGGTGCCGCAACTCTCAAACTGCTAGTTACTCAAGTGCTCTAGTTATATCACATGTAGTAAAAGGTACTAGCTGACTAGCTAATACTTTCAACTGACTTATCACTTGTTTCCAGGCATACTCCTTCCCCCTGACAACCCTGTATGCTTGAGATGAGACCTTCACAAGCAGGGAGAGCTCCTGGCTTACCACCTGTTTCCAGGCATCCTTCCCCCTGACAACCCTGTATGCTTGAGCTGAGACCTACCACAAGCAGGGAGAGCTCCTGGCTTACCACCTGTTTCCAGGCACAGTCCTTCCCCCTGACATCCCTGTGTGCTTGAGCAGGGGCTACCACAAGCAGGGCGAGCTCTTCATGTCTCCAGTGAGCTTCTTCTTGTGTACGGTTTATCATGTGCTGGACTCTAGCATTTGGATTGGTCGGACGCTCAACAAATGCTCGACCCTGGAATAGAATGTTGACCCTGATCGTATCGTATTGGTTGTCAGTTTAATTAGGATATGCTTGGCTATTGTCGCATCGTGAACCAGCCGTAGTGCAGCCTAATGTGTGATGGTGTACTACATTGAGTATCTATCTCTACACGCTAATCCTTCTCTATGTGCTCATGGAGAGAACTTATGTTCTAAATGTGGACTCAAGTGTCAGGCATAGCCCCTCCCCTCCCTTGATAGCTAACTGACCATGACTTTAGTGTCAGGCATAACCCCCTCCAGCTCCTGACAGTGACTCCAGTGTCAGGCATAACCCCTCCCCTCCCTTGATCCAGCTAACTGACTGACTGCAGGCATAACCCCTCCCCTCCCTTGATCCAGCTAACTGACAGTGACTGCAGTGTCAGGCATAGCCCCTCCCATCCCTTGATCTAGCTAACTGACAGTGACTGCAGTGTCAGGCATAGCCCCTCCCATCCCTTGATCTAGCTAACTGACAGTGACTCTGGTGGCAGGTGTAGCCCCTCCCCCCATCATTCCAAGTCATAAATATTAAGCAGCTGATTTGAACATAATATGCTACGAGTATGTGTGCTGCACTAAAAACTGCTTTCAAAACTTTTAACATCCACACCCCATTCTCTCTTATTTGCACCTCCTCCCACATGTTTGCACCTCCTCCCTCCCACATGTTTGCACCTTCCCTCCCACATGTTTGCACCTCCTCCCTCCCACATGTTTGCAACTCCTCCCTCCCACATGTTTGCACCTCCTCCCTCCCACATGTTTGCACCTCCTCCCTCCCACATGTTTGCACCCTCCCTCCCACATGTTTGCAACTCCTCCCTCCCACATGTTTGCACCTCCTCCCTCCCACATGTTTGCACCTCCTCCCTCCCACATGTTTGCACCTCCCTCCCACATGTTTGCACCTCTTCCCTCCCACATGTTTGCACCTCTTCCCTCCCACATGTTTGCACCCTCCCTCCCACATGTTGGCACCTCCTCCCTCCCACATGTTTGCACCTCATCCCTCCCACGTTTGCACCTCTTCCCTCCCACATGTTTGCACCTCCTCCCTCCCACATGTTTGCACCTCCTCCCTCCCACATGTTTGCACCTCCTCCCTCCCACATGTTTGCACCTCTTCCCTCCCACATGTTTGCACCTCATCCCTCCCACATGTTTGCACCTCCTCCCTCCCACATGTTTGCACCTCCTCCCTCCCACATGTTTGCACCTCCTCCCTCCCACATGTTTGCACCTCCCCTCCCACATGTTTGCACCTCTTCCCTCCCACATGTTTGCACCTCCTCCCTCCCACATGTTTGCACCTCTTCCCTCCCACATGTTTGCACCTCTTCCCTCCCACATGTTTGCACCTCCTCCCTCCCACATGTTTGCACCTCCCGCCCACATGTTTGCACCTCTTCCCTCCCACATGTTTGCACCTCTTCCCTCCCACATGTTTGCACCTCCTCCCTCCCACATGTTTGCACCTCCCTCCCACATGTTTGCACCTCCTCCCACATGTTTGCACCTCCCTCCCTCCCACATGTTTACACCTCATCCCTCCCACATGTTGGCACCTCCTCCCTCCCACATGTTTGCACCTCTTCCCTCCCACATGTTTGTACCTCCTCCCTCCCACATGTTTGTACCTCCTCCCTCCCACATGTTTGCACCTCCTCCCTCCCACATGTTTGCACCTCCTCCCTCCCACATGTTGCACCTCCTCCCACATGTTTACACCTCCCTCCCACATGTTTGCACCTCCCTCCCACATGTTTGCACCTCCTCCCACATGTTTGCACCTCCTCCCACATGTTTGCACCTCCTCCCTCCCACATGTTTGCACCTCATCCCTCCCACATGTTTGCACCTCCTCCCTCCCACATGTTTACACCTCATCCCTCCCACATGTTGGCACCTCCCTCCCACATGTTTGCACCTCTTCCCTCCCACATGTTTGCACCTCCTCCCACATGTTTGCACCTCCTCCCACATGTTTGCACCTCCTCCCTCCCACATGTTTGCACCTCCTCCCACATGTTTGCACCTCCTCCCTCCCACATGTTTGCACCTCTTCCCTCCCACATGTTTGTACCTCTTCCCTCCCACATGTTTGTACCTCCTCCCTCCCACATGTTTGTACCTCCTCCCTCCCACATGTTTGCACCTCCTCCCTCCCACATGTTTGCACCTCCTCCCTCCCACATGTTGCACCTCCTCCCACATGTTTACACCTCCCTCCCACATGTTTGCACCTCCTCCCTCCCACATGTTTGCACCTCTTCCCTCCCACATGTTTGCACCTCTTCCCTCCCACATGTTTGCACCTCTTCCCTCCCACATGTTTGCACCTCCTCCCTCCCACATGTTTACACCTCATCCCTCCCACATGTTGGCACCTCCCTCCCACATGTTTGCACCTCTTCCCTCCCACATGTTTGCACCTCCTCCCACATGTTTGCACCTCCTCCCACATGTTTGCACCTCCTCCCTCCCACATGTTTGCACCTCCTCCCACATGTTTGCACCTCCTCCCTCCCACATGTTTGCACCTCTTCCCTCCCACATGTTTGTACCTCTTCCCTCCCACATGTTTGTACCTCCTCCCTCCCACATGTTTGTACCTCCTCCCTCCCACATGTTTGCACCTCCTCCCTCCCACATGTTTGCACCTCCTCCCTCCCACATGTTGCACCTCCTCCCACATGTTTACACCTCCCTCCCACATGTTTGCACCTCCTCCCTCCCACATGTTTGCACCTCTTCCCTCCCACATGTTTGCACCTCTTCCCTCCCACATGTTTGCACCTCTTCCCTCCCACATGTTTGCACCTCTTCCCTCCCACATGTTTGCACCTCTTCCCTCCCACATGTTTGTACCTCCTCCCTCCCACATGTTTGTACCTCCTCCCTCCCACATGTTTGTACCTCCTCCCTCCCACATGTTTGTACCTCCTCCCTCCCACATGTTTGCACCTCCCTCCCACATGTTTGCACCTCCTCCCACATGTTTGCACCTCCTCCCTCCCACATGTTTGCACCTCCTCCCACATGTTTGCAACTCATCCCTCCCACATGTTTGCACCTCCTCCCTCCCACATGTTTGCACCTCCTCCCACGTGTCCGTGTGTGACTGCATCTGGAAGATGGTGAGCTGGTGGTCTGCCCTGCCATGTCTCCTCGTCACCTCTCTCCTCCAAGTGGCCGACTTCTACACTTCCTCCGTGGCCCTCTCCAAGGTGGATCACCATTTCGTGGCTCGCATCTCTTCTCTTTCCTCTTTTCTCTGCGCCTGTGGTCTGGCGACCTTCCTGTGGTGGTTCTTCTCACCAGCAACCACAGACCACACCCTGTCTGTGGGCGTCATCATAGGAGCATGTTTGTTCATCCTTGCCACGCCCTCTCTGACCCGTCCTCTCACCCGCTCACATGGGATCTTGGTTGGGTACTCGTCCACGGGCCTGCCGCTGTATCAGGACCCTCCCTCTATTCTGTACCAGTTGCATGGCGTGCTGGTCAAAGTCATGGAGAACACCGACTCTCGACGGATCTTCTACTTCCTCATCTTGAACCTGGTAAATTTGACCTCTTGACCCGTGCTGTTTGACCTCTTGACCCGTGCTGTCTATGCGTACATGTATCACTAGTGCTATAGTAATCCCATGTGTCTTGGAGGTGTGGTCAATTTTAACACACCCACAACACTTAGCACTAACAATGTTATTTTGACTGTCCCAGTGATGAAGCAGATACTAGTAAGCGTTGCAGCAACACACACACACAAACACACACACACATGTTCTTCCCTCTCTCTGTCTCTCTCCCTCCCTCCCGTCAGGCCTTCACCTTCATTGAGCTGCTCTATGGTGCCTGGACCAACAGCTTGGGTCTCATCTCTGATGGCTTCCACATGCTGTTCGACTGCTCAGCGCTGATGATGGGTCTCTATGCGTCCCTGATGAGCCGCTGGAAACCCACCAGACTCTACTCCTATGGCTACGGGCGCGTGGAAGTGCTCAGTGGATTCTTGAATGGACTCTTCCTTGTTGTCATCGCTGTATTTGTCTTCTTCGAAGCCTTGCATCGAGTCATGGAGCCACCGCACGTCAGCACGGACAGGCTGGTATTTGTCTCCTTTGCAGGGTTCGTCGTAAATCTCATAGGTGTGGTCACATTTAGTTTAAACCACAGTCACTCTCATTCGCATGGATGCCACACCCACAACGCCAACATGCGGGGGGTGTTTCTTCACGTGCTTGCGGACACCATGGGCAGTATAGGTGTTATCATCTCCTCGCTGCTGATTCAGCAGTTTGGCTGGCTTGTGGCGGACCCTATCTGCTCTCTGTTTATCTCCATATTGATCTTCATCTCTGTGCTCCCTCTCCTCAAGGACTCGGCTGATGTACTTCTTCTGGCCACGCCGAATCACATAACCGTACAGAAAGCCCTCAACAAGGTGTGTTCATGGCCTGCTAACAATACCCTGTAATTTCATGAAATAATATTGTGAAACACCTCCACAGCCTCCAAGCTTGTCTTAGCAGGTCACCCACTCACTCTACAATGCGCCTGACTTTTTTCCCCTTTTTTTTTTTTTTTTTTTTTTTTTTTTTTTTTTTTGTAAATGACTCCACCTATTCACTCAAAAAGTTGTCTCACCACTAGGTGACCCTTTACCAAACTGGCTTGCTTGTAAACTGTGGTTGGTGATATATATAATAGGTAATTGTGTTTGTTAGTTGGCCAACCAAACATTAGCCCACGCTGGTCATGCACGAAGCAGGTCAAGTGAGGGCCTCATTAGGCACAAATGGCCCGCTGTGTTGTCGTTGGATTTGACCATTTTAAATTTCCACGTGTTGCCGCATTTTTGCAAAAATAGAACCCAAAAGCACCCGGGACATCTTTATGGGATTTGGCAGCCGTCACAAGAGCTGGTGAGTATTTTAACCCTCTGCAGTCCAGAGGATAACCCTTGCCTCCTTATAACTGCCCAGTGCACACATTTCTGTGCAACCAAGATTACTGTTAGTAATGCAGTTTCTACTTTATTGTTAGCATAGCTCTTCCCTGACGACTTATCTGCTACCTGTGAAAGTTGTTACCATGGCAACACTTCGAAATCAACTCGATGGAATTTCTCATTATAATTCTGTCAAACTCTGTAGTTTAACTCCTGGCCTCATTATCAAACGTGCACACAAACTTAGTAATAATAATATAATATATTGAAATAAAAAAATTCAACAGCACAAAAACAGTAACAACAACTCCACAGAACTGCACGACAGATGATTCCTTAATAAATATCTGACAATTTATGACCAATCAGCAGGTACACATTTTCAAACAATTCTACATGAAACTTTAATGCTTTTTCTCTTTCTGCTCCAGCCTTGTAATCTACTTCAGCCTTGTAATCTACCCTATATGCCTTTCATATTCTACTTCTCCAGCCTTGTAATCTGCTCCAGCCTTGTAATCTTCCCTATATGCCACTCTATTCTACTTCTCCAGCCTTGTAATCTACTCCAGCCTTGTAATCTTCCCTATATGCCTTTCATATTCTACTTCTCCAGCCTTGTAATCTACTCCAGCCTTGTAATCTTCCCTATATGCCTTTCATATTCTACTTCTCCAGCCTTGTAATCTGCTCCAGCCTTGTAATCTTCCCTATATGCCACTCTATTCTACTTCTCCAGCCTTGTAATCTACTCCAGCCTTGTAATCTTCCCTATATGCCTTTCATATTCTACTTCTCCAGCCTTGTAATCTACTCCAGCCTTGTAATCTTCCCTATATGCCTTTCATATTCTACTTCTCCAGCCTTGTAATCTGCTCCAGCCTTGTAATCTTCCCTATATGCCACTCTATTCTACTTCTCCAGCCTTGTAATCTACTCCAGCCTTGTAATCTTCCCTATATGCCTTTCATATTCTACTTCTCCAGCCTTGTAATCTACTCCAGCCTTGTAATCTTCCCTATATGCCTTTCATATTCTACTTCTCCAGCCTTGTAATCTGCTCCAGCCTTGTAATCTTCCCTATATGCCACTCTATTCTACTTCTCCAGCCTTGTAATCTACTCCAGCCTTGTAATCTTCCCTATATGCCTTTCATATTCTACTTCTCCAGCCTTGTAATCTACTCCAGCCTTGTAATCTTCCCTATATGCCTTTCATATTCTACTTCTCCAGCCTTGTAATCTACCCTATATGCCTTTCATATTCTACTTCTCCAGCCTTGTAATCTACTCCAGCCTTGTAATCTTCCCTATATGCCTTTCATATTCTACTTCTCCAGCCTTGTAATCTACTCCAGCCTTGTAATCTACCCTATATGCCTACTTTCTCCAGCCTTGTAATCTACTCCAGCCTTGTAATCTACCCTAGCCTTGTAATCTACCCTATGTATATGCCTTTCATTAGTCACATGCTTTGCTGAAATAGTTCCTGGTGCTGGCAAGGGTAACTGATTCTTCAGGGCAGGTTCTATAATCCTTAGGTAGGTATGTGTGTATCGTGTTACCCCCCCCCCCACCCAAATCTAGATCACTCTACGGCGTGTTGGAAGATTATGGCGCAGAGTTTTACAAGCACGTGCAAAAAGGAAAAAAATGATTATTTATATTGAATTGGTCTCAGTTAGGCTAGCAAGCACTCTATTCTAAAAAATTTTAGTGGTTGCTCTTATTAAGAGAACTGTGTCTGAGGGGTGGAGCCAGGCGTGCATAAGGGGTGGAGCCAAGTGTGGATCTTTAGTTAATGGTTGAGATCATGCTGACTCGGCACAAACTGAACAGATGGAGTCAATTTGTATCGGGTACTTTGTCATGACAGAGTGAGCCATGTATCTGACAGGCTGGGTGGGTAAGCTAGGTCTCATGAAGCTATGACATGTAGCAGTGAGCTATGTAGCTGACAGGCTGGGTGGGTAAGCTAAATCTCATGAAGCTATGACATGCAGCAGTGAGCTATGTATCTGACAGGCTGGGTGGGTAAGCTAAGTCTCATGAAGCTATGACATGCAGCAGTGAGCTATGTAGCTGACAGGCTGGGTGGGTAAGCTAAGTCTCATGAAGCTATGACATGTAGCAGTGAGCTATGTAGCTGACAGGCTGGGTGGGTAAGCTAAGTCTCATGAAGCTATGACATGCAGCAGTGAGCTATGTAGCTGACAGGCTGGGTGGGTAAGCTAAGTCTCATGAAGCTATGACATGCAGCAGTGAGCTATGTAGCTGACAGGCTGGGTGGGTAAGCTAAGTCTCATGAAGCTATGACATGCAGCAGTGAGCTATGTATCTGACAGGCTGGGTGGGTAAGCTAAGTCTCATGAAGCTATGACATGTAGCAGTGAGCCATGTAGCTGACAGGCTGGGTGGGTAAGCTAAGTCTTATGAAGCTTTGACATGTAGCAGTGGGCTATGTAGCTGAGAGGCTGGGTGGGTAAGCTAAGTCTCATGAAGCTATGACATGTAGCAGTGAGCCATGTAGCTGACAGGCTGGGTGGGTAAGCTAAGTTTCATGAAGCTATGACATGCAGCAGTGAGCTATGTATCTGACAGGCTGGGTGGGTAAGCTAAGTCTCATGAAGCTATGACATGTAGCAGTGAGCCATGTAGCTGACAGGCTGGGTGGGTAAGCTAAGTCTCATGAAGCTATGACATGCAGCAGTGAGCTATGTATCTGACAGGCTGGGTGGGTAAGCTAAGTCTCTTGAAGTTATGCCATCTATGGACACATACTTGATTTTTGTGAGACCAAAATGAAATGCTACAGGACTTGGCTTCACAAGTCTAGTTCACAATAGCAAAAATCATTTTCTTTGATAACAATATTTATATATATATTTAATGCCCGTATAATATTTGGTGGACTGTTTTTAAGTTATGACGGTCATCTAACTGGCTGTGGTCTACACTTATCCAATGGCTGAATAGAGTGCAGGTTATTGGTTCTGCTTATGAGCTGGCTTGATGGCTCATTGAGGATGATCCTTACCCAATGGCTTTTTCCTGCACAGATTTAGTTGTAGGCTTGCTTTGAATCTTTTCGGGTATTGGAATTTCTATGAATGGACGTATCATATGCAATTTTGTGAGTGTTGGGAAAAATTACGCGATACTCTTGAAAGGATTCCATACTTTTTGCAGTTTTTAAGGTCTGGCAATTTTATTGCCTTAGCCAAGGATAAGGCACTCTGGGAGTATATTATTTTTAGTGGGGGGAGAGGTGTTGGCATCATCCATTTATAAAAAATGGCTCAAGCTAATAGAGGGCGTAGCATACTCCATGTTAAGCGAACATGATTCACAATTTTGACATGACTAAAATAGTTTGAAGTTCACTGTTAAGACATGTTAGGGACCTTCATTACTAAATGCCACTTTCTCCTCTTGGCAGCCTTTAACTTAGTGCTTTGATCTTTGATCATAAAACAGATTCCTGTGTGAGGAAGGTGACGCTCCAAGCAGCACTAACTAAACCTCCCCTCCCACCCCCACCCCTTTCCATACAGGCAGCACTAACTCAACCCCCCCCCCCCCCCCCCCACACACACACCCTTTTCTATGCACAAGCAGCACTAACTAAACCTCCCCCCACCCCTTTCCAGAATCCAAGTTAGGTGGCGTGGGGAACGTTTCATTTGCATGTTTGTTTCTGCTGTTTGTGAGTTGATATCCTCTAAAGTTTCAAAAAATGCCAAGAATCTGGATGATGCTCTTCAGTAGGAATTTCAATAACATGTTGTACTGTATGATCTCTTGCTTCATTCAACACTCATCTTATTTTCTAGTTGTCGATGCTAGATGGAGTTCTCAGTTTCAGTGATGCTCACTTCTGGCTGCAGAGCTCTGACAACGTGGCAGGCACTTTGCACCTGCAAGTAGCACCCTCCGCCAACGAACAAAAGGTCATCACTATGGTTACAAACTTTTTGAAGTCAGAACTGGATGTGTCCAGCTTGACTGTTCAGGTAGAAAAGGAACAGTACGTGCACTGCAGTGCGACACTGAGCTATGTGAAGCAGCTGGCCATGGCCACACCCCCACAAGCCTACGTTGACCACGGACCGTATGCCACCCAGGTTAAAACCATTTAAAGTTAAACTCTATGCATGCATGTCAGATAGTCACCATTTTTAAATCAATATTGACACTTGGAATAAGATTTACAACTCAATCAATGGACCAGTGTGAATCCAACCAAGATCAGCGGCTATATACAAGGACTGATGTGATCTATAAAACAAGTGTTAGCCCCTGAGTCCCTGAGATGAAGGGAGGTGTGAGACATGAAGAGGGAGTGAAAAACTACTGCACACACACACACACACACATAAATATGCACACAAAATACGTTGAGGGAGTTTCGTCATTTGGTGCAGTGACATTCTTTGATGGGTTGTGGATATGATCAAGTGTCCTAGGTCTCTATGCGATGAATATGTTATAGGACAGGATATGATCAAGTGTTTAGCCCTAGGTCTCTATGCGATGAATATGTTATAGGACAGGATATGATCAAGTGTCCTAGGTCTATATGCGATGAATATGTTATAGGACATGATATCAAGTGTCCTGCGATGAATATGTTATAGGACAATTTGTCACAAAGAAGAGCATGAGAAAGGAAGACGGAGGGGATTGGAAAACTATGGCTGCACACACACACACACACACACATGGTTCCCTGTGTAAATAAGCATGCACAAAAACATGTTCAATGAGTTCCATCATCTCAGCGCGTGCCATTCTGCAATGGGTTTTCCTGGTGTGGCCATGACATCGCTCCAATGTCTGTACTCCTCTCCCATGCACTGGCTGCAGATGATCACCTGACCTAACTCACGCTTGGTGCCGTAGCGGCTGTCGTTGAGGAGTGCCACATTGATGGCTGCATTCTTCACCTGTGATGGCTCCACGATACAGGAGAGTGTCTCGTTAAAGATTGGCGAGCAACTCTGGAGCTTCTTTTTGGTTCGCATCCGACCCAGAATTTTGTCTCCGCATAGTGTGATCCAAACCTTGGCCTGCACATCTACACAGATATACATAAATACTTACACATATGCATGCAGAACAAAGCTTCAATGGGTATATACCTGTCTCTCGGCTGTTGCCCTTGTTCAAGTCCTTGGCTCGAAGGATGATGACACCTAGTTTCTTTGAGTCATGGCTGTAGCTAATCGAGATCAGGATAGTGCCAAGGTTCTCTCTCACCTGCAACAAGGAGTGATCGGTGATACTTTATCAAGCTGGAAATAAATTGCTTGACCAGTAGTAGACTCCAAATAAGTGTTCATTGTATGTACATAGATCACACACCTTCAAAAGTCGACCTCCCAACACAATATTGTAGCCCATATTTCTACACTGCTCTCTCTCTCTCCTACGTACCCAGACTTCTAGTGAACTCTCCTTTGATGTATGCATAATGTATTATTGTTGTATATATATGTATGTACATATTTGTATAGTATATATTATATTGTTATTTTATGATGTATAATATTTGAATTTGATCTTGTATATAGCCTGCCATTTGTGGGATACAGTTCGTTCTTTGACTGGGTGCAATCTGTTAATTAACAGGGTTACCATTGTGTGGGCTTTTCTAAAGAAGCAAGAATTTCCTAATGGTCCTAGTGATAATACTCTGCTCAATGGTGCTACACTACGAACATTGCCTCCATGTTCTAGGTCTATGGCCTACAATGAAGCAAGGTTTCTTAGTTGTATATAGATGAAAGCAAAGCAGAAGCCTCCAGTTGACTGGTTAGAGTCTAGTGTGAAGCCAGACTTCTACATGTCCATGGCAAGCTGTGCTGGTGTGTGTGGACTAGATGGATGACAAGCCAAGGAAGGTTGTAGGTTGACTTTAGGACTGATGGTGCGTATATCCACACCTGTAAGTTTCACATTTCCAATGAGCAGATAATCTGCACAAATGAAGGAGAGAGGTTAGTGGGAGCTAATGAAGGAGAGAGATTAGAGGGAGCTAATGAATGAAGGAGAGAGATTAGAGGGAGCTAATGAAGGAGAGAGATTAGAGGGAGCTAATGAGAGATTAGAGGGAGCTAATGAATGAGAGAGATTAGAGGGAGCTAATGAAAAGGAGAGATTAGTGGGAACTAATGAAGGAGAGAGGTTAGTGAAGGAAAGAGATTAGAGGGAGCTAATGAAGGATAGATTATGGGAGCTAATGAAGAAAAAATGCAACTAGGTGCTAAATCATTTGCTGCCTTCAGCTCTAGTTGTAAGTGGCTACTCTCTTATTTAGTTGAAGCTGACACTTGCCATTGTCAACAAGTACTAAAAGAAGCCAACATGACAACTTGCAGTGTTTGGCCTAGCCAGTTATTCCAAGTTTTTTTTTGTTGCTAGCCTAGCTAGCATATCAACAGTGCTTATTTGATAGAGCGATGAAGAAACTCTTCCTGTCACTTTGTTGCTTAGGCACAGCATGTTATTTTAATTTTTCACTTTAAAGTGTTGGGGGAAACATTCTTGTATCTCTAGTTCAGCCTGCTAGTTAAATGTCGCAGTTGGTTTTCTTTGCATAGAGGATAATCCGTGCCTATCGCCAACTTCATCAGTGCAATTTTCCCCCAGCCAGCTCAATATGATGTTTTTGTTGCTTGCTATATAATACAGCTATGAATTCCCACAGATCTGGCAATATTCCGAGCATAAGACAGATGTACTAAAGGGTGTCTAGCAATGAATTGAAAGTCGCCTGTCAATTCTCGATTCTTGAGCTCCAATTTGGCATATGCTTGTACTTCTAGAAAAGCCTCCCACGGAGGTGGACTGTATTTATGAGAGATATGACAAAGACTTGTTGCCACATTCACCTAAAATGTACTCGTTAGAAAACTGAAGTAGGAACCTGGTTTCTAGTTCTAGCCTGCTTGCTTGATAGCTACTGCGTAAAACACCAGCTAATAAGGAACCTTGCACCTCATCAAAGGAGCATGTTCAAGGCTGTAACGAGTGGATGAGAAGAGTCGACCTTAGCAGAGCAGAGGTTTCCAAATCCCAAGGGTTGAAAAGATGTGGAGCACGTACGAGGCTGAAACCCAAGTGGGTGAGAAGGAATCCTTCTTAGTCCAAACGGGTTCCTATTGACATTCAAATTCTCATTAAAATGTTGTTGTTGTTTTTCCTTATGAGGAAGTTGCACGAGGAGAAACAACTCGCATCAAATTGGTAGTAGATAGACAGGATGCAGCCACAGCTGTTGAGACCAAAATGGTAATCAGAAATACCTTGCCTTCCTGCCTTTATTAGCGAGTGAAGTGAGTCCTCGGGAGGAAAACTTCGTATTGTCATGCGTGGCATATCTATCTATATATTCATCGTATGTTCACTTGTAAACAATATGAACCGCCTTAAGTTAGTAGGCTGATGTAAACTGGGAATGGCTCTCTCAAGACAGAGAAACAGCACCTGGTTCAAAGCTAGAGGCAAGTAAGCCTGTAGGCAAGTGAGAACATGCTGCATGGTTAATAGCCGACAGGATGATTGAGTTTCATTCTGAGATATAGAGCTACTCTATTCATTAGCATGCTCGGGCTATGGAGTGTAATAAAACTGACTTGCACCAGTTCAACAGTTCAGAATCTGTAAGGAATACATAAATATTTACAATTCTAAGATACTTCCCAGATCATGATCTAATGATGAATATCATGGCATCAATAATGTATTACAGCTCGAGGTTGGCTAGGACAGTGACTAATGCAATGTAATCTAACGATGCTAAGATTTGAAACTAAAACCTGTTGATGTTTGTTGTTGTTGTTTCGACCCCTCTCCATCGCACCTTGGCGCAATGCCTTGATATATAATATGTACTTAACAAATGCAAAGTAGGAGTGGATATATATGTATGCAAGAATGAAACTCAATCTATCTGCTGTTAAACATTCAGCTCATTCTCACTTGCATATGCAGCCAGTTTTCTTTCCTCAAGCTTCGCGATCAAGTTAAGTGGTAATTTTATTCATTGAGCATTCCAGAGCATGTGACGGCATTTCAATACTATTTTCCATTGATCGTAGTTGACAACGTTAGGTTGATATGGAATGGTTCATCAATTGCCCTGTGTTGAGAAATTTTTGAGAGGAGGAAGCTCGGCATCAAGAAATCATTTGCCTGTGTTCTCCAGAGGCCACCTCTCCACTTGTTTCTTGCCCTTGAATGCAATGACCCACTGCCTGCACTTCAAATCGGTGACTTGCTCACCTCTGGGGAGGAGTCCACCACTCATTCAGTCCCACCATAACTTCTTCCCGTAATGTCATTAAGCAGAGCAATGCTTATAGTCCTCATTCTCAAGAATGATAAAATAGGTTTGGAGGAGAGTCCTCCTTGGAAATGGTTGCAAAAACTTGTTCCTTGTTTACCTTGCCTCACTTGAGGTCTTATTGAGGTCCTCATAACCACAACCTGTAAAAGTAGTCGAGATCTTGGACAACGCCAGTGGATTCAAACACAAAATACATCTGGGACAAAACACTACTTTCACTTTCCATTTTGGGATGAAATATCACATGACTGTGACAAGTACCTGAATGGAATTAGACACGATCCCTTCTATATACCCTCTACTAAATGTGTGTGTAGGTTGCACATCTCTCATATATAGCCATGTCTAGTAATGAAATAAAGAATAAGGTACCAATGACTTGGCATTGTTGGGATGTTCAGTGTTCCACCTCAGCCTTGATCCCACAGCTACACACTACCACCTTATACACGAGCCAGTCACAAATGACAACTACCATCTTATGCATGAGTCTGCCACTACACACAACCTAAACAGGCATTTTGCAGCCTGTAGTGCCCTAGCATCCGGCTGCCACGAGTGATGTAAGCATTGCCTGCATCCTTGGCCAAGATCAGATGTAAACGTCCTGTACTAGGAACAAACTGGGACAGACATGCAGACAGGGCTAAAAGAAACAAGAAAAATCATCTTCATCTTGTTTGAATGATAACAAACTTGTTATGCTATATACCGAGTCACCCACTATGACATACGCAATGGTCATCATAAATATCCAGATCAATTATATCGAGACACATAAGTTAAGACACCAGGATGCTATGGAATCTTATTCCAGTAATGACATCCTGGACGTGCATGCAGCAATGTGCATATTGGTGACATTGACATGAGCTTGTGTACGACTATCCTCATGAAGTAGGTATGTACGGAAAGATTCTCCGTTACATTCATGCACTGCATCCGACCAACTCTTCACATGCAATATGGGGGTGGGCATATTGTGTCCATACACAAGGACACTGCATTTGTGCAGTTATTTTGAATAAATTAAACGCAAGACTGGCTGGCACTGTACTGCATGTGTGCACTGAAGAACAGTTATGAAATGATTGTCTTATAAGTCGCACTCGAATCCCTCCTCCCCATGACCCTCCCAATCTCTTTCCTTCTCTTCAGGCCTCTCCCCTCCCACACTCGCACCACACACCCCTTGCACTCACTCCCCACCCATCCTTACTATAGGTGGTTTCAGCGAAAGTGTCACCGATGCTTCTCCTGCTATGAACTGAACCTGCACTAGAGGCAGGAGAGCTTTCCCCAACACCTGGTGTTTTCCGAAGGAGCGATAATCCAGAACCTCCACATGCAGGACAGAGTTGATCAGCTCTTCCATACTCATGGCATCATAATGGACCTCCGTGTTATATACTGGTGCAACCTCATTCCGTTTTACCTCAGTCTTACTCGTTTTTCTCTGAGGCATATCGGGGAGCTTGGGAACAAAGAATAATCGCACGTACGAGTCTACTGGGGTGCCATCTTCTCGATATGGCAGACGAGTGGCACTCTCTACTTTCACAGCCAGCAATGCCACCTGCTCTTTGTAAATCAAACTGATGCTCAGCTCTGGCAGCAGCACCACTTCCTTGCCAACGGTTGCAGGTGTTGTCAATGCTCTGGTCCTGCGAAGATCCGAAGAGCGAATGGTGGTCGGAGGAGACACATTGGTCGAATCAGACTTGGGAGAGGCATTGCCATCTTCTGAGCCATCAGAGGATCGGTCGCTGAATTGGTTTTTTGCTCTCCCTGATCTGGATCTCCGGGCATTATTAGACTTGCGGGATAACTGCTTGTCAGTCTCTGAAAACCCGCTAGAATGGACTGGCTCAGTGGTGTACGGGTAACGGGGCCCCCCCAACCCACGCCCTCTTTTATCTTCTCCCAGCCCCAGTTGTGCTGCCTCCACAAACTGAGTGGAGACCCCAGGAACAGGAGGATCCATTAACTGCACCTTGCGCTTGCTGGAGGTATAAGGACTTGTCTTGATATGGCTAACATCGTCCTCGGTAGGGACACTTCTGTAGCCAGTACCTGGCTGCAAACCCGCCACCTTGCGCTTGGATCTGTAGTTCAGCCATAACAGTACCATCAGTAAAACCACCACGGCAGTCACTATTACGAACAAGACAGGCACAGAGATCGCAAATGGAAGGCTAATAACATGACTGCTTCGCACGACTTCAGTCCCGTTATAACTGCTGGCAGATTCTTGCAGCACAGGCATTACAGACGAAGAAGTCTTTGCAGTTTCGTCGTTCGATAAAGTACCTTTTCCACCTGCATTTCTAACAGCACTGGTAGGGTGCGCAGCACCACCAGCTAGTGACATCTGGGAATAGCTACTTGGCTACGTCGTTTTGGCAACGGGCTAGATTTAACCACAATGACAATAATTGTCACAGGAATGCTTTATATTCTTATATTATGACGTCATGGGAAGCGGTGCTATTTCTACCCAAGATACTGATCCAGTACTCGTTGATTGTGTGTGAGACTTAACCCTAGTCATGTTGTAAGCCTCACATGTTTAAACTCCTTGAGTCCAGCCACTATAATTATATATATAATAATATACCTAGGACCCTCTAGGTGGCTACCCATAACAAATTAGTTAATGAAGAGTTAATCACGCATGTAAACCATCCTGTTCTTCTTAATTGTAATTTAAAAAATCTTGTAGTTAGCAAACTCCAACATAATACAACACGCAGTATCAGTATCCAAAGAGTTTGGCCACATTTTGAAGTGACCTTGTTAAGTCCTGTAGGCATGACAACTGTCAGGTGTACAAGATGAAGCACACAGAAGCATTATCACCGCACCCAATTCAAATGTTCAACGTTTCTCAATTCCAGCAGCACCAAGCTGACTGAGAGATGTCATGTTCTAGAATGGTGTGCCAAACTGACTGAGAGATGTCATGTTCTAGGATGGCTGACTGAGAGATGTCATGTTCTAGGATGGTGGCCAAGCTGACTGAGATATGTCATGTTCTAGGATGGTGGCCAAGCTGACTGAGAGATGTCATGTTCTAGGATGGTGGACAAGCTGACTGAGAGATGTCATGTTCTGGGATCGTCACCAAGCTGACTGAGAGATGTCATGTTCTAGGATGGTGGCTAAGCTGACTGAGAGATGTCATGTTCTAGGATGGTGTGCCAAACTGACTGAGAGATGTCATTTTCTAGGATGGTGGCCAAGCTGACTGAGAGATGTCATGTTCTGGGATGGTGGCCAAGCTGACTGAGAGATGTCATGTTCTAGGATGGTGTGCCAAACTCACTGAGAGATGTCATGTTCTGGGATCGTCGCCAAGCTGACTGAGAGATGTCATGTTCTAGGATGGTTTGCCAAGCTGACGGAGAGATGTCATGTTCTAGGATGGTGTGCCAAACTGACTGAGAGATGTCATGTTCTGGGATCGTCGCCAAGCTGACTGAGAGATGTCATGTTCTAGGATGGTTTGCCAAGCTGACTGAGAGATGTCATGTTCTGGAATGTGTGCCAAGCTGACTGAAAGATGTCATGTTCTGGGATGGTGGCCAAGCTGACAGAGAGATGTGTTCTACTATTTGTAGATACATAACATGTACAAGGAAATTTTAATTCAAATGGCCACTAACTTTAATTAACATTTTTTAAACTCTATATACTTATATATATATATAGTTATAAGGTTCCTTCTGTCCAGAAAGGTTGACTTCTTGATTCTTCTAAGTCCACTAAGGTTTGCATCGTTCCACAAATCTTGGATAAAGAACAACATCTCGGATATGGTGTCGGTTCAGAACCCAAGTCAGGAATCGTTCCAGTCCCAGCCCATACCCTCCGTGAGGGCAGGACCCATACTTTCTCTGTGTAAACAACAACAACAACAACAATACCAAAACTACTACACCAGCAACAGCACAACAAGAGTAGCAACAACAACCCCAGCAACAACGAAGCAACAACAGTGACAACACAACACAACAACAGTCATGACACAACATAGAACAGCACAACAGAAGTATAAAGAAGGGCAATGCACCATATATAGTGCTCACCATATTGACAACTGAACCAGCTACTCCCACACACATGTGGCAGGGAAGAGGCGACCAATGTGGAAGGGGAGGGGCTACCATGCACCATGCAACGCAAACACTAGGTACACACAAAATCACACCACTTCTAGAAGCAGGGTATATTGAACTGGTATTGAACTGGTGGCAGAGAGGACAGTGTATTGAACTGGTGGCAGGGAGGACAGTGTATTGAACTGGTGGCAGGGAGGACAGTGTATTGAACTGGTGGCAGGGAGGACAGTGTATTGAACTGGTGGCAGGGAGAACAGTGTATTGAACTGGTGGCAGGGAGGACAGTGTATTGAACTGGTGGCAGGGAGGACAGTGTATTGAACTGGTGGCAGGGGACAGTGTATTGAACTGGTGGCAGGGGACAGTGTATTGAACTGGTGGCAGGGAGGACAGTGTATTGAACTGGTGGCAGGGGACAGTGTATTGAACTGGTGGCAGGGGACAGTGTATTGAACTGGTGGCAGGGAGGACAGTGTATTGAATGGTGGTAGGAATGGTACAGTGTATTGACTCCTATTTTAACATTGATTCCTATTTTAAAATGGCAGATGCAAAATAAACCACAACAAAGCACAAAGTATCTCATACTTCTTTCAAATGGTCAACTTTAGCTCAAACACACTTCCATCTTTAATCTTTGCAAAGGAAGTAAACCTGGCAACCTATAAAAACCATACAAGCTGTAAAATAGTCTTCAGGCACCTACTTCTTACCCACACACAACATGCAGACAACTCCATACTAGTATTGTCCAACACTTTGCAACGACTCATCAGTTTCTGGATAGTCCATACAATAAACATGCTAGTGAGTGTGTAGTATTGAGTCTAGCTAAAGCTGATTGAGTTGTTAGTTTACTGAGAAGCTTACTAAGTGTGACAATAGAACAGCATAGAACATAACCACTAACTACTTACAACTCACATAACCAGTACATATGCATGTTGTATACTTGAGTAATAAAAAATAACATCTATGATTGGAATTGTCCTTAGCAACTTCTTGAAGGAGGCTGCTAAATAATAATAATAATAATAATAATAATAATAATAATAATAATAATAATAATAATAATAATAATAATAATAATAATAATAATAATAATAATAATAATAATAATAATAATAATAATAATAATAATAATAATAATAATAATAATAATAATAATAATAATAATAATAATAATAATAATAATAATAATAATAATAATAATAATAATAATAATAATAATAATAATAATAATAATAATAATAATAATAATAATAATAATAATAATAATAATAATAATAATAATAATAATAATAATAATAATCTTAATAATTGCCCTATATATAACTACCAATAAAGAACTAGCTGGCTAATTTAAGTAAGAAATAGTCATCACTAGTATACTGACTAGTTCCTAACACCGCTGCAGTGTTCCCATGCTGGATCGCAATGGAAATTCTTTGGAGGAGAAAATGATGGGAACATGGTTCGTCGCACTTTGCTTTGAGACGGCCACCTAACTCCCGAAGGAACAAAGATGCCTCCCCTCCAAACACTCCAGTGGTCTCTATCCCAATTGGGACAAAGAAATGTGTAGCAACAATGTTTCCATATTTTTCCTTTTTCAGGGACTCGGCTCTGTTTGCCACTGCCCCAGGACCTTCGTGTAATAAGTTGGCATAGGATGGAGCAAAGTTGTCCACACATGTAGCATCCCACACAAGGATACGGCCATTCTTCCATGGGACAATGGAAGCTCCATCAGGACGCTTGCCATCCGAGTGAGAAATGCCTGAAGGCTCCAGGTGAGAGGGAATATTTATGGAAGCTAGTGATCTATGAATAATGTCATTTACAGCTGCATGCCTCGAGAAATGACCTTGACTCCTCCGACAGTTGAGACCATGAGTGCCAAACTGATTCACTTGGGATCCACACTGCAGACAATTGTGGGGATGACAGAGAGGAACACCCAAACGCAAACCAGTAGCCACCCTAATCACATCATCATCCATTCGGAGGCCTAAGGATGACATGGGAAGGGCATGGATCCAAGCCCCCGACTCCTTCCTAGCTGCAGCCTGAATACGTACCTGTGAAGCTAGATCCACGCTCGAGTTCAGGAGGGAATCAAAAGAAGCCTGAACATGAGGACCATCCCAGGCTTTCTGTTGGGAGGACCTAGGATCAGATAGTGGCTCACAGCTATGACCTCGACACCAAATTTCCAAACCATCTTCAAATTCAGAGTAGTTTGAATCACCTAGGTAGTCCGGAAGAATCTGGTGGATAAGATCAAAAGCACCTGAAGCCGACGCCAAAAAGGCAGAAGGTGCAAGCATCACAGCACTTCTGATCCCCAAACCACCAAACTTCACTGGAAGTGATGCCTGAGACCAAGCTTGATCTTTAGTGTTGAGAGGAATGTTGGTGATCTCACTCAAGATGGTACACTGAATTGAGTCAAAATCTTGAAGCTTAGATGAAGAAAAACAGGGAGAAGATCGTAAAGAGTACAGTAGCTTTGGAATTGCAAATGCATGATGAAGCAAACAAAAGGCATCATGAGCATGGAGGTGTCGAAGTCTGCTTCCCATAAACTTTAAGGAGTCAATCTTCTCGTTAAGCAGCACCTTAACTCCTTCCATACCACCAATAGGAGAACCTAAGAGAGAGGCAACCTCTGGATTGACCACACGAAGTCCTGGAGCAGCACAGAGAGACTTCCCTAAAGTCTCTGGATCTGGACAGATAAGCTCACATTTCTCACGGTTAAGCTCCAAACCCAGCTCCTCAGCCACACTTTCCACTGTATTAAAATCACTGAGTACATCATCCATGCTACCCCCAAGAGTGCCATCATCCAAATAAAATACACTAAAATTTGATACCAATCTAAGTGTAGTCTTGTGAAGAGCAAGACAAAACAAAAGTGGACCCAGGGGATCACCCTGTTGAACTCCTTCAGATGACTGAATTGTTTCATTTCCAAAAAAGAGCGATGATGGAGCACTGTAAGTTGAATGGACAAAAGGTAGCAAATCAGGAGCTAGCTCTTCCACAGCAGATAACATTTTGTCCCTACGAATAGTGTTAAATGCATTCCGAAAATCAAGCTTCAGGAGGATATGGCCTGGCTGTAGATTATGCAGGAAAATACGACCTGCATGAACAATAGATTCGGCTCCAGAACGTATCCCGAAACCCAATTGAAGAGGAGCTAGAAGAGCACTCATAGACTGCCTCACTTGACAGCTTGCACATTTCGCTACCAGGCGTCTAAGCGTGCACCCAATGGCTATGGCATGCACACCTCCATCCTTCTTGTTCAAGGCTACAAGAGAAGCCCCAAAGAAGAAAGGGCGAACAAAGGTTGGAGCTTTTCCCAACAGCACCATGTTGATGAAAACAGTGAGGGATGCAAGAAGTAAGGGACCCCCATCACCTGCAGACTTGCTGATCATATCCTTAAGATGTTGAGGACGTAAACCATCTGGTCCTCCAGCAGATCCACAAGGAAAAGAGCGAATGGCCTTAGCCACTACTGAAGGTGAAACTTCAGAAGGTGGAACATCATCACCTAAAATTGGAGCTGGGGGAATGACCGAATTTGGATGAGGTGGAGGATGTTTATCCCACAAGGACTTCTGAGTGCTTTCATTGAAATCAGCCAAGGAATCATCCGAGCTTGCAATACGGACAGCCCCTCTAAAATCTCCATCATTAAGCTTAGAAGCAACCCTCTTAGCCAGATATTGTAAGGGGTCATGTTGAGTACAACGAAAAATGGATTTACAGGGCCGAGAATTCGAAGTAAGTGAGAGATTGGATTCAGACTGGATTTGTGAGAAGCAAGGCTTTTAAGGCGCCCATCTTCCCCTGGGACTCTGAAACACCGAGACAAGAAATTAAAAAGGCGATCCCATTTGCCAAAAACACCGAGACAAGAAATTAAAAAGGCGATCCCATTTGCCAACATCATTAATGGAGGATGTAGAGGAAACTTCATCAAGAATAACAGCAAACTTAGAAGCTGCAAAATTTCTAGAAGCACGTGGCAGCCTCCTAAGAAGCTTAACGGAAGGGTTTGGAAGGCCAAACAAACGAGAATCACTCTGAGAAGCCTGGGAAGACATATCATCACCACTGGAAACCTGACATGACATGTCCTCAAGTATGGGAAAAGATCGGGAGCCTGGACAGCGGCAGCCAATTCGACCATGAACCTTGAAAACCCCACACTGAGTCACATGTATGGATCTCTTGCAAACTGGACATATAGCCCGAGATAAGGAGGAGGTAGTGGACTGTGTAGTAGATTGGCTGATTCTGTGATTCTGGAGCTGACATCCTGGCTTCGCACATCGCTGGAAACACTGATACAACCTTCCATGTGGCGTGTGGAGGTGGGCATTAAAAATAATTTAAAAAATAAAAATAATAATAATAATAATAATAATAATAATAATAATAATAATATAATAGTAGTAGTAGTAGTAGTAGTAGTAGTAGTAGTAGTAGTAGTAATAATAATAATAATAATAATAATAATAATAATAATAATAATAATAATAATAATAATAATAATAATAATAATAATAATAATAATAATAATAATAATGAATTAAATTGTTTCATTATTTGTCAAAAAAGAAATGTAACAAGGATTTACTAGTGTAGACCACGATTATCCTTGACCTATATAATTATATACATGTACTACTATAATTAAGACCAATATTATACTGCTCTTTGGTGTTCTTTGGTGTTCGGTTTTTCAATAGTGAAAAGGTTCTTAAAATATTTGTGGTCTGTATTGGTAACTTTTTTGACAAATATGTAATTTGTTTTTTAAATGAGACAATTTTTATCTTGCACATGTAGAATTAGCTGCCCATATGTTAACCCTTACTGGATGAGGTAGCATTAGCTGCCCATTATGTTAACCCTTACTGGATGAGGTAGCATTAGCTGCCCATATGTTAACCCTTACTGGATGAGGTAGCATTAGCTGCCCATGTTAACCCTTACTGGACGAGGTAGCATTAGCTGCCCATATTTTAACCCTTACTGGATGAGGTAGCATTAGCTGCCCATTATGTTAACCCTTACTGGACGAGGTAGCATTAGTTGCCCATTATGTTAACCCTTACTGGATGAGGTAGCATTAGCTGGCCCATTATGTTAACCCTTACTGGACGAGGTAGCATTAGCTGCCCATTATGTTAACCCATTATGTTAACCCTTACTGGACGAGGTAGCATTAGCTGCCCATATGTTAACCCTTACTGGATGAGGTAGCATTAGCTGCCCATGTTAACCCTTACTGGACGAGGTAGCATTAGCTGCCCATATTTTAACCCTTACTGGATGAGGTAGCATTAGCTGCCCATTATGTTAACCCTTACTGGACGAGGTAGCATTAGTTGCCCATTATGTTAACCCTTACTGGACGAGGTAGCATTAGCTGCCCATTATGTTAACCCTTACTGGATGAGGTAGCATTAGCTGCCCATTATGTTAACCCTTACTGGACGAGGTAGCATTAGCTGCCCATTATGTTAACCCTTACTGGACGAGGTAGCATTAGCTGCCCATTATGTTAACCCTTACTGGATGAGGTAGCATTAGCTGCCCATTATGTTAACCCTTACTGGACGAGGTAGCATTAGCTGCCCATTATGTTAACCCTTACTGGACGAGGTAGCATTAGCTGCCCATTATGTTAACCCTTACTGGATGAGGTAGCATTAGCTGCCCATATTTTAACCCTTACTGGATGAGGTAGCATTAGCTGCCCATTATGTTAACCCTTACTGGATGAGGTAGCATTAGCTGCCCATATTTTAACCCTTACTGGATGAGGTAGCATTAGCTGCCCATTATGTTAACCCTTACTGGACGAGGTAGCATTAGCTGCCCATTATGTTAACCCTTACTGGACGAGGTAGCATTAGCTTCCCATTATGTTAACCCTTACTGGATGAGGTAGCATTAGCTGCCCATTATGTTAACCCTTACTGGATGAGGTAGCATTAGCTGCCCATTATGTTAACCCTTACTGGACGAGGTAGCATTAGCTGCCCATATTTTAACCCTTACTGGATGAGGTAGCATTAGCTGCCCATTATGTTAACCCTTACTGGACGAGGTAGCATTAGCTGCCCATATGTTAACCCTTACTGGATGAGGGACTTAATTTTTTTAAAACTTATTATAGGACAATGCCCGTTTAAAAATAAACCCGACGCAGAGACAGCACTTCTTTTTTTAAACTCACATGCACTTTTTAAAGAAGTAAGTTAGAGGTCCTTCAGGATCTTACTCTAGTGCTGGATTTAAGTTGAAAACAATCATCGTTACCTGAACACAACCTTACCTTTCTGGACAAGTAGTTTCATACAGCACTTCTTGTTGAACTAGCTATTCTAGCGTTTGGGTCGAGCTTGTTTGGGTCGAGCTTGTTTAGATCATATGGTTAGGCTTGCTGGCGAGTCAAGTTTTGTTCAGGTATCTTTCTAGTGTGTTCTAGTGTGTGCCGAGTTTTAGCTCATAGCTAAAGATGCCTCTACAGTAGCGCCATGTTGAACTTTCATATTGTTTTCTCACCTTCTGCCATGAAGTTGTTGAATGTGTTGACTTCACGAACATCTGCACTACATATGAGAGGCACTTCTGGTGAGATTTAGCTAATAGCTAGCTATTATATTAGTAGCTAACTATTTCCTGATATTAGCTAGTAGTTAGCCTGTTTTTCAAGCTAGCTAGCTATATTGTTCATCTCCAGAGGAACTAGAGCTAATTATAAAGTGACTCTAGAATTTGCTCACTTTCTTCAAGTCCAAAATGTACCTGCCCTCATAGGATATAGAAGATGGATCCTAAACTTCATGGCATTAGAGAAACTGGCAGCTCTGATCAAGTAATAATGTTTTGGATGTTACATTATTGATGGTAATACAGCATTCAAAGCCACGAGTCTTTTCTACTTTTCGTTGTTGCTTGGTAAGCTTGTCCTGTAGGTCAATTGGACCCTCATCAAAATGTTTCTCCTTAGGAAGAGATGAACGAGGAAAGCTTGAGAGGCAATGAGGAACTTTCCTAGTCAAGGACTGAATATGGCTGTGTCCCACAATTTAATGGGTGGAGTTCATAATTCCGAGTGAAAGTTCAATTTCAATAGTTCGAAGCAAAGTGACGCAGTGAACTGCTGGAAGCGACTGGAAGTGGTGCAACGCAAAGCAACAACATGTGAACAAGACTTGAGAAACAAAAGTATCCTTACGAAGTTTGTTTCAGTACAAAAGTTGTGAATGGACCTATGGCACATGGAGGGGGGTTGGGCACTACGTGATGCACAGTGTATCGCATCATCATATTATGCATGGTTCATGATACAACTCTAGGGAAGCATCTTGATGGACTCCACCATCTATGGACAGCAGCGACAGCAGGTTCGGTTGGATGCCGGCCGAGAACAAGAAGTTATCTGTGATAGCATCTAGCAAACTGTTGCTACTAAACAACTGCACTAATAATAACTAATAAACCAAATAATTACACCAGCAGAGGGACCAACTGTGTAGCTCTATGAGTGATTGCACTAATAATAACTAATAAACCAAATAATTACACCGTAGCAGATGTGTAGCTCTATCAGCTTGAGAACTAGAGAACTAGATGGTTAACACTTCTGACCTGACCTTCCACCTGATTCCAGGCATTGTCCTTCACCCTGGGGCTGTCCCTGTTGCTTTAGCAGGGCTGTAGCCACCAGATTTGAAGTGGTCAGGTTGATTGCTGACACTGGAATTATCTAATATGCACCTCTAATTTGTACAGGAGCTTGGTCTATGGCTGGAATGGTCATCAGGAAGAGAAGGGAGGTCTACCAGATTCGACTCAGTGGTGGTGCAATTCGACTTCATTGCTGGGAACGGCAAACCATTATGCATACACTGCACTGCATATCTAAACTATCATTACTTTTTTTAAGGACTATATAGAGCCTCCCTGTTCTGGCCAACAATCTCCAACCCAACACTGTATTTATTAAAACTTGCGGTTGTTGTTGAAAATAAAATATATGGGAAAAAAGTACTAGTAGCTATATACATATATACATATATACGCAAAGTTAATATATAGAAAACAACATAATTAGAAAACATTAAGTTAAGGAAACATAGCAAATGGGTTTCATCTTTTTCTATGTATTCATTTCCTATAGTCTTCAAGTCAATTATTATCACACTTGTCCTGGTGGTAGTGCAGAACCATAAGATGGTTCAGCCTTTCCTTAGACATTGTGGTCCTCAAGTATGACTTGATACGATGAAGGGCACTGAACGATCTCTCCGAAGTAGCATTTGTTGCTGGTAAGATCAGCAGTAGCTTACATACTGTTTTTATGAGCAATCTTTGTGGTGTAGAAAGGATCAACAGTGCAGTCTTGATGTTACCAACCGATGTAACCTCGTCCTCCATAACTGAATGATACAGCTCACCGAGGGTTAATAGCTCTGCTACCAATTCCTCTTTATCAAAGTCATCATAGAAGAAAGTGCAAACTACATCTTGCTCATTGTAACAGTCCCCTCGACATGCCTTCAAAAGAAGCTGCTCTAAATTAGAATAAATCTTGAAACCTTTCTGATCAAATCTGCTGCGTATACTGGTCACAGCAAGGTCAATAGTCTCAAAATATACTTTGCGGTAGTCTTCTTTTGGAGATTCTGCCAAGTGAGCAGGAGCACTGCCTTGCTCGAAACGCCTTGGCACCTTTCATCTCCTAGCCAACCTAGACTCCTCAATATCCAACTCATCCCTTGCCTTTTCAACCTTCCCCCAGACCAAATTAAAGCTGTCCTCTGTCCGCAAACCTTCCAGAGTCTTCACTGTTAGCATTGCTATTTGGTGACCTTCAACACTAGAGAGAGTGGGTTGCTGTAAGGTCTGACTAAGCTTGTCAGTGAGTGTGCCGTAGGATCATTTCAGACAAAATCAGACCCAAAAAGAACTTGAAACCCTGCATCTGACTCCATACACCATGTATCCTGGCTTTCATCTCGGTATCACATGTTGCACACACTGCTCCCTCCCAAAGCAGCATGATGTTGTCATAGTTTGAAAGTATGCTGGCCAGAGACTCTGCACGGACAGTCCATCTTGTTGGACACAAGGTTCTCACCCCAGGAGCATCACTACCAATCTCTTCCTTTATTTCACGCATCATTGCTTCTCGTTTTGGAGAGAACTTGATTAGCTTCACCACTTCAAAGCATGTGTCCAGGCAATCCTTCATTACTGGTGACCGTTTCATGGTGTCGCTTACACCAAGGTTGAGTGCGTGTCCAAAGCTGTGTGTGAACACAGCTCGGGGCTCTTTTTCCTGAATTCTAACTGCTACACCAGCCTTTGCTCCAGCCATAGTGCTACATCCATCATAGCACTGGCCACAAAGCTTTGCCAGTGGAATTTGGAATAGTAGAAAGGCATCCATCATTACTCGAACAATGCTCTGTGCACCAATTGCAGATAAACAATACATTCCCAGAAACTCCTCAGAAACCAAGAAATCCTCACTAACCCATCTCACAACTAGAGTCAGCTGTTCCTTGTTTGACCTGTCAGTGGCCTCATCAACCATTACAGCAAGGAACGGGGAGCTGTGAACATCTTCAAGGATCCTGTGTAACAAATGATGAGCCATGATTTTGAGCATCTCATTCTGATTTTCTGGAGCAGTGTGCTTATTGGCACTCCTATCTAGCACTTGAGAATTGTCTTCTGCCCTCAAACGAAGCAACTGCATCAAGTTTGCTGATGCACACTGCCATCACCTCGCAGGGCCAGTCCTTGCCGCGCAAGAAAACGGACACTGGACAAAATTAGCTGTTGCATGCCCCTTGCTTGCTCCTTCTGCTCTTTGTGTGCTCTACTCAGTAACTCCCCAACATTTTCAGTTGTCGCTGGCAATGTTACAATAACTTCAACTGCCTCACAGTGTGCCTTGGATCGGAGATGGTTCCTGAAAGCAGCTGTTGCATCCTTCCAGTTGTTGTAACCCCTTGTGACCTGAGCATCAAAAGAAAACTAAGTAAATGCTTAGCCATACACAATTATTTATTAACACACAATATAGCTACACACTGCTCAATGTAGCCATGTCTTCAATTTTAGCTAGATATTAATCTAGAAAGCTAGCTACATAAAAATACTTACAAATGACTCAGAAATGCAGCAACTGTACTTCATTTTCTTTAGTTTTATAGCTGTGACACAAGTGTGACAGAACACCACAACATCTTGACCTTCGTCATAATGAAGAAAGGGCCAGCCGCTGAACCACTGGCTCTGGGCTGAGCAGAATACAGGTTTCGACTTCCCAAAGCTTCGCCTGGGAAATTCAAATCCCAAGGTGGGATGGTGGGGGTTTTCAGGAAGACTAGGGAGTGAGTTTTTCAATGAAATTAACGTCATTGATTGCAGATCGCGATGATGGAACAAATGGTACTGGTCGTCACATGTTTGAATTGTTCAGGTGATAGTTCCAAAAAGTGGTCAGGTTGAAACCTGCAACCTGACCGGTGGCTACGGCCATGTTTAGCAAGTACAAGCCACAAGGTGTGGAAGCTCTTCAGGGCTCAAATGAGCTACTCCTCATTCACAAACATAATGGTGTTTGTTTGAGAGAAAGCAGTTGACAGTGCAGTTCATCACATGCTTGATTCTAGCATTCGATTGGTTAGATGGAATAGTATGCTCAACGCCAGAATATAAATAGACTATTCATCACACAATATCATCTTATTGCAGTATCCTATCCATAGTCTTGACTAAATTGCAGTATCCTACCCATAGTCTTGACTATATTGCAGTATCCTACCCATAGTCTTGATTATATTGCAGTATCCTACCCATAGTCTTGACTGTATTGCAGTATCCTATCCATAGTCTTGACTATATTGCAGTATCCTATCCATAGTCTTGACTATATTGCAGTATCCTACCCATAGTCTTGATTATATTGCAGTATCCTACCCATAGTCTTACTGTATTGCAGTATCCTATCCATAGTCTTACTATATTGCAGTGTCCTACCCATAGTATCCTACCCATAGTATCCTACCCATAGTATCCTATGGTTACAGGTTTACAATTTCATGATACAACGTTATGATTGGCGAGTGTCAGTCTGTAAAGTGAAAGTCCAGGTTGTCAACTGGCCCTTAGTGAAAGGTCAGGTTGTCAACTGGCCCTTAGTGAAAGGTCAGGTTGTCAACTGGCCCTTAGTGAAAGGTCAGGTTGTCAACTGGCCCTTAGTGAAAGTCCAGGTTGTCAACTGGCCTTTAGTGAAAGGTCAGGTTGTAAACTGGCCTTTAGTGAAAGGTCAGGTTGTCAACTGGCCTTTAGTGAAAGGTCAGGTTGTAAACTGGCCTTTAGTGAAAGGATAGTGTTTTGGGAGGTAAAATCAGCAAAGACAGTTTAGGCCGTTAGAAGCCGCCAAAGTGAGTTTTAGCTGTTTGAAGTACTTAAAGGGGGGGGCATTGCTATTTTGAAATTTGCAACATAGAATGCAACTGCACACCCTAACAGTGTCTCCACACTAACCAGAACACACCTGCTTGATAATATAACATATATATGCATAGTTTACCTGGTCAGCGTACCAGTAGTAGGGCTATATATACATACAGTTTACCTGGTCAGTGTACCAGTAGTAGGGCTATATATACATACAGTTTACCTGGTCAGTGTACCAGTAGTAGGGCTATATATACATACAGTTTACCTGGTCAGTGTACCAGTAGTAGGGCTATATATACATACAGTTTACCTGGTCAGTGTACCAGTAGTAGGGCTATATATACATACAGTTTACCTGGTCAGTGTACCAGTAGTAGGGCTATATATACATACAGTTTACCTGGTCAGTGTACCAGTAAGTAGGGCTATATATACATACAGTTTACCTGGTCAGTGTACCAGTAGTAGGGCTATATATACATACAGTTTACCTGGTCAGTGTACCAGTAGTAGGGCTATATATACATACAGTTTACCTGGTCAGTGTACCAGTAGTAGGGCTATATATACATACAGTTTACCTGGTCAGTGTACCAGTAGTAGGCTATATATAGATACAGTTTACCTGGTCAGTGTACCAGTAGTAGGGCTATATATACATACAGTTTACCTGGTCAGTGTACCAGTAGTAGGGCTATATATACATGTACATATAGTTTACCTGGTCAGTGTACCAGTAGTAGGGCTATATAATATACATACAGTTTACCTGGTCAGTGTACCAGTAGTAGGGCTATATATACATACAGTTTACCTGGTCAGTGTACCAGTAGTTTACCTGGTCAGTGTACCAGTAGTAGGGCTATATATACATACAGTTTACCTGGTCAGTGTACCAGTAGTAGGGCTATATATACATACAGTTTACCTGGTCAGTGTACCAGTAGTAGGGCTATATATATACATACAGTTTACCTGGTCAGTGTACCAGTAGTAGGGCTATATATACATACAGTTTACCTGGTCAGTGTACCAGTAGTAGGGCTATAATTATATACATACAGTTTACCTGGTCAGTGTACCAGTAGTAGGGCTATACTGTATATACATACAGTTTACCTGGTCATTGTACCAGTAGTAGGGTATATATACATACAGTTTACCTGGTCAGTGTACCAGTAGTAGGGCGCAGGGTCAATGCCTGTTCGTCTGTAACCCTCCAGCAATTCATCATGTTTCCATATTCTCATGGACCCGCCCACCACCTCACCCACCCCGGGCAGTAAGAGGTCCACCTAGAGCATGAGAAAGAGGGAGAGAGAGGATGTGGAGATGAGAGGATATGGAGATGAGAGAGAGAGGATATGGAGATGAGAGGATATGGAGATGAGAGAAAGGATATGGGGATGAGAGGATATGGAGATGAGAGAAAGGATATGGGGATGAGAGGATATGGAGATGAGAGGATATGGAGATGAGAGAGAGAGGATATGGAGATGAGAGGATATGGAGATGAGAGAGAGAGGATATGGAGATGAGAGGATATGGAGATGAGAGAGAGAAGATATGGAGATGAGATAGAGAGGATATGGAGATGAGATGATATGGAGATGAGAGGATATGGAGATGAGAGGATATGGAGATGAGAGAGAGAGGATATGGAGATGAGAGAGAGAGGATATGGAGATGAGAGGATATGGAGAGAGGATGTGCAGATGAGAGGGAGCTCATCTACGTGAGGCCAAGTGATTGTGCATGGCTGTTGTCAAGCAAGAAGACCTTGGACTCCCTTCAGCCCTCATTGATTTGTATACTCGCCTTACAAACCAAATGAAGTAAAAAAAGAGAGGGGCTGTGGAGATGAGAGGGAGAGAGAGGTAAGGATGAGGAGAGCAGAATTAAGATAGACATGGAGATGAATCAGGGAGATTAGGCAGATGGAGAGGTATGATAAAAGTGGAATAATTTGGGGATTCAAGGATTCAAGTTGGAAAAACCCTCTTTGTAAACAGTTGCACACCAGATGCTAGCACCAACTGGGGAATTGGTTATTGACAGCTTTTCCCAACTTCCAGCAGGTGCCACATGTGAGCAGTAAAGTTGTGTGTGTGTGGTAATGGTGGACATGGTGCCACATGTGAGCAGTGAAGATGTGTCCGTGTGGTAATGGTGGACATAGCTGCTCTCTACACAATTACTCACAGATTCGGTGAACCTGTTGTCCTCAGGGCATCTTGACATGTAGAAGGACTTGATCTCGGCAGGAAATCGGCAGAGGAAAATTGGCTATGACAATAAACAGCAAAAGAGTTCACACTAGATGAAGACCTCAGCCACACACACACACACACACATGCATGCACACACACACTTTATTGATCTTGTCAGTCATGGCTCTCTCGGGAGCTTCAGGAATATCTTCTCCCAACTCATAGTAAGTCCCATCCTCTTTTTTGATGTCATTGTTTCGGAGGTACTCAATAGCCTCAGTGTAGTCCATGCGTCTACACAAGAGCAGGCACGAGAGAGGGGGCCACGAGGGGAGCAAGGGGTGGGGGAGGAGAGGGAGAGGATAAGGAGGGGTGGGAGGAAGGGGAGGGAAGGGGAGGGGGGGAAGAGGAGGGGGGAGGGGAGGAAAGGGAGAGAGGAGAGGGAAGGAAGCGGGAGGAGAGAAAAACAGTTGGGACTAGTTGGAGGAGGGTGTATACTTGCCCTTACTTGAATGGCCTCTTTGGGGCTTCAAAGCTCTGGTGAGGGGGAAAGGGATGACATCATCACTATTGCCATGTAACAACTCGTATCATGCTCTTGCAGCACACTGTGCTATCATCACATGCATATGACCCTTTACCGCATGTTCTGACTGCACCTCAATCTTGCTACTGCACGCACGACCACAAACACACTAAGAGTGGGGAGCACTTCAGAACCAAACCATCTACCAAGAGTGGGGAGCACTTCAGAACCAAACCCTCTACCAAGAGTGCGGAGCACTTCAGAACCAAACCCTCTACCAAGAGTGGGGAGCACTTCAGAACCAAACCCTCTACCAAGAGTGGGGAGCACTTCAGAACCAAACCCTCTACCAAGAGTGGGGAGCACTTCAGAACCAAACCTTCTACCAAGAGTGGGGAGCACTTCAGAACCAAACCCTCTACCAAGAGTGGGGAGCACTTCAGAACCAAACCCTCTACCAAGAGTGAAGAGCACTTCAGAACCAAACTCTCTACCAAGAGTGGGGAGCACTTCAGAACCAAACCCTCTACCAAGAGTGGGGAGCACTTCAGAACCAAACCCTCTACCAAGAGTGGGGAGCACTTCAGAACCAAACCCTCTACCAAGAGTGGGGAGCACTTCAGAACCAAACCTTCTACCAAGAGTGGGGAGCACTTCAGAACCAAACCCTCTACCAAGAGTGGGGAGAACTTCAGAACCAAACCCTCTACCTAGAGTGGGGAGAACTTCAGAACCAAACCCTCTACCAAGAGTGGGGAGCACTTCAGAACCGAACCCTCTACCAAGAGTGGGGAGCACTTCAGAACCAAACCCTCTACCAAGAGCACTTCAGAACCAAACCCTCTACCAGGAGTTGGGAGCACTTCAGAACCAAACCCTCTACCAAGAGTGGGAAGAGCACTTCAGAACCAAACCCTCTACCAAGAGTGGGGAGCACTTCAGAACCAAACCCTCTACCAAGAGTGGGGAGCACTTCAGAACCAAACCCTATACCAAGAGTGGGGAGAACTTCAGAACCAAACCCTCTACCAAGAGTGGGGACAAGAGTGGAGAGCATTTCAGAACCAAACCCTCTACCAAGAGTGGGGAGCACTTCAGAACCAAACCCTATACCAAGAGTGGGGAGAACTTCAGAACCAAACCCTCTACCAAGAGTGGGGAGAACTTCAGAACCAAACCCTCTACCAAGAGTGGGGAGAGCATTTCAGAACCAAACCCTCTACCAAGAGTGGAGAGCACTTCAGAACCAAACCCTCTACCAAGAGTGGGGAGCACTTCAGAACCAAACCCTCTACCAAGAGTGGGGAGAGCATTTCAGAACCAAACCCTCTACCAAGAGTGGGGAGCACTTCGGAACCAAACCCTCTACCAAGAGTAGGGAGCACTTCCGAACCAAACCCTCTAAGGCAGCATTCCTTAGCCACCCCCTTCCCAGTGCATAATAGGTAAAGGATGGTCTACATGACACTACAGTGTACATACATGTAGGTGAGTTATGCTAAACTGTGCCAGAATACTCACTGGGTTGAGCTCCTTCACTTGGGGGAGCTGCGACGACTTCAGGATTCTGTCAACCACACCACACACCTACAACACACACACACACACAAACACAAGGGCTCTGTCAACCACACACCTACAACACACACACACACACACACACACACACACACAAGGGCTCTGTCAACCACACACCTACAACACACACACACACACAAGGGCTCTGTCAACCACACCACACACCTACAACACACACACACACACACAAGGACTCTGTCACACACACACACACACACACACACTAGGACTCTGTCAACCACACCACACACCTACAACACACACACACACACTAGGACTCTGTCAACCACACCACACACCTACAACACACACACGCACACACTAGGACTCTGTCAACCACACCACACACCTACAACACACACACACACACACTAGGACTCTGTCAACCACACCACACACCTACAACACACACACACACACACTGGGACTCTGTCAACCACACCACACACCTACAACACACACACACACACACACACTAGGACTCTGTCAACCACACCACACACACACCTACAACACACACACACACACACACACAAGGGCTCTGTCAACCACACCACACACCTACAACACACACACACACACACACACACACAAGGGCTCTGTCAACCACACCACACACACTAGGACTCTGTCAACCACACCACACACCTACAACACACACACACACACTAGGACTCTGTCAACCACACCACACACCTACAACACACACACACACACACACTAGGACTCTGTCAACCACACCACACACCTACAACACACACACACACACACACACACTAGGACTCTGTCAACCACACCACACACCTACAACACAAACACACACACACACTAGGACTCTGTCAACCACACCACACACCTACAACACACACACACACACACACTAGGACTCTGTCAACCACACCACACACCTACAACACACAGACACACACACACACAAGGACTCTGTCACACACACACACATACACAAGGACTGTCAACCACATCACACACCTGCAACACACACACACACAAAGGATTCTGTCAAACACATGACACAGACACACACACACACACACACACAAGGGCTCCGACACACACACAACCACACTCCAATCAAGGTTGCAGTGGCACATGCAATGCATGCATGCCAACAACCCACCAAGTCCTCCAGTCCATCCAGCAAGTCGTCAAATGTGATAAAAGGACACTCGGCCTCGATGTGTGTGTACTCAGCAACATGACGTCGTGTACGCGACTGCTCTGCCCTGTACGATGCACAGATGCAGAAGACATCTCCGAGAGAAGGGATACACGTCTCCAAGTACAGCTGTGAGGACTGCGTCAGATAGGCCTGCAGGAGAGGAACACAGGGGAAGACGGTCAGAGTCTGGCAGGTATGCAAGGGAAGAGCTTCGCCGGCACTCCAGTGGCTGCCACACCGTGTTTCATGCTCGCCCACCTCTTCCCCAAAGTAGTTCAGCTTGAAAAGAGTTGATCCGCCTTCCACTTGGGTCTTGACCATGGTGGGCGGGGTCACCTAATTGGATTAGTGCCAAATTTATAACCAAAAGTTGGGGGAGTGGCTTACCTCCACATAGCCACGGCTGAAATAATGCTCCCTAAAGCACTGGGACACTAGTGAACGCAGACGAAAAACTTTCGTCAACTATGGCAAGGAGAAAAACCATGACAACGACCCCCGAGTGCAACAACAAAAACATAGCGCGAGTATGAATGTGCCGACTCACGTAGTCGCCTCTGAGCATGAGGTGACGCTGGTCTAACTGCACGTCAACATTGGACTTCGAACTGACCACACTCTCCACTCCACCAGCTGGACTTCCCGACACCAGCTCCCAGAAGTCAGCGGCCAACTCATGTCCACCAGGAGCCTTGACAAAACCACATAAGTAAAGATATAACAGGTACAGGATAGTCAGAGTGACATGTCTTCTTCTGCAAGGGTTCCTTTGCCTTTTGGAATATTATGTAATGGGGTTCCTGTAGTAAACAGACCTGCAAATGGGAGAAGTTACACCTTACCAGCACACACCTTACCAGCATGCACCTTACTAGCACGCACCTTACCAGCATGCACCTTAGCAGCACGCACCTTACCAGCACGCACCTTAGCAGCACGCACCTTACCAGCACGCACCTTAGCAGCACGCACCTTACCAGCACGCACCTTACCAGCATGCACCTTACTAGCACGCACCTTACCAGCACGCACCTTAGCAGCACGCACCTTAGCAGCACGCACCTTACCAGCACGCACCTTACCAGCACGCACCTTACCAGCACGCACCTTACCTTACCAGCACGCACCTTACCTTACCAGCACGCACCTTACCAGTACGCACCTTACCAGCACGCACCTTAGTAGCACGCGCCTTACCAGCATGCACCTTAGTAGCACGCACCTTACCAGCATGCACCTTACCAGCACGCACCTTACCAACACGCACCTTACCAGCACGCACCTTACCAGCACGCACCTTACCAGTACGCACCTTACCAGCACGCACCTTACCTTACCAGCACGCACCTTACCAGCACGCACCTTACCAGCACGCACCTTACCAGCACGCACCTTACCTTACCAGCACGCACCTTACCAGCACGCACCTTAGCAGCATGCACCTTACCAGCACATACCTTAGTAGCACGCACCTTACCAGCATGCACCTTAGTAGCACGCACCTTACCAGCACGCACCTTAGCAGCATGCACCTTACCAGCACGCACCTTAGCAGCACGCACCTTACCAGCATGCACCTTAGTAGCACGCACCTTACCAGCACGCACCTTAGTAGCACACACCTTACCAGCACGCACCTTAGTAGCACGCACCTTACCAGCATGCACCTTAGTAGCACGCACCTTAGCAGCATGCACCTTACCAGCATGCTGAAATCTTGTTAGGCTTGTGTTTCCACCTGCCATAAAGTGCTGGAGAGAGGTGCATTCCATGGCGGCAAAGTGTTTGAATGAGTAAACTAGATCAGCAGGTATTTGCTCCAATTATAGGCAATTACAGACTTGCATATGTCTCATGGTCATGGCAATTAAGCATTCTACATTGCTTGCATATTAGGAATAAATTAGATTAGTTGTTATAGTTGTGACCCTTAAACACAGTCAAGTTGAAGTGCTCTAAACATAGTCAATGTGGAAGTGCTCTAAACATAGTCAAGTTGAAGTGCTCTAAATATAGTCAATGTGGAGGTACTCTAAACATTGTCAATGTGGAAGTGCTCTAAACACAGTCAAGTTGAAGTGCTCTAAACATAGTCAATGTGGAGGTACTCTAAACACAGTCAAGTTGAAGTGCTCTAAACATAGTCAGTGTGGAAGTGCTCTAAACATAGTCAGTGTGGAAGTACTCTAAACATAGTCAATGTGGAAGTACTCTAAACATTGTCAGTGTGGAAGTGCTCTAAACATAGTCAGTGTGGAAGTGCTCTAAACATAGTCAATGTGGAAGTGCTCTAAACATTGTCAGTGTGGAAGTACTCTAAACATAGTCAATGTGGAAGTGCTCTAAACATAGTCAGTGTGGAAGTGCTCTAAACATAGTCAATGTGGAAGTGCTCTAAACATTGTCAGTGTGGAAGTACTCTAAACATAGTCAATGTGGAAGTGCTCTAAACATAGTCAGTGTGGAAGTGCTCTAAACATAGTCAATGTGGAAGTGCTCTAAACATTGTCAGTGTGGAAGTGCTCTAAACATTGTCAGTGTGGAAGTGCTCTAAACATAGTTAGTGTGGAAGTGCTCTAAACATCGTCAGTGTGGAAGTGCTCTAAACATAGTCAATGTGGAAGTGCTCTAAACATTGTCAGTGTGGAAGTGCTCTAAACATTGTCAGTGTGGAAGTGCTCTAAACATAGTCAGTGTGGAAGTGCTCTAAACATTGTCAGTGTGGAAGTGCTCTAAACATAGTCAATGTGGAAGTGCTCTAAACATAGTCAATGTGGAAGTGCTCTAAACATAGTCAATGTGGAAGTGCTCTAAACATAGTCAATGTGGAAGTGCTCTAAACATAGTCAATGTGGAAGTGCTCTAAACATTGTCAGTGTGGAAGTGCTCTAAACATAGTCAATGTGGAAGTGCTCTAAACATAGTCAATGTGGAAGTGCTCTAAACATAGTCAGTGTGGAAGTGCTCTAAACATAGTCAATGTGGAAGTGCTCTAAACATTGTCAGTGTGGAAGTGCTCTAAGCATAGTCAATGTGGAAGTGCTCTAAACATAGTCAGTGTGGAAGTGCCCTAAACATAGTCAGTGTGGAAGTACTCTAAACACAGTCTCAATGTGGAAGTGCTCTAAACATAGTCAATGTGGAAGTGCTCTAAACATTGTCGGTGTGGAAGTGCTCTAAACATAGTCAGTGTGGAAGTACTCTAAACATAGTCAAGTTCAAGTGCTCTAAACACAATCAATGTGGAAGTGCTCTAAACAGTCAATATGGAAGTGCTCTAAACATAGTCAGTGTGGAAGTGCTCTAAACAGTCAATGTGGAAGTGCTCTAAACAGTCAATATGGAAGTGCTCTAAACATAGTCAGTGTGGAAGTGCTCTAAACATAGTCAGTGTGGAAGTACTCTAAACATAGTCAATGTGGAAGTGCTCTAAAATTAGTCAGTGTGGAAGTGCTCTAAACATAGTCAGTGTGGAAGTACTCTAAACATAGTCAATGTGGAAGTGCTCTAAACATAGTCAGTGTGGAAGTGCTCTAAACATAGTCAGTGTGGAAGTACTCTAAACATAGTCAATGTGGAAGTACTCTAAACATAGTCAGTGTGGAAGTGCTCTAAACATAGTCAGTGTGGAAGTGCTCTAAACATAGTCAGTGTGGAAGTACTCTAAACATAGTCAGTGTGGAAGTGCTCTAAACATAGTCAAGTTGAAGTACTCTAAACATAGTCAGTGTGGAAGTGCTCTAAACATAGTCAGTGTGGAAGTGCTCTAAACATTGTCAATGTGGAAGTGCTCTACATAGTCAGTGTGGAAGTACTCTAAACATAGTCAGTGTGGAAGTGCTCGGTGTGGGATCAGGTACTACTACCCATGCCTAGATAAGTCATCTTGCCCACTCCTCTCTTGATCTGGTCAGTCAGTTTTGGATGTTTCTTCCAGAAACACCGACTTTACAATAACTCTCTCAATAATCATCTTCTTGTTGTCCACTACTCAAGTCAGCACCTACTATACCTTCTTGTTGTCCACTACTCAAGTCAGCACCTACTATACCTTCTTGTTGTCCACTACACAAGTCAGCACCTTCTTGTTGTCCACTACACAAGTCAGCACCTGCTATACCTTCTTGTTGTCCACTACACAAGTCAGCACCTGCTATACCTTCTTGTTGTCCACTACACAAGTCAGCACCTACTATACCTTCTTGTTGTCCACTACACAAGTCAGCACCTACTATACCTTCTTGTTGTCCACTACACAAGTCAGCACCTACTATACCTTCTTGTTGTCCACTACACAAGTCAGCACCTACTATACCTTCTTGTTGTCCACTACACAAGTCAGCACCTGCTATACCTTCTTGTTGTCCACTACACAAGTCAGCACCTGCTATACCTTCTTGTTGTCCACTACACAAGTCAGCACCTACTATACCTTCTTGTTGTCCACTACACAAGTCAGCACCTACTATACCTTCTTGTTGTCCACTACACAAGTCAGCACCTACTATACCTTCTTGTTGTCCACTACACAAGTCAGCACCTACTATACCTTCTTGTTGTCCACTACACAAGTCAGCACCTACTATACCTTCTTGTTGCACACTACACAAGTCAGCACCTGCTATACCTTCTTGTTGCACACTACACAAGTCAGCACCTACTATACCTTCTTGTTGTCCACTACACAAGTCAGCACCTACTATACCTTCTTGTTGTCCACTACACAAGTCAGCACCTGCTATACCTTCTTGTTGTCCACTACACAAGTCAGCACCTACTATACCTTCTTGTTGTCCACTACACAAGTCAGCACCTACTATACCTTCTTGTTGTCCACTACACAAGTCAGCACCTACTATACCTTCTTGTTGTCCACTACACAAGTCAGCACCTACTATACCTTCTTGTTGTCCACTACACAAGTCAGCACCTACTATACCTTCTTGTTGTCCACTACACAAGTCAGCACCTGCTATACCTTCTTGTTGTCCACTACACAAGTCAGCACCTACTATACCTTCTTGTTGTCCACTACACAAGTCAGCACCTACTATACCTTCTTGTTGTCCACTACACAAGTCAGCACCTACTATACCTTCTTGTTGTCCACTACACAAGTCAGCACCTACTATACCTTCTTGTTGTCCACTACACAAGTCAGCACCTGCTATACCTTCTTGTTGTCCACTACACAAGTCAGCACCTACTATACCTTCTTGTTGTCCACTACACAAGTCAGCACCTGCTATACCTTCTTGTTGTCCACTACACAAGTCAGCACCTACTATACCTTCTTGTTGTCCACTACACAAGTCAGCACCTACTATACCTTCTTGTTGTCCACTACACAAGTCAGCACCTACTATACCTTCTTGTTGGCCACTACACAAGTCAGCACCTGCTATACCTTCTTGTTGTCCACTACACAAGTCAGCACCTGCTATACCTTCTTGTTGTCCACTACACAAGTCAGCACCTACTATACCTTCTTGTTGTCCACTACACAAGTCAGCACCTGCTATACCTTCTTGTTGTCCACTACACAAGTCAGCACCTACTATACCTTCTTGTTGTCCACTACACAAGTCAGCAGAGGTCATGTGTTTGCTATGTGTCCATGTGCACCAGTCTTCAGGTCATGTAGAGGTCATGTGCTTGCTATGTGTCCATGTGCACCAGTCTTCAGGTCATGTAGAGGTCATGTGTTTGCTATGTGTCCATGTGCACCAGTCTTCAGGTCATGTAGAGGTCATGTGTTTGCTATCTGTCTCATGTGCACCAGTCTTCAGGTCATGTAGAGGTCATGTGTTTGCTATGTGTCCATGTGCACCAGTCTTCAGGTCATGTAGAGGTCATGTGTTTGCTATCTGTCTCATGTGCACCAGTCTTCAGGTCATGTAGAGGTCATGTGTTTGCTATGTGCCAATGTGCACCAGTCTTCAGGTCATGTAGAGGTCATGTGTTTGCTATGTGTCCATGTGCACCAGTCTTCAGGTCATGTAGAGGTCATGTGTTTGCTATGTGTCCATGTGCGCCAGTCTTCAGGTCATGCATTTGCTAAGACTTCGTGTTGCGAGGACTTGCAGCAACTAATTAGTGTTTAAGAATGCAGGAGTCCCGGGTTGTCGCCCCAATCCTAGTCCTATCCCTTGCCCAATCCCTACATCCCTAACCCCAGCTATAGTACGTGTAGGTGGGCAAGAACTTTGAACTTTCATGCGGACTGCCCATGCCATCACTGGACATGTGCAGGAGCAAGAGGAACACAATACTTAGTGAACATTCGTACCAGTCTAGCACAACTCGACCACCTTGTGTGTGTTAAACCCAAGGAAACACTACTGCAGGTCACACCCTGCTATTAGTGTCCTATTCCTCTCCCTCACGATGCAGTATTTCAGGTCAGACCCTCTTATCGTGTCCTACTACTCCCCTGTATGATATAGTTTTGCAGGTCAGACCCCCTATTAGTGACCTATTCCTCCCCCTCATGATGCAGTATTGCAGGTCAGACCCTCTTATAGTGTCCTACTACTCCCCTGTATGATGTAGTTTTGCAGGTCAGACCCCTATTAGTGTCCTACTAGTCCCCTGCATGATGCAGTGTTGCAGGTCAGACCCTCTTATTAGTGTCCTCCGACTCCCCTGCCCAGTGCAGTGAAGGAGACACAGGCCAACTGTGGCAGAAGAAAAGGACTGAGTTTATATTGTGCGTACATTAATTAATCGCTCTTTTGCTGGTGTTAATTTACTACTCCAACAGCTAAGCTTGTGACACTTACTGGCTTTAAACAAAAATGCACAGCTAGCCAGAGAAATGTAAGGGACAAATTAAGAGGAGACACGAGAGCCCAGACAAGCGGGAGGAGAGGAAAGCAGCCGATTGCTGGGGCATGAGGACATGAGAGTGAGATCCAGGAGCAGCTGGAGAGTGTGGATCAGTGCGAGTGTAGCCACTTGGCAGCAATTATGAATTATCATTAACACCTCCAAGTGGACACCACCTGTTATCATGAATAATTCATGACATACATGGTAACGTCCATAACTTTATTGTCCTTTCCCACTGTAAGGAATTTGGTACCAGAAGATAAGCATATTTCAAAAGCTTTCCACTGATATGCTTCATGTGAAAATTTCATCAATTTTAGAGGCAGTATCCTAGTAGTCACCTGACCTGGGCCACACACAAAACTCCTGACTAGAAGTGGCACTTGGTTCACAGTATGATCCCTGGTCAAGACTCATCCTATCATATCACCATCATACTCTCTGCAGTATACCTCTTATTACAATTCTGTTACTGCTGAAGGAGAATAATGCATGACAATGGGTAATTATCTCCTTCAGCAGTGACGACAGAATTGTAATAGAGCCATACTGCAGAAATTTTAATACTTGATTTCAAGAACAAAAACATGACATGCCTACCTAAATATATATATATATAAGAGAGAGAACCTATAGCTTGCTTCTTCACATATGTGAGGTGGTATTATGGTTCTTGCAAGGACTACACTGTACTGGATAAATAGTCGTACATAGAGGCTTACATTCTTTCCCTGCGTCGTACATAGAGGCTTACATTCTTTCCCTGCGGCACTTGCTTGAGGGTTCCATAAATGGTGACGGTGGATTCTGTGGCGAGAGTAAGAGCATCGTAGGTCTGACACATCTTGTCCACCAGGATGCACTGGAGAAGACCTGAACCATCGCGAAGGTCGATGAAAATCAGGTTGACCCCTTGACGCCGCATACGGTGCACCCAGCCACTGACCTTCACCCTCTGACCTCGGTAACTCTCTCCATCCCGTATCTTGATCTTGGGATAAGAGGTGCGCACAAGAGCTAAGGTCATGTGATGCTTGACATCATGCCAGTGTAATGCTTACCTTGGTCGCCGCAGCAAGAGAAGGATCCTCCTTGATATTGACCAACTTGGCTTTCTCCAGATTCTCCTCCCTCTTCCTAGCATCCTCTTCCTGTCACGTGACCACCACTGAGAGTCACGCAACATTCCTTAATAGCCTCCTCCTTGACTCACCTGCTTGTCTTTAGCCTTCTCCCTTTTACGCTTGTCAGCTTCCCATATTTTCTTGTTCTTCTTCATCTGATTCTGAGAAGCTTCAGTCCACCTCTGCACACACACACATTTACCTCACACTACCAGACACCCTTTACCAATTACATACACTCGATGTGGATATCTATCTTGTACGTACTAGCAATGTTCAAACATAGTGTGTCGAGCGAAAGGGTGTGGCAATACAGGAATGTAAGGTATACAAGGAACAGTACCATGCACCCACGGAGGCTGTTTATTGCCGCATGTAATGAACGTATGTACATATGCACACACACTGAAGGGGGAAAGGCTCGTCTAAAATAGCTCTCCTCAGTTCCCACAGCATATGCTCTGCCCTCTCTCTCTCTCTCACTCATTTCTTGCTCCCATTATCTTCTGTTTGTTTTACTTGTTTCCATCACTACACCGCCCCCTCTCTTAGCGGTGCAATTAAGTCATGCACAGAATTGCTATGCTGCAGTTCACGCACGCGTATAAGGAGAGGCCGTTTATTGCTCCATGTGATGAACGTACGTACACATGCACGCCAGACGTAAAAAGGTTTCTCATGATCATACAGTGTCTCGCTCTGCTAGACAATTAATTAACACACTCATCAAAGCATTCCTTGTTTGCTGAAGGAAGGTTGTATGGGTAGCGTATTGTTCTACCCACTCCCACCATTTGTTGCCCTTGGCACTTGCTGCCATTTTCTTTTTTGTACGTCTATTATTCCATATTGATCTTGAATGCTTCTTCCTCTTACTTGGGGGTTCCCCTTGACACCAAGCAACCCGTAATCTATCACTTTAACCTTCTCTCTGTCCATCCTATCTGACCCTGACAGACCCAGCATGTGTCACCACCCCTGACCCAGCATGTGTCACCACCCCTGACCCAGACAGACCCAGCATGTGTCACCACCCCTGACCCAGACAGACCCAGCATGTGTCACCACCCCTGACCCAGCATGTGTCACCACCCCTGATCCTGACAGACCCAGCATGTGTCACCACCCTGACCCAGCATGTGTCACCACCCCTGACCCTGACATGCCCAGCATGTGTCACCACCCCTGACCCTGACTGACCCAGCATGTGTCACCACCCCTGACCCTGACAGAGCATGTGTCACCACCCCTTACCCTGACACACCCAGCATGTGTCACCACCCCTGACCCTGACAGACCCAGCATGTGTCACCACCCCTGACCCTGACAGATCCAGCATGTGTCACCACCCCTGACCCAGCATGTGTCACCACCTCTGACCCTGACATGCCCAGCATGTGTCACCACCCCTGACCCTGACTGAGCATGTGTCACCACCCCCGACCCTGACACACCCAGCATGTGTCACCACCCCTGACCCTGACAGAGCATGTGTCGCCACCCCTGACCCTGACACACCCAGCATGTGTCACCACCCCTGACCCTGACAGACCCAGCATGTGTCACCACCCCTGACCCTGACAGAGCATGTGTCGCCACCCCTGACCCTGACACACCCAGCATGTGTCACCACCCCTGACCCTGACAGACCCAGCATGTGTCACCACCCCTGACCCTGACAGATCCAGCATGTGTCACCACCCCTGACCCTGACCCAGCATGTGTCACCACCCCTGACCCTGACACACCCAGCATGTGTCACCACCCCTGACCCTGACAGACCCAGCATGTGTCACCACCCCTGACCCTGACCCAGCATGTGTCACCACCCCTGACCCTGATACACCCAGCATGTGTCACCACCCCTGACCCTGACAGACCCAGCATGTGTCACCACCCCTGACCCTGACAGACCCAGCATGTGTCACCACCCCTGACCCTGACAGACTCAGCATGTGTCACCACCCCTGACCCTGACAGACCCAGCATGTGTCACCACCCCTGACCCTGACAGACCCAGCATGTGTCACCACCCTTGACCCTGACAGATCCAGCATGTATCACCACCCTGACCCTGACAGATCCAGCATGTGTCACCACCCCTGACCCTGACAGACCCAGCATGTGTCACCACCCCTGACCCTGACAGAGCATGTGTCACCACCCCTGACCCTAACGGACCAAACATGTCACCACCTGACAGACCCAGCATGTCACCACCCCTGACCCCGTCCCCGACAGGCCCAGCATGTGTCTCCACCCACAAACAAGCAAACCACTTCTCACAATTGATGATGACATATTAGCACAATCACAATCATTACAAATAACCCCTTACTCCCTGTCTCGTCTCCATAATCCCTGGTGATGCAGCCAGTGAGCCAGTGAGTAACCCCTTACTCCCTGTCTTGTCTCCATAATCCCTGGTGATGCAGCCAGTGAGCTAGTGAGTAACCCCTTACTCCCTGTCTTGTCTCCATAATCCCTGGTGGTGCAGCTAGCGAGCTAGTGAGTAACCCCTTACTCCCTGTCTTGTCTCCATAATCCTGGTGATGCAGCCAGTGAGCCATGGTCTGGGCACCACAATCACTGTAGGGAGCATCTGTGCAGGACATCAAGTGAGCCATGGTCTGGGCACCACAATCACTGTAGGGAGCATCTGTGCAGGACATCAAGTGAGCCATGGTCGGTGGCATCACAAACACATCTGTCCAAGTTGGTGTCTGTATCTTCCAGCTGACACTCTGTCTATTCAAGCTCCTCCAACACGTCCACCCACTGGCAAGTTCCTAGGTAGCCTTAACCTTTTCCAGCCATTATCTACTTTGCTCACCCAAGGCAGTCCATTCCTTCTCCCAAGCATCAGCTTTCATCATTAAACATTGAAAATACCATTCCATGGCAAGGATGAATGCCACCACTCGAGCTCTCCAAAGGCTACCTTATCCTAAAGGCTGTATTCAGCCTTATCCTGTGGCTCTTCCTGCCAAGCAAGCTGAACAGGTCCCTCAGAAACCAACGCCCTAGGTGCACTACCTTGCATGCATGGTTTAGATGACCTGGCAGGGACTGCAATTTAGACTCACCTCCTTACCTATTCCAACACCAAACTCTTTTTCCCGGTCAGGATCAAGGAGTGCTGTGCTGAGTCCAGTTCAATTCCCAGCAATGACTTTCCCCTCCCTGTCCTGTGGTCTTCTCCCCTGCCACTGGGAACCCGACTTCCCCACATTGTGTGCCAGAAATCTCCAGCACTGTGGTGATCTCGGGGGACCTGCCGCGATGTACTCATCAGATAGTGCTCCACTCCACTCCTTCCTTACTTAGTCCATAGTGTTCCAATCACCCTTTCCCTAGTCCATAGTGTTCCAACCACTCCACTCCTTCCCTAGTCCATAGTGTTCCAATCACTCCTTCCCTAGTCCATACTGTTCCAACCACTCCACTCCTTCCCTAGTCCATAGTGTTCCAACCACTCCACTCCTTCCCTAGTCCATAGTGTTCCAATCACTCCACTCCTTCCCTAGTCCATAGTGTTCCAACCACTCCACTCCTTCCCTAGTCCATAGTGTTCCAACCACTCCACTCCTTCCCCTTCCCTAGTCCGTGGTGCTCCAACCACTCCACTCCTTCCCTAGTCCAGTGTTCCAATCACTCCTTCCCTAGTCCATAGTGTTCCAACCACTCCACTCCTTCCCTAGTCCATAGTGTTCCAATCACTCCTTCCCTAGTCCATAGTGTTCCAATCACTCCTTCCCTAGTCCATAGTGCTCCAACCACTCCACTCCTTCCCTAGTCCATAGTGTTCCAATCACTCGTTCCCTAGTCCATGGTGTTTCAATCACTCCTTCCCTAGTCCATAGTGTTCCAACCACTCCACTCCTTCCCTAGTCCATGGTGTTTCAATCACGCCTACCCTAGTCCATAGTGTTCAAATCACTCCTTCCCTAGTCCATGGTGTTTCAATCACTCCTTCCCTAGTCCATAGTGTTCCAACCACTCCACTCCTTCCCTAGTCCATAGTGTTCCAATCACTCCTTCCCTAGTCCATAGTGTTCCAATCACTCCTTCCCTAGTCCATAGTGCTCCAATCACTCCTTCCTTAGTCCATAGTGTTCCAACCACTCCACTCCTTCCCTAGTCCATAGTGTTCAAATCACTCCTTCCCTAGTCCATGGTGTTTCAATCACTCCTTCCCTAGTCCATGGTGTTTCAATCACTCCACTCATTCCCTAGTCCATAGTGTTCCAATCACTCCTTCCCTAGTCCATAGTGTTCCAACCACTCCACTCCTTCCCTAGTCCATAGTGTTCCAATCACTCCTACCCTAGTCCATAGTGTTCAAATCACTCCTTCCCTAGTCCATAGTGTTCCAACCACTCCACTCCTTCCCTAGTCCATAGTGTTCCAATCACTCCTTCCCTAGTCCATAGTGTTCCAACCACTCCACTCCTTCCCTAGTCCATAGTGTTCCAATCACTCCTACCCTAGTCCATAGTGTTCAAATCACTCCTTCCCTAGTCCATAGTGCTCCACTCCTTTCCTGCAGATCATGTGTGCTAAGGCATTGGCTAATGCTGATCTCTGGGCCAAACAGTGAAGCCGTCCTCACATACCATCCCTAGCAGCCACTGATCGTCCAGTGCAGCTAGTCCTCACATACCATCCCTAGCAGCCACTGATCGTCTAGTCCTCACATACCATCCCTAGCAGCCACTGATCGTCCAGTGCAGCTAGTCCTCACATACCATCCCTAGCAGCCACTGATCGTCTAGTCCTCACATACCATCCCTAGCAGCCACTGATCGTCCAGTGCAGCTAGTCCTCACATACCATCCCTAGCAGCCACTGATCGTCCAGCACAGCTAGTCCTCACATACCATCCCTAGCAGCCACTGATCGTCCAGTGCAGCTAGTCCTCACATACCATCCCTAGCAGCCACTGATCGTCCAGTGCAGCTAGTCCTCACATACCATCCCTAGCAGCCACTGATCGTCCAGTGCAGCTAGTCCTCACATACCATCCCTAGCAGCCACTGATCGTCCAGCGCAGCTAGTCCTCACATACCATCCCTAGCAGCCACTGATCGTCCAGTGCAGCTAGTCCTCACATACCATCCCTAGCAGCCACTGATCGTCCAGTGCAGCTAGTCCTCCCATACCATCCCTAGCAGCCACTGATCGTCCAGCGCAGCTACAGTCCTCACATACCATCCCTAGCAGCCACTGATCGTCCAGCGCAGCTACAGTCCTCACATACCATCCCTAGCAGCCACTGATCGTCCAGCGCAGCTAGTCCTCACATACCATCCCTAGCAGCCACTGATAGTCCAGATATGTTACCTACCTTCAAATCCAACCTTGCTATCAGTGCACACCACCCAAATCTATAACTCTGGCTGCCACATGTCAATGCAGAGATCCGTCAAGGGACACAGATCTTTGTCGATGCCAGGGTCATGCTATGTATCTCTTGGTGGAGTGTCAGTCCCTATTCTCCTGGCTCACTCTTCAGTTTTACTTTTGAGGGAGGTGATCTGAGCGAGCCTCTGGCCAGCTAACTTTCTTGATTGGGAATGACTTCCCCGTGGTCTGACCTCCCAAGTGAGCACCATTACCTGCTTTCACTAGTGCCTGTATCTCCTGCATAAGTCCCACTTGACACTGGGTTTGCTTGCTATTACATCTCCCAGCTCTGCCTGTGGTCTTCTTCATCCATCCAGGCCCTCTGGTGTGCATGTGTTGTCTCATCCATCCAGGCCCTCTGGTGTGCATGTGTGGTCTCATCCATCCAGGCCCTCAGGTGTGCCTGTGAGGTCTCATCCATCCAGGCCCTCTGGTGTGCCTGTGATGTCTCATCCATCCAGGCCCTCTGGTGTGCATGTGCGGTCTCATCCATCCAGGCCCTCTGGTGTGCATGTGCCACCTCATCCATCCAGGCCCTCTAGTGTGCCTGTGATGTCTCATCCATCCAGGCCCTCTAGTGTGCCGGTGCCGTCTCATCCATCCAGGCCCTCTGGTGTGCCTGTGAGGTCTCATCCATCCAGGCCCTCTAGTGTGCCTGTGAGGTCTCATCCATCCAGGCCCTCTGGTGTGCCTGTGACGTCTCATCCATCCAGGCCCTCTGGTGTGCCTGTGCCACCTCATCCATCCAGGCCCTCTAGTGTGCCTGTGAGGTCTCATCCATCCAGGCCCTCTAGTGTGCCTGTGATGTCTCATCCATCCAGGCCCTCTAGTGTGCCTGTGACGTCTCATCCATCCAGGCCCTCTGGTGTGCCTGTGACGTCTCATCCATCCAGGCCCTCTGGTGTGCATGTGCCGTCTCATCCATCCAGGCCCTCTGGTGTGCATGTGCCACCTCATCCATCCAGGCCCTCTAGTCTGCCTGTGATGTCTCATCCATCCAGGTCCTCTGGTGTGCCTGTGACGTCTCATCCATCCAGGCCCTCTGGTGTGCCTGTGAGGTCTCATCCATCCAGGCCCTCTAGTGTGCCTGTGAGGTCTCATCCATCCAGGCCCTCTAGTGTGCCTGTGAGGTCTCATCCATCCAGGCCCTCTGGTATGCCTGTGATGTCTCATCCATCCAGGCCCTCTAGTGTGCCTGTGAGGTCTCATCCATCCAGGCCCTCTAGTGTGCATGTGCCGTCTCATCCATCCAGGCCCTCTGGTGTGCATGTGTTGTCTCATCCATCCAGGCCCTCTGGTGTGCCTGTGACGTCTCACCCATCCAGGCCCTCTGGTGTGCCTGTGACGTCTCACCCACCCAGGCCCTCTGGTGTGCCTGTGACGTCTCATCCATCCAGGCCCTCTGGTGTGCCTTTGTGGTCTCATCCATACAGGCCCTCTAGTGTGCCTGTGACGTCTCATCCATCCAGGCCCTCTAGTGTGCCTGTGACGTCTCATCCATCCAGGCCCTCTGGTGTGCCTGTGAGGTCTCATCCATCCAGGCCCTCTGGTGTGCCCGTGCCGTCTCATCCATCCAGGCCCTCTAGTGTGCATGTGTTGTCTCATCCATCCAGGCCCTCTAGTGTGCCTGTGACGTCTCATCCATCCAGTCCCTCTGGTGTGCATGTGCGGTCTCATCCATCCAGGCCCTCTAGTGTGCCTGTGATGTCTCATCCATCCAGGCCCTCTAGTGTGCCTGTGACGTCTCATCCATCCAGGCCCTCTAGTGTGCCTGTGACGTCTCATCCATCCAGGCCCTCTGGTGTGCCTGTGAGGTCTCATCCATCCAGGCCCTCTAGTGTGCCTGTGAGGTCTCATCCATCCAGGCCCTCTGGTGTGCCTGTGTTGTCTCATCCATCCAGGCCCTCTGGTGTGCCTGTGAGGTCTCATCCATCCAGGCCCTCTAGTGTGCCTGTGAGGTCTCATCCATCCAGGCCCTCTGGTGTGCCTGTGTTGTCTCATCCATCCAGGCCCTCTGGTGTGCCTGTGACGTCTCATCCATCCAGGCCCTCTGGTGTGCCTGTGAGGTCTCATCCATCCAGGCCCTCTAGTGTGCCTGTGAGGTCTCATCCATCCAGGCCCTCTGATGTGCCTGTGTTGTCTCATCCATCCAGGTCCTCTGGTGTGCCTGTGCCGTCCATCTATCATCATCTATTAATGCGTACTTTTAGTATCCATGACCTCACCCTTCACCGACTTAGGACATCTCACGTAACACTCATCTTGATCCCTACCACTGATATCACAAGCTTCCACTTGAACTTTCTCATGCCCAAAGCTCTCCCCTTCGCTCCCTTGTGACCTTTTCCCACTTGACCCGTGCTTCTTTCTATGTGCCCCACCCCTCCTTTCTAAATGCCCCGCCCCTCCTTTCTAATTGCCCTTCCTTTCCAATTGTCCTTCCTTTCTAAATGCCCTCCTTTCTAAATGCCCTCCTTTCTAAATGCTCATTTCTAAATGCCCTCCTTCCTTCCTTTCTAAATGCCCTCTTTTCTAAATGCTCTCCTTTCTAAACACTTTCCTTCTAAATGCCCTCATTTCTAAACGTCCCTTCTTTCTAAATGTCCCTCCTTTCAAAACACCCATCCTTTCTAAACGCCCATCCTTTCTAAACACCCATCCTTTCTAAACAACCATCCTTTCTAAACGCCCTCTTTTCTAAATGCCCTCCTTTCTAAATGTCCTTCCTTTCTAAATGTCCTTCCTTTCTAAATGCCCTTCTAAATGCCCACCTTTCTAAACGCCCTCTTTTCTAAATGCCCTCTTTTCTAAATGTCCTTCCTTTCTAAATGTCCTTCCTTTCTAAATTCCCTTCTAAATGCCCTCCTAAATGCCCTCCTTTCTAAACAGCCCTCCTTTCTAAATGCCCCTCCTTTCTAAACACTCTCTTTTCTAAATGCTTTCTAAATGCCCCTCCTTTCTAAATTCTCCTCCTTTCTAAACACCCTGCTTTCTAAATGCCCTCTTTACTAAACATGCTCCTTTCTAAATGCCTATTTCTAAATGCCTCTCCTTTCTAAATGCACTCCTTTCTAACACACTTTTCTAAACACTCCTTTCTAAATGCCACTTTCTAAATGCCCTCCTTTCTAAATGCTCCTTCTTTCTAAATGCCCTCTTTACTAAACATGCTCCTTTCTAAATGCCTATTTCTAAATGCCTCTCCTTTCTAAATGCACTCCTTTCTAAACACCCTTTTCTAAACACTCCTTTCTAAATGCCACTTTCTAAATGCCCTCCTTTCTAAATGCTCCTTCTTTCTAAATGCCCTCTTTACTAAACATGCTCCTTTCTAAATGCCTCTCCTTTCTAAATGCACTCCTTTCTAAACACCCTTTTCTAAACACTCCTTTCTAAATGCCACTTTTTAAATGCCCTCCTTTCTAAATGCTCCTTCTTTCTAAATGCTCCTCCTTTCTAAATGCCCTACTTTCTAAATGCCCTCCTTTCTAAATGCTCCTCCTTTCTAAATGCCCTCCTTTCTAAATGCTTTCCTTTCTAAATGCTCCTCCTTTCTAAATGCCTCCTTTCTAAATGCCCTCCTTTCTAAATGCTCCTCCTTTCTAAATGCTCTCCTTTCTAAATGCCTCCTTTCTAAATGCCCTCCTTTCTAAATGCTCCTCCTTTCTAGATGCTCCTCTTTTCTAAATGCCCTCCTTTCTAAATGCCCTCCTTTCTAAATGCTCCTCCTTTCTAAATGCTCTCCTTTCTAAATGCCTCCTTTCTAAATGCCCTCCTTTCTAAATGCTCCTCCTTTCTAAATGCTCCTCTTTTCTAAATGCCCTCCTTTCTAAATGCTCATCCTTTCTAAATGCCCTCCTTTCTAAATACCTCCTTTCTAAATGCTCCTCTTTTCTAAATGCCCTCCTTTCTAAATGCCCTCCTTTCTAAATGCCTCCTTTCTAAATGCCCTTCCTTTCTAAATGCCCTCCTTTCTAAAGGCTCTACTTTCTAAATGCCCCCCTTTCTAAATGCTCCTCCTTTCTAAATGCCCTCCTTTCTAAATGCCCTCCTTTCTAAATGCCCTCCTTTCTAAATGCTCCTCCTTTCTAAATGACCTCCTTTCTAAATGCTCCTCTTTCTAAATGCTCTTCCTTTCTAAATGCCCTCCTTTCTAAATGCCCTCCTTTCTAAATGCCCTCCTTTCTAAATGGCCTCCTTTCTAAATGCTCCTCCTTTCTAAATATGCCCTCCTTTCTAAATACCCTCCTTTCTAAATGCTCCTCCTTTCTAAATGCCCTGCTTTCTAAATGCTCCTCCTTTAAATGCTCCTCCTTTCTAAATTCCTCCTTTCTAAATGCCCTCCTTTCTAAATGCCCTCCTTTCTAAATGCTTTCCTTTCTAAATGCCCTCCTTTCTAAATGCCCTCCTTTCTAAATGCTTTCCTTTCTAAATGCTCCTCCTTTCTAAATGCCTCATTTCTAAATGCTCCTCCTTTCTAAATGCCCTGCTTTCTAAATGCTCCTCCTTTAAAAGCTCCTCCTTTCTAAATTCCTCCATTCTAAATGCCCTCCTTTCTAAATGCCCTCCTTTCTAAATGCTTTCCTTTCTAAATGCCCTCCTTTCTAAATGCCCTCCTTTCTAAATGCTTTCCTTTCTAAATGCTCCTCCTTTCTAAATGCCTCCTTTCTAAATGCCCTCCTTTCTAAATGCTTTCCTTTCTAAATGCCCTCCTTTCTAAATGCCCTCCTTTCTAAATGCTTTCCTTTCTAAATGCCCTCCTTTCTAAATGCCCTCCTTTCTAAATGCTCATCCTTTCTAAATGCTCATCCTTTCTAAATGCTCCTCCTTTCTAAATGCTCCTCCTTTCTAAATGCCTCCTTTCTAAATGCCCTCCTTTCTAAATGCTTTCCTTTCTAAATGCCCTCCTTTCTAAATGCCCTCCTTTCTAAATGCTTTCCTTTCTAAATGCCCTCCTTTCTAAATGCCCTCCTTTCTAAATGCTCATCCTTTCTAAATGCTCCTCCTTTCTAAATGCTCCTCCTTTCTAAATGCTTTCCTTTCTAAATGCTCCTCCTTTCTAAATGCCTCCTTTCTAAATGCCCTCCTTTCTAAATGCCCTCCTTTCTAAATGCTTTCCTTTCTAAATGCCCTCCTTTCTAAATGCCCTCCTTTCTAAATGCTCCTCCTTTCTAAATGCCCTCCTTTCTAAATGCCCTCCTTTCTAAATGCTCCTCCTTTCTAAATGCCCTCCTTTCTAAATGCTCCTCCTTTCTAAATGCCCTCCTTTCTAAATGCCCTCCTTTCTAAATGCTCCTCCTTTCTAAATGCCCTCCTTTCTAAATGCCCTCCTTTCTAAATGCCCTCCTTTCTAAATGCCCTCCTTTCTAAATGCCCTCCTTTCTAAATGCCCTCCTTTCTAAATGCCCTCCTTTCTAAATGCTCCTCCTTTCTAAATGCTCCTCCTTTCTAAATGCCCTCCTTTCTAAATGCCCTCCTTTCTAAATGCCCTCCTTTCTAAATGCTCCTCCTTTCTAAATGCTCCTCCTTTCTAAATGCTCCTCCTTTCTAAATGCTCCTCCTTTCTAAATGCCCTCCTTTCTAAATGCTCCTCCTTTCTAAATGCCCTCCTTTCTAAATGCCCTCCTTTCTAAATGCTCCTCCTTTCTAAATGCTCCTCCTTTCTAAATGCTCCTCCTTTCTAAATGCTCCTCCTTTCTAAATGCCCTCCTTTCTAAATGCTCCTCCTTTCTAAATGCTCCTCCTTTCTAAATGCTCCTCCTTTCTAAATGCTCCTCCTTTCTAAATGCTCCTCCTTTCTAAATGCTCCTCCTTTCTAAATGCTCCTCCTTTCTAAATGCTCCTCCTTTCTAAATGCTCCTCCTTTCTAAATGCTCCTCCTTTCTAAATGCTCCTCCTTTCTAAATGCTCCTCCTTTCTAAATGCTCCTCCTTTCTAAATGCCCTCCTTTCTAAATGCCCTCCTTTCCAAATGCCCTCCTTTCCAAATGCCCTCCTTTCTAAATGCTCCTCCTTTCTAAATGCTCCTCCTTTCTAAATGCCCTCCTTTCTAAATGCCCTCCTTTCTAAATGCTCCTCCTTTCTAAATGCTCCTCCTTTCTAAATGCTCCTCCTTTCTAAATGCTCCTCCTTTCTAAATGCTCCTCCTTTCTAAATGCTCCTCCTTTCTAAATGCTCCTCCTTTCTAAATGCCCTCCTTTCTAAATGCCCTCCTTTCTAAACGCCCTCCTTTCTAAACGCCCTCCTTTCTAAATGCCCTCCTTTCTAAATGCTCCTCCTTTCTAAATGCCTCCTTTCTAAATGCCTCCTTTCTAAATGCCCTCCTTTCTAAATGCTCCTCCTTTCTAAATGCTCCTCCTTTCTAAATGCTCCTCCTTTCTAAATGCTCCTCCTTTCTAAATGCTCCTCCTTTCTAAATGCCCTCCTTTCTAAATGCCCTCCTTTCCAAATGCCCTCCTTTCCAAATGCCCTCCTTTCTAAATGCTCCTCCTTTCTAAATGCTCCTCCTTTCTAAATGCCCTCCTTTCTAAATGCCCTCCTTTCTAAATGCTCCTCCTTTCTAAATGCTCCTCCTTTCTAAATGCTCCTCCTTTCTAAATGCTCCTCCTTTCTAAATGCTCCTCCTTTCTAAATGCTCCTCCTTTCTAAATGCCCTCCTTTCTAAATGCCCTCCTTTCTAAATGCCCTCCTTTCTAAATGCCCTCCTTTCTAAACGCCCTCCTTTCTAAATGCCCTCCTTTCTAAATGCCCTCCTTTCTAAATGCCCTCCTTTCTAAATGCTCCTCCTTTCTAAATGCCTCCTTTCTAAATGCCCTCCTTTCTAAATGCCCTCCTTTCTAAATGCTCCTCCTTTCTAAATGCTCCTCCTTTCTAAATGCTCCTCCTTTCTAAATGCTCCTCCTTTCTAAATGCTCCTCCTTTCTAAATGCCATCCTTTCTAAATGCTCCTCCTTTCTAAATGCTCCTCCTTTCTAAATGCTCCTCCTTTCTAAATGCCCTCCTTTCTAAATGCCCTCCTTTCTAAATGCCCTCCTTTCTAAATGCTCCTCCTTTCTAAATGCCCTCCTTTCTAAACGCCCTCCTTTCTAAATGCCCTCCTTTCTAAATGCCCTCCTTTCTAAATGCTCCTCCTTTCTAAATGCCTCCTTTCTAAATGCCCTCCTTTCTAAATGCCCTCCTTTCTAAATGCCCTCCTTTCTAAATGCTCCTCCTTTCTAAATGCTCCTCCTTTCTAAATGCTCCTCCTTTCTAAATGCCCTCCTTTCTAAATGCTCCTCCTTTCTAAATGCCCTCCTTTCTAAATGCCCTCCTTTCTAAATGCCCTCCTTTCTAAATGCCCTCCTTTCTAAATGCCCTCCTTTCTAAATGCCCTCCTTTCTAAATGCTCCTCCTTTCTAAATGCGCCTCCTTTCTAAATGCTCCTCCTTTCTAAATGCTCCTCCTTTCTAATTCTAAATGCCCTCCTTTCTAAATGCCCTCCTTTCTAAATGCTCATCCTTTCTAAATGCTCCTCCTTTCTAAATGCTTTCCTTTCTAAATGCTCCTCCTTTCTAAATGCCCTCCTTTCTAAATGCTTTCCTTTCTAAATGCCCTCCTTTCTAAATGCCCTCCTTTCTAAATGCCCTCCTTTCTAAATGCTCCTCCTTTCTAAATGCCCTCCTTTCTAAATGCCCTCCTTTCTAAATGCCCTCCTTTCTAAATGCCCTCATTTCTAAATGGTCCTCCTTTAAATGCCCTCCTTTCTAAATGCTCCTGCTTTCTAAATGCCTCCTTTCTAAATGCTCCTCCTTTCTAAATGCCCTCCTTTCTAAATGCCCTCCTTTCTAAACACCCATTCTTTCTAAACAGCCCTCCTTTCTAAATGCTCCTCCTTTCTAAATGCCCTCCTTTCTAAATGCCCTCCTTTCTAAATGCCCTCCTTTCTAAATGCCCTCCTTTCTAAATGCTCCTCCTTTCTAAATGCTCCTCCTTTCTAAATGCCCTCCTTTCTAAATGCCCTCCTTTCTAAATGCTCCTCCTTTCTAAATGCTCCTCCTTTCTAAATGCCCTCCTTTCTAAATGCTCCTCCTTTCTAAATGCTCCTCCTTTCTAAATGCCCTCCTTTCTAAATGCTCCTCCTTTCTAAATGCTCCTCCTTTCTAAATGCCCTCCTTTCTAAATGCCCTCCTTTCTAAATGCTTTCCTTTCTAAATGCCCTCCTTTCTAAATGCTCCTCCTTTCTAAATGCCCTCCTTTCTAAATGCTCCTCCTTTCTAAATGCTCCTCCTTTCTAAATGCTCCTCCTTTCTAAATGCTCCTCCTTTCTAAATGTTCCTCCTTTCTAAATGCCCTCCTTTCTAAATGCCCTCCTTTCTAAATGCTCCTCCTTTCTAAATGCCCTCCTTTCTAAACGCCCTCCTTTCTAAATGCCCTCCTTTCTAAATGCTCCTCCTTTCTAAATGCCTCCTTTCTAAATGCCCTCCTTTCTAAATGCCCTCCTTTCTAAACGCCCTCCTTTCTAAACGCCCTCCTTTCTAAACGCCCTCCTTTCTAAACGCCCTCCTTTCTAAACGCCCTCCTTTCTAAACGCCCTCCTTTCTAAACGCCCTCCTTTCTAAACGCCCTACTTTCTAAATGCTCCTCCTTTCTAAATGCCTCCTTTCTAAATGCCCTCCTTTCTAAATGCCCTCCTTTCTAAATGCCCTCCTTTCTAAATGCCCTCCTTTCTAAATGCTCCTCCTTTCTAAATGCTCCTCCTTTCTAAATGCCCTCCCTTCTAAATGCCCTCCTTTCTAAATGCTCCTCCTTTCTAAATGCCCTCCTTTCTAAATGCCCTCCTTTCTAAATGCTCCTCCTTTCTAAATGCCCTCCTTTCTAAATGCCCTCCTTTCTAAACGCCCTCCTTTCTAAATGCCCTCCTTTCTAAATGCCCTCCTTTCTAAATGCTCCTCCTTTCTAAATGCCTCCTTTCTAAATGCCCTCCTTTCTAAATGCCCTCCTTTCTAAATGCTCCTCCTTTCTAAATGCTCCTCCTTTCTAAATGCTCCTCCTTTCTAAATGCTCCTCCTTTCTAAATGCTCCTCCTTTCTAAATGCCCTCCTTTCTAAATGCCCTCCTTTCCAAATGCCCTCCTTTCCAAATGCCCTCCTTTCTAAATGCTCCTCCTTTCTAAATGCTCCTCCTTTCTAAATGCCCTCCTTTCTAAATGCCCTCCTTTCTAAATGCTCCTCCTTTCTAAATGCTCCTCCTTTCTAAATGCTCCTCCTTTCTAAATGCTCCTCCTTTCTAAATGCTCCTCCTTTCTAAATGCTCCTCCTTTCTAAATGCCCTCCTTTCTAAATGCCCTCCTTTCTAAACGCCCTCCTTTCTAAATGCCCTCCTTTCTAAATGCCCTCCTTTCTAAATGCTCCTCCTTTCTAAATGCCTCCTTTCTAAATGCCCTCCTTTCTAAATGCCCTCCTTTCTAAATGCTCCTTTCTAAATGCTCCTCCTTTCTAAATGCTCCTCCTTTCTAAATGCTCCTCCTTTCTAAATGCTCCTCCTTTCTAAATGCCCTCCTTTCTAAATGCCCTCCTTTCCAAATGCCCTCCTTTCCAAATGCCCTCCTTTCTAAATGCTCCTCCTTTCTAAATGCTCCTCCTTTCTAAATGCCCTCCTTTCTAAATGCCCTCCTTTCTAAATGCTCCTCCTTTCTAAATGCTCCTCCTTTCTAAATGCTCCTCCTTTCTAAATGCTCCTCCTTTCTAAATGCTCCTCCTTTCTAAATGCTCCTCCTTTCTAAATGCCCTCCTTTCTAAATGTTCCTCCTTTCTAAATGCCCTCCTTTCTAAATGCCCTCCTTTCTAAATGCTCCTCCTTTCTAAATGCCCTCCTTTCTAAACGCCCTCCTTTCTAAATGCCCTCCTTTCTAAACGCCCTCCTTTCTAAATGCCCTCCTTTCTAAATGCCCTCCTTTCTAAATGCTCCTCCTTTCTAAATGCCTCCTTTCTAAATGCCCTCCTTTCTAAATGCCCTCCTTTCTAAATGCTCCTCCTTTCTAAATGCTCCTCCTTTCTAAATGCTCCTCCTTTCTAAATGCTCCTCCTTTCTAAATGCTCCTCCTTTCTAAATGCTCCTCCTTTCTAAATGCCCTCCTTTCTAAATGCCCTCCTTTCCAAATGCCCTCCTTTCCAAATGCCCTCCTTTCTAAATGCTCCTCCTTTCTAAATGCTCCTCCTTTCTAAATGCTCCTCCTTTCTAAATGCCCTCCTTTCTAAATGCCCTCCTTTCTAAATGCTCCTCCTTTCTAAATGCTCCTCCTTTCTAAATGCTCCTCCTTTCTAAATGCTCCTCCTTTCTAAATGCCCTCCTTTCTAAATGCCCTCCTTTCTAAATGCTCCTCCTTTCTAAATGCCCTCCTTTCTAAACGCCCTCCTTTCTAAATGCCCTCCTTTCTAAATGCCCTCTTTCTAAATGCCCTCCTTTCTAAATGCTCCTCCTTTCTAAATGCCTCCTTTCTAAATGCCCTCCTTTCTAAATGCCCTCCTTTCTAAATGCTCCTCCTTTCTAAATGCTCCTCCTTTCTAAATGCTCCTCCTTTCTAAATGCTCCTCCTTTCTAAATGCTCCTCCTTTCTAAATGCCATCCTTTCTAAATGCTCCTCCTTTCTAAATGCTCATCCTTTCTAAATGCTCCTCCTTTCTAAATGCTTTCCTTTCTAAATGCTCCTCCTTTCTAAATGCCTCCTTTCTAAATGCCCTCCTTTCTAAATGCTTTCCTTTCTAAATGCCCTCCTTTCTAAATGCCCTCCTTTCTAAATGCTTTCCTTTCTAAATGCCCTCCTTTCTAAATGCCCTCCTTTCTAAATGCTCCTCCTTTCTAAATGCCCTCCTTTCTAAATGCCCTCCTTTCTAAATGCCCTCCTTTCTAAATGCCCTCATTTCTAAATGGTCCTCCTTTAAATGCCCTCCTTTCTAAATGCTCCTGCTTTCTAAATGCCTCCTTTCTAAATGCTCCTCCTTTCTAAATGCCCTCCTTTCTAAATGCCCTCCTTTCTAAACACCCATCCTTTCTAAACAGCCCTCCTTTCTAAATGCTCCTCCTTTCTAAATGCTCCTCCTTTCTAAATGCCCTCCTTTCTAAATGCCCTCCTTTCTAAATGCCCTCCTTTCTAAATGCCCTCCTTTCTAAATGCTCCTCCTTTCTAAATGCTCCTCCTTTCTAAATGCCCTCCTTTCTAAATGCCCTCCTTTCTAAATGCTCCTCCTTTCTAAATGCTCCTCCTTTCTAAATGCCCTCCTTTCTAAATGCTCCTCCTTTCTAAATGCTCCTCCTTTCTAAATGCCCTCCTTTCTAAATGCCCTCCTTTCTAAATGCCCTCCTTTCTAAATGCTCCTCCTTTCTAAATGCTCCTCCTTTCTAAATGCCCTCCTTTCTAAATGCCCTCCTTTCTAAATGCTTTCCTTTCTAAATGCTCCTCCTTTCTAAATGCCCTCCTTTCTAAATGCTCCTCCTTTCTAAATGCTCCTCCTTTCTAAATGCTCCTCCTTTCTAAATGCCCTCCTTTCTAAATGCCCTCCTTTCTAAATGCTCCTCCTTTCTAAATGCCCTCCTTTCTAAACGCCCTCCTTTCTAAATGCCCTCCTTTCTAAATGCCCTCCTTTCTAAATGCCCTCCTTTCTAAATGCTCCTCCTTTCTAAATGCCTCCTTTCTAAATGCCCTCCTTTCTAAATGCCCTCCTTTCTAAATGCTCCTCCTTTCTAAATGCTCCTCCTTTCTAAATGCTCCTCCTTTCTAAATGCTCCTCCTTTCTAAATGCCCTCCTTTCTAAATGCTCCTCCTTTCTAAATGCCCTCCTTTCTAAATGCCCTCCTTTCTAAATGCCCTCCTTTCTAAATGCTCCTCCTTTCTAAATGCTCCTCCTTTCTAAATGCTCCTCCTTTCTAAATGCTCCTCCTTTCTAAATGCCCTCCTTTCTAAATGCTCCTCCTTTCTAAATGCCCTCCTTTCTAAATGCCCTCCTTTCTAAATGCCCTCCTTTCTAAATGCTCCTCCTTTCTAAATGCTCCTCCTTTCTAAATGCTCCTCCTTTCTAAATGCTCCTCCTTTCTAAATGCCCTCCTTTCTAAATGCTCCTCCTTTCTAAATGCTCCTCCTTTCTAAATGCCCTCCTTTCTAAATGCTCCTCCTTTCTAAATGCTCCTCCTTTCTAAATGCTCCTCCTTTCTAAATGCTCCTCCTTTCTAAATGCTCCTCCTTTCTAAATGCTCCTCCTTTCTAAATGCTCCTCCTTTCTAAATGCTCCTCCTTTCTAAATGCTCCTCCTTTCTAAATGCTCCTCCTTTCTAAATGCTCCTCCTTTCTAAATGCTCCTCCTTTCTAAATGCTCCTCCTTTCTAAATGCTCCTCCTTTCTAAATGCTCCTCCTTTCTAAATGCTCCTCCTTTCTAAATGCTCCTCCTTTCTAAATGCTCCTCCTTTCTAAATGCCCTCCTTTCTAAATGCCCTCCTTTCTAAATGCTTTCCTTTCTAAATGCCCTCCTTTCTAAATGCTCCTCCTTTCTAAATGCCCTCCTTTCTAAATGCTCCTCCTTTCTAAATGCTCCTCCTTTCTAAATGCTCCTCCTTTCTAAATGCTCCTCCTTTCTAAATGCTCCTCCTTTCTAAATGCTCCTCCTTTCTAAATGCTCCTCCTTTCTAAATGCTCCTCCTTTCTAAATGCTCCTCCTTTCTAAATGTTCCTCCTTTCTAAATGCCCTCCTTTCTAAATGCCCCTCCTTTCTAAATGCCCTCCTTTCTAAACGCCCTCCTTTCTAAACGCCCTCCTTTCTAAACGCCCTCCTTTCTAAACGCCCTCCTTTCTAAACGCCCTCCTTTCTAAATGCCCTCCTTTCTAAATGCTCCTCCTTTCTAAATGCCTCCTTTCTAAATGCCCTCCTTTCGAAATGCCCTCCTTTCTAAATGCCCTCCTTTCTAAATGCCCTCCTTTCTAAATGCTCCTCCTTTCTAAATGCCCTCCTTTCTAAATGCCCTCCTTTCTAAATGCTCCTCCTTTCTAAATGCCCTCCTTTCTAAATGCCCTCCTTTCTAAATGCTCCTCCTTTCTAAATGCCCTCCTTTCTAAATGCCCTCCTTTCTAAACGCCCTCCTTTCTAAATGCCCTCCTTTCTAAATGCCCTCCTTTCTAAATGCTCCTCCTTTCTAAATGCCCTCCTTTCTAAATGCCCTCCTTTCTAAACGCCCTCCTTTCTAAATGCCCTCCTTTCTAAATGCCCTCCTTTCTAAATGCTCCTCCTTTCTAAATGCCTCCTTTCTAAATGCCCTCCTATCTAAATGCCCTCCTTTCTAAATGCTCCTCCTTTCTAAATGCTCCTCCTTTCTAAATGCTCCTCCTTTCTAAATGCTCCTCCTTTCTAAATGCTCCTCCTTTCTAAATGCTCCTCCTTTCTAAATGCCCTCCTTTCTAAATGCCCTCATTTCTAAATGGTCCTCCTTTAAATGCCCTCCTTTCTAAATGCTCCTGCTTTCTAAATGCCTCCTTTCTAAATGCTCCTCCTTTCTAAATGCCCTCCTTTCTAAATGCCCTCCTTTCTAAACACCCATCCTTTCTAAACAGCCCTCCTTTCTAAATGCTCCTCCTTTCTAAATGCTCCTCCTTTCTAAATGCCCTCCTTTCTAAATGCCCTCCTTTCTAAATGCCCTCCTTTCTAAATGCCCTCCTTTCTAAATGCTCCTCCTTTCTAAATGCTCCTCCTTTCTAAATGCCCTCCTTTCTAAATGCCCTCCTTTCTAAATGCTCCTCCTTTCTAAATGCTCCTCCTTTCTAAATGCTCCTCCTTTCTAAATGCTCCTCCTTTCTAAATGCCCTCCTTTCTAAATGCCCTCCTTTCTAAATGCCCTCCTTTCTAAATGCTCCTCCTTTCTAAATGCTCCTCCTTTCTAAATGCCCTCCTTTCTAAATGCCCTCCTTTCTAAATGCTTTCCTTTCTAAATGCTCCTCCTTTCTAAATGCCCTCCTTTCTAAATGCTCCTCCTTTCTAAATGCTCCTCCTTTCTAAATGCTCCTCCTTTCTAAATGCCCTCCTTTCTAAATGCCCTCCTTTCTAAATGCTCCTCCTTTCTAAATGCCCTCCTTTCTAAACGCCCTCCTTTCTAAATGCCCTCCTTTCTAAATGCCCTCCTTTCTAAATGCCCTCCTTTCTAAATGCTCCTCCTTTCTAAATGCCTCCTTTCTAAATGCCCTCCTTTCTAAATGCCCTCCTTTCTAAATGCTCCTCCTTTCTAAATGCTCCTCCTTTCTAAATGCTCCTCCTTTCTAAATGCTCCTCCTTTCTAAATGCCCTCCTTTCTAAATGCTCCTCCTTTCTAAATGCCCTCCTTTCTAAATGCCCTCCTTTCTAAATGCTCCTCCTTTCTAAATGCTCCTCCTTTCTAAATGCTCCTCCTTTCTAAATGCTCCTCCTTTCTAAATGCCCTCCTTTCTAAATGCTCCTCCTTTCTAAATGCCCTCCTTTCTAAATGCCCTCCTTTCTAAATGCCCTCCTTTCTAAATGCTCCTCCTTTCTAAATGCCCTCCTTTCTAAATGCTCCTCCTTTCTAAATGCCCTCCTTTCTAAATGCCCTCCTTTCTAAACGCCCTCCTTTCTAAATGCCCTCCTTTCTAAATGCCCTCCTTTCTAAATGCTCCTCCTTTCTAAATGCCTCCTTTCTAAATGCCCTCCTTTCTAAATGCCCTCCTTTCTAAATGCTCCTCCTTTCTAAATGCTCCTCCTTTCTAAATGCTCCTCCTTTCTAAATGCTCCTCCTTTCTAAATGCTCCTCCTTTCTAAATGCTCCTCCTTTCTAAATGCCCTCCTTTCTAAATGCCCTCCTTTCCAAATGCCCTCCTTTCCAAATGCCCTCCTTTCTAAATGCTCCTCCTTTCTAAATGCTCCTCCTTTCTAAATGCTCCTCCTTTCTAAATGCCCTCCTTTCTAAATGCCCTCCTTTCTAAATGCTCCTCCTTTCTAAATGCTCCTCCTTTCTAAATGCTCCTCCTTTCTAAATGCTCCTCCTTTCTAAATGCCCTCCTTTCTAAATGCCCTCCTTTCTAAATGCTCCTCCTTTCTAAATGCCCTCCTTTCTAAACGCCCTCCTTTCTAAATGCCCTCCTTTCTAAATGCCCTCTTTCTAAATGCCCTCCTTTCTAAATGCTCCTCCTTTCTAAATGCCTCCTTTCTAAATGCCCTCCTTTCTAAATGCCCTCCTTTCTAAATGCTCCTCCTTTCTAAATGCTCCTCCTTTCTAAATGCTCCTCCTTTCTAAATGCTCCTCCTTTCTAAATGCTCCTCCTTTCTAAATGCCATCCTTTCTAAATGCTCCTCCTTTCTAAATGCTCATCCTTTCTAAATGCTCCTCCTTTCTAAATGCTTTCCTTTCTAAATGCTCCTCCTTTCTAAATGCCTCCTTTCTAAATGCCCTCCTTTCTAAATGCTTTCCTTTCTAAATGCCCTCCTTTCTAAATGCCCTCCTTTCTAAATGCTTTCCTTTCTAAATGCCCTCCTTTCTAAATGCCCTCCTTTCTAAATGCTCCTCCTTTCTAAATGCCCTCCTTTCTAAATGCCCTCCTTTCTAAATGCCCTCCTTTCTAAATGCCCTCATTTCTAAATGGTCCTCCTTTAAATGCCCTCCTTTCTAAATGCTCCTGCTTTCTAAATGCCTCCTTTCTAAATGCTCCTCCTTTCTAAATGCCCTCCTTTCTAAATGCCCTCCTTTCTAAACACCCATCCTTTCTAAACAGCCCTCCTTTCTAAATGCTCCTCCTTTCTAAATGCTCCTCCTTTCTAAATGCCCTCCTTTCTAAATGCCCTCCTTTCTAAATGCCCTCCTTTCTAAATGCCCTCCTTTCTAAATGCTCCTCCTTTCTAAATGCTCCTCCTTTCTAAATGCCCTCCTTTCTAAATGCCCTCCTTTCTAAATGCTCCTCCTTTCTAAATGCTCCTCCTTTCTAAATGCCCTCCTTTCTAAATGCTCCTCCTTTCTAAATGCTCCTCCTTTCTAAATGCCCTCCTTTCTAAATGCCCTCCTTTCTAAATGCCCTCCTTTCTAAATGCTCCTCCTTTCTAAATGCTCCTCCTTTCTAAATGCCCTCCTTTCTAAATGCCCTCCTTTCTAAATGCTTTCCTTTCTAAATGCTCCTCCTTTCTAAATGCCCTCCTTTCTAAATGCTCCTCCTTTCTAAATGCTCCTCCTTTCTAAATGCTCCTCCTTTCTAAATGCCCTCCTTTCTAAATGCCCTCCTTTCTAAATGCTCCTCCTTTCTAAATGCCCTCCTTTCTAAACGCCCTCCTTTCTAAATGCCCTCCTTTCTAAATGCCCTCCTTTCTAAATGCCCTCCTTTCTAAATGCTCCTCCTTTCTAAATGCCTCCTTTCTAAATGCCCTCCTTTCTAAATGCCCTCCTTTCTAAATGCTCCTCCTTTCTAAATGCTCCTCCTTTCTAAATGCTCCTCCTTTCTAAATGCTCCTCCTTTCTAAATGCCCTCCTTTCTAAATGCTCCTCCTTTCTAAATGCCCTCCTTTCTAAATGCCCTCCTTTCTAAATGCCCTCCTTTCTAAATGCTCCTCCTTTCTAAATGCTCCTCCTTTCTAAATGCTCCTCCTTTCTAAATGCTCCTCCTTTCTAAATGCTCCTCCTTTCTAAATGCCCTCCTTTCTAAATGCTCCTCCTTTCTAAATGCCCTCCTTTCTAAATGCCCTCCTTTCTAAATGCCCTCCTTTCTAAATGCTCCTCCTTTCTAAATGCTCCTCCTTTCTAAATGCTCCTCCTTTCTAAATGCTCCTCCTTTCTAAATGCCCTCCTTTCTAAATGCTCCTCCTTTCTAAATGCTCCTCCTTTCTAAATGCCCTCCTTTCTAAATGCTCCTCCTTTCTAAATGCTCCTCCTTTCTAAATGCTCCTCCTTTCTAAATGCTCCTCCTTTCTAAATGCTCCTCCTTTCTAAATGCTCCTCCTTTCTAAATGCTCCTCCTTTCTAAATGCTCCTCCTTTCTAAATGCTCCTCCTTTCTAAATGCTCCTCCTTTCTAAATGCTCCTCCTTTCTAAATGCTCCTCCTTTCTAAATGCTCCTCCTTTCTAAATGCTCCTCCTTTCTAAATGCTCCTCCTTTCTAAATGCTCCTCCTTTCTAAATGCTCCTCCTTTCTAAATGCTCCTCCTTTCTAAATGCCCTCCTTTCTAAATGCCCTCCTTTCTAAATGCTTTCCTTTCTAAATGCCCTCCTTTCTAAATGCTCCTCCTTTCTAAATGCCCTCCTTTCTAAATGCTCCTCCTTTCTAAATGCTCCTCCTTTCTAAATGCTCCTCCTTTCTAAATGCTCCTCCTTTCTAAATGCTCCTCCTTTCTAAATGCTCCTCCTTTCTAAATGCTCCTCCTTTCTAAATGCTCCTCCTTTCTAAATGCTCCTCCTTTCTAAATGTTCCTCCTTTCTAAATGCCCTCCTTTCTAAATGCCCCTCCTTTCTAAATGCCCTCCTTTCTAAACGCCCTCCTTTCTAAACGCCCTCCTTTCTAAACGCCCTCCTTTCTAAACGCCCTCCTTTCTAAACGCCCTCCTTTCTAAATGCCCTCCTTTCTAAATGCTCCTCCTTTCTAAATGCCTCCTTTCTAAATGCCCTCCTTTCGAAATGCCCTCCTTTCTAAATGCCCTCCTTTCTAAATGCCCTCCTTTCTAAATGCTCCTCCTTTCTAAATGCCCTCCTTTCTAAATGCCCTCCTTTCTAAATGCTCCTCCTTTCTAAATGCCCTCCTTTCTAAATGCCCTCCTTTCTAAATGCTCCTCCTTTCTAAATGCCCTCCTTTCTAAATGCCCTCCTTTCTAAACGCCCTCCTTTCTAAATGCCCTCCTTTCTAAATGCCCTCCTTTCTAAATGCTCCTCCTTTCTAAATGCCCTCCTTTCTAAATGCCCTCCTTTCTAAACGCCCTCCTTTCTAAATGCCCTCCTTTCTAAATGCCCTCCTTTCTAAATGCTCCTCCTTTCTAAATGCCTCCTTTCTAAATGCCCTCCTTTCTAAATGCCCTCCTTTCTAAATGCTCCTCCTTTCTAAATGCTCCTCCTTTCTAAATGCTCCTCCTTTCTAAATGCTCCTCCTTTCTAAATGCTCCTCCTTTCTAAATGCTCCTCCTTTCTAAATGCCCTCCTTTCTAAATGCCCTCATTTCTAAATGGTCCTCCTTTAAATGCCCTCCTTTCTAAATGCTCCTGCTTTCTAAATGCCTCCTTTCTAAATGCTCCTCCTTTCTAAATGCCCTCCTTTCTAAATGCCCTCCTTTCTAAACACCCATCCTTTCTAAACAGCCCTCCTTTCTAAATGCTCCTCCTTTCTAAATGCTCCTCCTTTCTAAATGCCCTCCTTTCTAAATGCCCTCCTTTCTAAATGCCCTCCTTTCTAAATGCCCTCCTTTCTAAATGCTCCTCCTTTCTAAATGCTCCTCCTTTCTAAATGCCCTCCTTTCTAAATGCCCTCCTTTCTAAATGCTCCTCCTTTCTAAATGCTCCTCCTTTCTAAATGCTCCTCCTTTCTAAATGCTCCTCCTTTCTAAATGCCCTCCTTTCTAAATGCCCTCCTTTCTAAATGCCCTCCTTTCTAAATGCTCCTCCTTTCTAAATGCTCCTCCTTTCTAAATGCCCTCCTTTCTAAATGCCCTCCTTTCTAAATGCTTTCCTTTCTAAATGCTCCTCCTTTCTAAATGCCCTCCTTTCTAAATGCTCCTCCTTTCTAAATGCTCCTCCTTTCTAAATGCTCCTCCTTTCTAAATGCCCTCCTTTCTAAATGCCCTCCTTTCTAAATGCTCCTCCTTTCTAAATGCCCTCCTTTCTAAACGCCCTCCTTTCTAAATGCCCTCCTTTCTAAATGCCCTCCTTTCTAAATGCCCTCCTTTCTAAATGCTCCTCCTTTCTAAATGCCTCCTTTCTAAATGCCCTCCTTTCTAAATGCCCTCCTTTCTAAATGCTCCTCCTTTCTAAATGCTCCTCCTTTCTAAATGCTCCTCCTTTCTAAATGCTCCTCCTTTCTAAATGCCCTCCTTTCTAAATGCTCCTCCTTTCTAAATGCCCTCCTTTCTAAATGCCCTCCTTTCTAAATGCCCTCCTTTCTAAATGCTCCTCCTTTCTAAATGCTCCTCCTTTCTAAATGCTCCTCCTTTCTAAATGCTCCTCCTTTCTAAATGCCCTCCTTTCTAAATGCTCCTCCTTTCTAAATGCCCTCCTTTCTAAATGCCCTCCTTTCTAAATGCCCTCCTTTCTAAATGCTCCTCCTTTCTAAATGCTCCTCCTTTCTAAATGCTCCTCCTTTCTAAATGCTCCTCCTTTCTAAATGCCCTCCTTTCTAAATGCTCCTCCTTTCTAAATGCTCCTCCTTTCTAAATGCCCTCCTTTCTAAATGCTCCTCCTTTCTAAATGCTCCTCCTTTCTAAATGCTCCTCCTTTCTAAATGCTCCTCCTTTCTAAATGCTCCTCCTTTCTAAATGCTCCTCCTTTCTAAATGCTCCTCCTTTCTAAATGCTCCTCCTTTCTAAATGCTCCTCCTTTCTAAATGCTCCTCCTTTCTAAATGCTCCTCCTTTCTAAATGCTCCTCCTTTCTAAATGCTCCTCCTTTCTAAATGCTCCTCCTTTCTAAATGCTCCTCCTTTCTAAATGCTCCTCCTTTCTAAATGCTCCTCCTTTCTAAATGCTCCTCCTTTCTAAATGCTCCTCCTTTCTAAATGCCCTCCTTTCTAAATGCCCTCCTTTCTAAATGCTTTCCTTTCTAAATGCCCTCCTTTCTAAATGCTCCTCCTTTCTAAATGCCCTCCTTTCTAAATGCTCCTCCTTTCTAAATGCTCCTCCTTTCTAAATGCTCCTCCTTTCTAAATGCTCCTCCTTTCTAAATGCTCCTCCTTTCTAAATGCTCCTCCTTTCTAAATGCTCCTCCTTTCTAAATGCTCCTCCTTTCTAAATGCTCCTCCTTTCTAAATGCTCCTCCTTTCTAAATGTTCCTCCTTTCTAAATGCCCTCCTTTCTAAATGCCCCTCCTTTCTAAATGCCCTCCTTTCTAAACGCCCTCCTTTCTAAACGCCCTCCTTTCTAAACGCCCTCCTTTCTAAACGCCCTCCTTTCTAAACGCCCTCCTTTCTAAATGCCCTCCTTTCTAAATGCTCCTCCTTTCTAAATGCCTCCTTTCTAAATGCCCTCCTTTCGAAATGCCCTCCTTTCTAAATGCCCTCCTTTCTAAATGCCCTCCTTTCTAAATGCTCCTCCTTTCTAAATGCCCTCCTTTCTAAATGCCCTCCTTTCTAAATGCTCCTCCTTTCTAAATGCCCTCCTTTCTAAATGCCCTCCTTTCTAAATGCTCCTCCTTTCTAAATGCCCTCCTTTCTAAATGCCCTCCTTTCTAAACGCCCTCCTTTCTAAATGCCCTCCTTTCTAAATGCCCTCCTTTCTAAATGCTCCTCCTTTCTAAATGCCCTCCTTTCTAAATGCCCTCCTTTCTAAACGCCCTCCTTTCTAAATGCCCTCCTTTCTAAATGCCCTCCTTTCTAAATGCTCCTCCTTTCTAAATGCCTCCTTTCTAAATGCCCTCCTTTCTAAATGCCCTCCTTTCTAAATGCTCCTCCTTTCTAAATGCTCCTCCTTTCTAAATGCTCCTCCTTTCTAAATGCTCCTCCTTTCTAAATGCTCCTCCTTTCTAAATGCTCCTCCTTTCTAAATGCCCTCCTTTCTAAATGCCCTCCTTTCCAAATGCCCTCCTTTCCAAATGCCCTCCTTTCTAAATGCTCCTCCTTTCTAAATGCTCCTCCTTTCTAAATGCTCCTCCTTTCTAAATGCCCTCCTTTCTAAATGCCCTCCTTTCTAAATGCTCCTCCTTTCTAAATGCTCCTCCTTTCTAAATGCTCCTCCTTTCTAAATGCTCCTCCTTTCTAAATGCTCCTCCTTTCTAAATGCTCCTCCTTTCTAAATGCCCTCCTTTCTAAATGCCCTCCTTTCTAAACGCCCTCCTTTCTAAATGCCCTTCTTTCTAAATGCCCTCCTTTCTAAATGCTCCTCCTTTCTAAATGCCTCCTTTCTAAATGCCCTCCTTTCTAAATGCCCTCCTTTCTAAATGCTCCTCCTTTCTAAATGCTCCTCCTTTCTAAATGCTCCTCCTTTCTAAATGCTCCTCCTTTCTAAATGCCCTCCTTTCTAAATGCCCTCCTTTCCAAATGCCCTCCTTTCCAAATGCCCTCCTTTCTAAATGCTCCTCCTTTCTAAATGCTCCTCCTTTCTAAATGCCCTCCTTTCTAAATGCCCTCCTTTCTAAATGCTCCTCCTTTCTAAATGCTCCTCCTTTCTAAATGCTCCTCCTTTCTAAATGCTCCTCCTTTCTAAATGCTCCTCCTTTCTAAATGCTCCTCCTTTCTAAATGTTCCTCCTTTCTAAATGCCCTCCTTTCTAAATGCCCTCCTTTCTAAATGCCCTCCTTTCTAAACGCCCTCCTTTCTAAATGCCCTCCTTTCTAAATGCCCTCCTTTCTAAATGCCCTCCTTTCTAAATGCTCCTCCTTTCTAAATGCCTCCTTTCTAAATGCCCTCCTTTCTAAATGCCCTCCTTTCTAAATGCTCCTCCTTTCTAAATGCTCCTCCTTTCTAAATGCTCCTCCTTTCTAAATGCTCCTCCTTTCTAAATGCTCCTCCTTTCTAAATGCCATCCTTTCTAAATGCTCCTCCTTTCTAAATGCTCCTCCTTTCTAAATGCTCCTCCTTTCTAAATGCCCTCCTTTCTAAATGCCCTCCTTTCTAAATGCCCTCCTTTCTAAATGCTCCTCCTTTCTAAATGCCCTCCTTTCTAAACGCCCTCCTTTCTAAATGCCCTCCTTTCTAAATGCCCTCCTTTCTAAATGCTCCTCCTTTCTAAATGCCTCCTTTCTAAATGTCCTCCTTTCTAAATGCCCTCCTTTCTAAATGCCCTCCTTTCTAAATGCTCCTCCTTTCTAAATGCTCCTCCTTTCTAAATGCTCCTCCTTTCTAAATGCTCCTCCTTTCTAAATGCCCTCCTTTCTAAATGCTCCTCCTTTCTAAATGCCCTCCTTTCTAAATGCCCTCCTTTCTAAATGCCCTCCTTTCTAAATGCCCTCCTTTCTAAATGCCCTCCTTTCTAAATGCTCCTCCTTTCTAAATGCGCCTCCTTTCTAAATGCTCCTCCTTTCTAAATGCTCCTCCTTTCTAATTCTAAATGCCCTCCTTTCTAAATGCCCTCCTTTCTAAATGCTCATCCTTTCTAAATGCTCCTCCTTTCTAAATGCTTTCCTTTCTAAATGCTCCTCCTTTCTAAATGCCTCCTTTCTAAATGCCCTCCTTTCTAAATGCTTTCCTTTCTAAATGCCCTCCTTTCTAAATGCCCTCCTTTCTAAATGCTTTCCTTTCTAAATGCCCTCCTTTCTAAATGCCCTCCTTTCTAAATGCTCCTCCTTTCTAAATGCCCTCCTTTCTAAATGCCCTCCTTTCTAAATGCCCTCCTTTCTAAATGCCCTCATTTCTAAATGGTCCTCCTTTAAATGCCCTTTCTAAATGCTCCTGCTTTCTAAATGCCTCCTTTCTAAATGCTCCTCCTTTCTAAATGCCCTCCTTTCTAAACACCCATTCTTTCTAAACAGCCCTCCTTTCTAAATGCTCCTCCTTTCTAAATGCCCTCCTTTCTAAATGCCCTCCTTTCTAAATGCCCTCCTTTCTAAATGCCCTCCTTTCTAAATGCTCCTCCTTTCTAAATGCTCCTCCTTTCTAAATGCCCTCCTTTCTAAATGCCCTCCTTTCTAAATGCTCCTCCTAATGCCCTCCTTTCTAAATGCCCTCCTTTCTAAATGCTCCTCCTTTCTAAATGCTCCTCCTTTCTAAATGCCCTCCTTTCTAAATGCCCTCCTTTCTAAATGCTCCTCCTTTCTAAATGCTCCTCCTTTCTAAAAGCCCTCCTTTCTAAATGCTCCTCCTTTCTAAATGCTCCTCCTTTCTAAATGCCCTCCTTTCTAAATGCTCCTCCTTTCTAAATGCTCCTCCTTTCTAAATGCCCTCCTTTCTAAATGCCCTCCTTTCTAAATGCTTTCCTTTCTAAATGCCCTCCTTTCTAAATGCTCCTCCTTTCTAAATGCCCTCCTTTCTAAATGCTCCTCCTTTCTAAATGCTCCTCCTTTCTAAATGCTCCTCCTTTCTAAATGCTCCTCCTTTCTAAATGTTCCTCCTTTCTAAATGCTCCTCCTTTCTAAATGCTCCTCCTTTCTAAATGCTCCTCCTTTCTAAATGCTCCTCCTTTCTAAATGCCCTCCTTTCTAAATGCCCTCCTTTCCAAATGCCCTCCTTTCCAAATGCCCTCCTTTCTAAATGCTCCTCCTTTCTAAATGCTCCTCCTTTCTAAATGCTCCTCCTTTCTAAATGCCCTCCTTTCTAAATGCCCTCCTTTCTAAATGCTCCTCCTTTCTAAATGCTCCTCCTTTCTAAATGCTCCTCCTTTCTAAATGCTCCTCCTTTCTAAATGCTCCTCCTTTCTAAATGCTCCTCCTTTCTAAATGCCCTCCTTTCTAAATGCCCTCCTTTCTAAACGCCCTCCTTTCTAAATGCCCTTCTTTCTAAATGCCCTCCTTTCTAAATGCTCCTCCTTTATAAATGCCTCCTTTCTAAATGCCCTCCTTTCTAAATGCCCTCCTTTCTAAATGCTCCTCCTTTCTAAATGCTCCTCCTTTCTAAATGCTCCTCCTTTCTAAATGCTCCTCCTTTCTAAATGCCCTCCTTTCTAAATGCCCTCCTTTCCAAATGCCCTCCTTTCCAAATGCCCTCCTTTCTAAATGCTCCTCCTTTCTAAATGCTCCTCCTTTCTAAATGCCCTCCTTTCTAAATGCCCTCCTTTCTAAATGCTCCTCCTTTCTAAATGCTCCTCCTTTCTAAATGCTCCTCCTTTCTAAATGCTCCTCCTTTCTAAATGCTCCTCCTTTCTAAATGCTCCTCCTTTCTAAATGCCCTCCTTTCTAAATGTTCCTCCTTTCTAAATGCCCTCCTTTCTAAATGCCCTCCTTTCTAAATGCCCTCCTTTCTAAACGCCCTCCTTTCTAAATGCCCTCCTTTCTAAATGCCCTCCTTTCTAAATGCCCTCCTTTCTAAATGCTCCTCCTTTCTAAATGCCTCCTTTCTAAATGCCCTCCTTTCTAAATGCCCTCCTTTCTAAATGCTCCTCCTTTCTAAATGCTCCTCCTTTCTAAATGCTCCTCCTTTCTAAATGCTCCTCCTTTCTAAATGCTCCTCCTTTCTAAATGCCATCCTTTCTAAATGCTCCTCCTTTCTAAATGCTCCTCCTTTCTAAATGCTCCTCCTTTCTAAATGCCCTCCTTTCTAAATGCCCTCCTTTCTAAATGCCCTCCTTTCTAAATGCTCCTCCTTTCTAAATGCCCTCCTTTCTAAACGCCCTCCTTTCTAAATGCCCTCCTTTCTAAATGCCCTCCTTTCTAAATGCTCCTCCTTTCTAAATGCCTCCTTTCTAAATGTCCTCCTTTCTAAATGCCCTCCTTTCTAAATGCCCTCCTTTCTAAATGCTCCTCCTTTCTAAATGCTCCTCCTTTCTAAATGCTCCTCCTTTCTAAATGCTCCTCCTTTCTAAATGCCCTCCTTTCTAAATGCTCCTCCTTTCTAAATGCCCTCCTTTCTAAATGCCCTCCTTTCTAAATGCCCTCCTTTCTAAATGCCCTCCTTTCTAAATGCCCTCCTTTCTAAATGCTCCTCCTTTCTAAATGCGCCTCCTTTCTAAATGCTCCTCCTTTCTAAATGCTCCTCCTTTCTAATTCTAAATGCCCTCCTTTCTAAATGCCCTCCTTTCTAAATGCTCATCCTTTCTAAATGCTCCTCCTTTCTAAATGCTTTCCTTTCTAAATGCTCCTCCTTTCTAAATGCCTCCTTTCTAAATGCCCTCCTTTCTAAATGCTTTCCTTTCTAAATGCCCTCCTTTCTAAATGCCCTCCTTTCTAAATGCTTTCCTTTCTAAATGCCCTCCTTTCTAAATGCCCTCCTTTCTAAATGCTCCTCCTTTCTAAATGCCCTCCTTTCTAAATGCCCTCCTTTCTAAATGCCCTCCTTTCTAAATGCCCTCATTTCTAAATGGTCCTCCTTTAAATGCCCTTTCTAAATGCTCCTGCTTTCTAAATGCCTCCTTTCTAAATGCTCCTCCTTTCTAAATGCTCTCCTTTCTAAACACCCATTCTTTCTAAACAGCCCTCCTTTCTAAATGCTCCTCCTTTCTAAATGCCCTCCTTTCTAAATGCCCTCCTTTCTAAATGCCCTCCTTTCTAAATGCCCTCCTTTCTAAATGCTCCTCCTTTCTAAATGCTCCTCCTTTCTAAATGCCCTCCTTTCTAAATGCCCTCCTTTCTAAATGCTCCTCCTAATGCCCTCCTTTCTAAATGCCCTCCTTTCTAAATGCTCCTCCTTTCTAAATGCTCCTCCTTTCTAAATGCCCTCCTTTCTAAATGCCCTCCTTTCTAAATGCTCCTCCTTTCTAAATGCTCCTCCTTTCTAAAAGCCCTCCTTTCTAAATGCTCCTCCTTTCTAAATGCTCCTCCTTTCTAAATGCCCTCCTTTCTAAATGCTCCTCCTTTCTAAATGCTCCTCCTTTCTAAATGCCCTCCTTTCTAAATGCCCTCCTTTCTAAATGCTTTCCTTTCTAAATGCCCTCCTTTCTAAATGCTCCTCCTTTCTAAATGCCCTCCTTTCTAAATGCTCCTCCTTTCTAAATGCTCCTCCTTTCTAAATGCTCCTCCTTTCTAAATGCTCCTCCTTTCTAAATGTTCCTCCTTTCTAAATGCCCTCCTTTCTAAATGCCCTCCTTTCTAAATGCTCCTCCTTTCTAAATGCCCTCCGTTCTAAACGCCCTCCTTTCTAAATGCCCTCCTTTCTAAATGCCCTCCTTTCTAAATGCTCCTCCTTTCTAAATGCCTCCTTTCTAAATGCCCTCCTTTCTAAATGCCCTCCTTTCTAAACGCCCTCTTTTCTAAACGCCCTCCTTTCTAAACGCCCTCCTTTCTAAACGCCCTCCTTTCTAAACGCCCTCCTTTCTAAACGCCCTACTTTCTAAATGCTCCTCCTTTCTAAATGCCTCCTTTCTAAATGCCCTCCTTTCTAAATGCCCTCCTTTCTAAATGCCCTCCTTTCTAAATGCCCTCCTTTCTAAATGCCCTCCTTTCTAAATGCTCCTCCTTTCTAAATGCTCCTCCTTTCTAAATGCCCTCCTTTCTAAATGCCCTCCTTTCTAAATGCTCCTCCTTTCTAAATGCCCTCCTTTCTAAATGCCCTCCTTTCTAAATGCTCCTCCTTTCTAAATACCCTCCTTTCTAAATGCCCTCCTTTCTAAACGCCCTCCTTTCTAAATGCCCTCCTTTCTAAATGCCCTCCTTTCTAAATGCTCCTCCTTTCTAAATGCCTCCTTTCTAAATGCCCTCCTTTCTAAATGCCCTCCTTTCTAAATGCTCCTCCTTTCTAAATGCTCCTCCTTTCTAAATGCTCCTCCTTTCTAAATGCTCCTCCTTTCTAAATGCTCCTCCTTTCTAAATGCCCTCCTTTCTAAATGCCCTCCTTTCCAAATGCCCTCCTTTCCAAATGCCCTCCTTTCTAAATGCTCCTCCTTTCTAAATGCTCCTCCTTTCTAAATGCCCTCCTTTCTAAATGCCCTCCTTTCTAAATGCTCCTCCTTTCTAAATGCTCCTCCTTTCTAAATGCTCCTCCTTTCTAAATGCTCCTCCTTTCTAAATGCTCCTCCTTTCTAAATGCTCCTCCTTTCTAAATGCCCTCCTTTCTAAATGCCCTCCTTTCTAAACGCCCTCCTTTCTAAACGCCCTCCTTTCTAAATGCCCTCCTTTCTAAATGCCCTCCTTTCTAAATGCTCCTCCTTTCTAAATGCCTCCTTTCTAAATGCCCTCCTTTCTAAATGCCCTCCTTTCTAAATGCTCCTCCTTTCTAAATGCTCCTCCTTTCTAAATGCTCCTCCTTTCTAAATGCTCCTCCTTTCTAAATGCTCCTCCTTTCTAAATGCCCTCCTTTCCAAATGCCCTCCTTTCCAAATGCCCTCCTTTCTAAATGCTCCTCCTTTCTAAATGCTCCTCCTTTCTAAATGCCCTCCTTTCTAAATGCCCTCCTTTCTAAATGCTCCTCCTTTCTAAATGCTCCTCCTTTCTAAATGCTCCTCCTTTCTAAATGCTCCTCCTTTCTAAATGCTCCTCCTTTCTAAATGCTCCTCCTTTCTAAATGCCCTCCTTTCTAAATGTTCCTCCTTTCTAAATGCCCTCCTTTCTAAATGCCCTCCTTTCTAAATGCTCCTCCTTTCTAAATGCCCTCCTTTCTAAACGCCCTCCTTTCTAAATGCCCTCCTTTCTAAATGCCCTCCTTTCTAAATGCCCTCCTTTCTAAATGCTCCTCCTTTCTAAATGCCTCCTTTCTAAATGCCCTCCTTTCTAAATGCCCTCCTTTCTAAATGCTCCTCCTTTCTAAATGCTCCTCCTTTCTAAATGCTCCTCCTTTCTAAATGCTCCTCCTTTCTAAATGCTCCTCCTTTCTAAATGCCATCCTTTCTAAATGCTCCTCCTTTCTAAATGCTCCTCCTTTCTAAATGCTCCTCCTTTCTAAATGCCCTCCTTTCTAAATGCCCTCCTTTCTAAATGCCCTCCTTTCTAAATGCTCCTCCTTTCTAAATGCCCTCCTTTCTAAACGCCCTCCTTTCTAAATGCCCTCCTTTCTAAATGCCCTCCTTTCTAAATGCTCCTCCTTTCTAAATGCCTCCTTTCTAAATGCCCTTCTTTCTAAATGCCCTCCTTTCTAAATGCCCTCCTTTCTAAATGCTCCTCCTTTCTAAATGCTCCTCCTTTCTAAATGCTCCTCCTTTCTAAATGCTCCTCCTTTCTAAATGCCCTCCTTTCTAAATGCTCCTCCTTTCTAAATGCCCTCCTTTCTAAATGCCCTCCTTTCTAAATGCCCTCCTTTCTAAATGCCCTCCTTTCTAAATGCCCTCCTTTCTAAATGCTCCTCCTTTCTAAATGCGCCTCCTTTCTAAATGCTCCTCCTTTCTAAATGCTCCTCCTTTCTAAATGCCCTCCTTTCTAAATGCCCTCCTTTCTAAATGCCCTCCTTTCTAAATGCTCATCCTTTCTAAATGCTCCTCCTTTCTAAATGCTTTCCTTTCTAAATGCTCCTCCTTTCTAAATGCCTCCTTTCTAAATGCCCTCCTTTCTAAATGCTTTCCTTTCTAAATGCCCTCCTTTCTAAATGCCCTCCTTTCTAAATGCTTTCCTTTCTAAATGCCCTCCTTTCTAAATGCCCTCCTTTCTAAATGCTCCTCCTTTCTAAATGCCCTCCTTTCTAAATGCCCTCCTTTCTAAATGCCCTCCTTTCTAAATGCCCTCATTTCTAAATGGTCCTCCTTTAAATGCCCTCCTTTCTAAATGCCTCCTTTCTAAATGCTCCTCCTTTCTAAATGCCCTCCTTTCTAAATGCTTTCCTTTCTAAATGCCCTCCTTTCTAAATGCCCTCCTTTCTAAATGCTTTCCTTTCTAAATGCCCTCCTTTCTAAATGCCCTCCTTTCTAAATGCTCCTCCTTTCTAAATGCCCTCCTTTCTAAATGCCCTCCTTTCTAAATGCCCTCCTTTCTAAATGCCCTCATTTCTAAATGGTCCTCCTTTAAATGCCCTTTCTAAATGCTCCTGCTTTCTAAATGCCTCCTTTCTAAATGCTCCTCCTTTCTAAATGCCCTCCTTTCTAAATGCCCTCCTTTCTAAACACCCATTCTTTCTAAACAGCCCTCCTTTCTAAATGCTCCTCCTTTCTAAATGCCCTCCTTTCTAAATGCCCTCCTTTCTAAATGCCCTCCTTTCTAAATGCCCTCCTTTCTAAATGCTCCTCCTTTCTAAATGCTCCTCCTTTCTAAATGCCCTCCTTTCTAAATGCCCTCCTTTCTAAATGCTCCTCCTTTCTAAATGCTCCTCCTTTCTAAAAGCCCTCCTTTCTAAATGCTCCTCCTTTCTAAATGCTCCTCCTTTCTAAATGCCCTCCTTTCTAAATGCTCCTCCTTTCTAAATGCTCCTCCTTTCTAAATGCCCTCCTTTCTAAATGCCCTCCTTTCTAAATGCTTTCCTTTCTAAATGCCCTCCTTTCTAAATGCTCCTCCTTTCTAAATGCCCTCCTTTCTAAATGCTCCTCCTTTCTAAATGCTCCTCCTTTCTAAATGCTCCTCCTTTCTAAATGCTCCTCCTTTCTAAATGTTCCTCCTTTCTAAATGCCCTCCTTTCTAAATGCCCTCCTTTCTAAATGCTCCTCCTTTCTAAATGCCCTCCGTTCTAAACGCCCTCCTTTCTAAATGCCCTCCTTTCTAAATGCCCTCCTTTCTAAATGCTCCTCCTTTCTAAATGCCTCCTTTCTAAATGCCCTCCTTTCTAAATGCCCTCCTTTCTAAACGCCCTCCTTTCTAAACGCCCTCCTTTCTAAACGCCCTCCTTTCTAAACGCCCTCCTTTCTAAACGCCCTCCTTTCTAAACGCCCTACTTTCTAAATGCTCCTCCTTTCTAAATGCCTCCTTTCTAAATGCCCTCCTTTCTAAATGCCCTCCTTTCTAAATGCCCTCCTTTCTAAATGCCCTCCTTTCTAAATGCCCTCCTTTCTAAATGCTCCTCCTTTCTAAATGCTCCTCCTTTCTAAATGCCCTCCTTTCTAAATGCCCTCCTTTCTAAATGCTCCTCCTTTCTAAATGCCCTCCTTTCTAAATGCCCTCCTTTCTAAATGCTCCTCCTTTCTAAATACCCTCCTTTCTAAATGCCCTCCTTTCTAAACGCCCTCCTTTCTAAATGCCCTCCTTTCTAAATGCCCTCCTTTCTAAATGCTCCTCCTTTCTAAATGCCTCCTTTCTAAATGCCCTCCTTTCTAAATGCCCTCCTTTCTAAATGCTCCTCCTTTCTAAATGCTCCTCCTTTCTAAATGCTCCTCCTTTCTAAATGCTCCTCCTTTCTAAATGCTCCTCCTTTCTAAATGCCCTCCTTTCTAAATGCCCTCCTTTCCAAATGCCCTCCTTTCCAAATGCCCTCCTTTCTAAATGCTCCTCCTTTCTAAATGCTCCTCCTTTCTAAATGCCCTCCTTTCTAAATGCCCTCCTTTCTAAATGCTCCTCCTTTCTAAATGCTCCTCCTTTCTAAATGCTCCTCCTTTCTAAATGCTCCTCCTTTCTAAATGCTCCTCCTTTCTAAATGCTCCTCCTTTCTAAATGCCCTCCTTTCTAAATGCCCTCCTTTCTAAACGCCCTCCTTTCTAAACGCCCTCCTTTCTAAATGCCCTCCTTTCTAAATGCCCTCCTTTCTAAATGCTCCTCCTTTCTAAATGCCTCCTTTCTAAATGCCCTCCTTTCTAAATGCCCTCCTTTCTAAATGCTCCTCCTTTCTAAATGCTCCTCCTTTCTAAATGCTCCTCCTTTCTAAATGCTCCTCCTTTCTAAATGCCCTCCTTTCTAAATGCCCTCCTTTCTAAATGCCCTCCTTTCTAAATGCCCTCCTTTCTAAATGCTCCTCCTTTCTAAATACCCTCCTTTCTAAATGCCCTCCTTTCTAAACGCCCTCCTTTCTAAATGCCCTCCTTTCTAAATGCCCTCCTTTCTAAATGCTCCTCCTTTCTAAATGCCTCCTTTCTAAATGCCCTCCTTTCTAAATGCCCTCCTTTCTAAATGCTCCTCCTTTCTAAATGCTCCTCCTTTCTAAATGCTCCTCCTTTCTAAATGCTCCTCCTTTCTAAATGCTCCTCCTTTCTAAATGCTCCTCCTTTCTAAATGCCCTCCTTTCTAAATGCCCTCCTTTCCAAATGCCCTCCTTTCCAAATGCCCTCCTTTCTAAATGCTCCTCCTTTCTAAATGCTCCTCCTTTCTAAATGCCCTCCTTTCTAAATGCCCTCCTTTCTAAATGCTCCTCCTTTCTAAATGCTCCTCCTTTCTAAATGCTCCTCCTTTCTAAATGCTCCTCCTTTCTAAATGCTCCTCCTTTCTAAATGCTCCTCCTTTCTAAATGCCCTCCTTTCTAAATGCCCTCCTTTCTAAACGCCCTCCTTTCTAAACGCCCTCCTTTCTAAATGCCCTCCTTTCTAAATGCCCTCCTTTCTAAATGCTCCTCCTTTCTAAATGCCTCCTTTCTAAATGCCCTCCTTTCTAAATGCCCTCCTTTCTAAATGCTCCTCCTTTCTAAATGCTCCTCCTTTCTAAATGCTCCTCCTTTCTAAATGCTCCTTCTTTCTAAATGCTCCTCCTTTCTAAATGCCCTCCTTTCCAAATGCCCTCCTTTCCAAATGCCCTCCTTTCTAAATGCTCCTCCTTTCTAAATGCTCCTCCTTTCTAAATGCCCTCCTTTCTAAATGCCCTCCTTTCTAAATGCTCCTCCTTTCTAAATGCTCCTCCTTTCTAAATGCTCCTCCTTTCTAAATGCTCCTCCTTTCTAAATGCTCCTCCTTTCTAAATGCTCCTCCTTTCTAAATGCCCTCCTTTCTAAATGTTCCTCCTTTCTAAATGCCCTCCTTTCTAAATGCCCTCCTTTCTAAATGCTCCTCCTTTCTAAATGCCCTCCTTTCTAAACGCCCTCCTTTCTAAATGCCCTCCTTTCTAAATGCCCTCCTTTCTAAATGCCCTCCTTTCTAAATGCTCCTCCTTTCTAAATGCCTCCTTTCTAAATGCCCTCCTTTCTAAATGCCCTCCTTTCTAAATGCTCCTCCTTTCTAAATGCTCCTCCTTTCTAAATGCTCCTCCTTTCTAAATGCTCCTCCTTTCTAAATGCTCCTCCTTTCTAAATGCCATCCTTTCTAAATGCTCCTCCTTTCTAAATGCTCCTCCTTTCTAAATGCTCCTCCTTTCTAAATGCCCTCCTTTCTAAATGCCCTCCTTTCTAAATGCCCTCCTTTCTAAATGCTCCTCCTTTCTAAATGCCCTCCTTTCTAAACGCCCTCCTTTCTAAATGCCCTCCTTTCTAAATGCCCTCCTTTCTAAATGCTCCTCCTTTCTAAATGCCTCCTTTCTAAATGCCCTTCTTTCTAAATGCCCTCCTTTCTAAATGCCCTCCTTTCTAAATGCTCCTCCTTTCTAAATGCTCCTCCTTTCTAAATGCTCCTCCTTTCTAAATGCTCCTCCTTTCTAAATGCCCTCCTTTCTAAATGCTCCTCCTTTCTAAATGCCCTCCTTTCTAAATGCCCTCCTTTCTAAATGCCCTCCTTTCTAAATGCCCTCCTTTCTAAATGCCCTCCTTTCTAAATGCTCCTCCTTTCTAAATGCGCCTCCTTTCTAAATGCTCCTCCTTTCTAAATGCTCCTCCTTTCTAAATGCCCTCCTTTCTAAATGCCCTCCTTTCTAAATGCTCTCCTTTCTAAATGCTCATCCTTTCTAAATGCTCCTCCTTTCTAAATGCTTTCCTTTCTAAATGCTCCTCCTTTCTAAATGCCTCCTTTCTAAATGCCCTCCTTTCTAAATGCTTTCCTTTCTAAATGCCCTCCTTTCTAAATGCCCTCCTTTCTAAATGCTTTCCTTTCTAAATGCCCTCCTTTCTAAATGCCCTCCTTTCTAAATGCTCCTCCTTTCTAAATGCCCTCCTTTCTAAATGCCCTCCTTTCTAAATGCCCTCCTTTCTAAATGCCCTCATTTCTAAATGGTCCTCCTTTAAATGCCCTCCTTTCTAAATGCTCCTGCTTTCTAAATGCCTCCTTTCTAAATGCTCCTCCTTTCTAAATGCCCTCCTTTCTAAATGCCCTCCTTTCTAAACACCCATCCTTTCTAAACAGCCCTCCTTTCTAAATGCTCCTCCTTTCTAAATGCTCCTCCTTTCTAAATGCCCTCCTTTCTAAATGCCCTCCTTTCTAAATGCCCTCCTTTCTAAATGCTCCTCCTTTCTAAATGCTCCTCCTTTCTAAATGCCCTCCTTTCTAAATGCCCTCCTTTCTAAATGCTCCTCCTTTCTAAATGCTCCTCCTTTCTAAATGCCCTCCTTTCTAAATGCTCCTCCTTTCTAAATGCTCCTCCTTTCTAAATGCCCTCCTTTCTAAATGCCCTCCTTTCTAAATACCCTCCTTTCTAAATGCTCCTCCTTTCTAAATGCCCTCCTTTCTAAATGCCCTCCTTTCTAAATGCTCCTCCTTTCTAAATGCCCTCCTTTCTAAACGCCCTCCTTTCTAAATGCCCTCCTTTCTAAATGCCCTCCTTTCTAAATGCCCTCCTTTCTAAATGCTCCTCCTTTCTAAATGCCTCCTTTCTAAATGCCCTCCTTTCTAAATGCCCTCCTTTCTAAATGCTCCTCCTTTCTAAATGCTCCTCCTTTCTAAATGCTCCTCCTTTCTAAATGCTCCTCCTTTCTAAATGCTCCTCCTTTCTAAATGCCCTCCTTTCTAAATGCTCCTCCTTTCTAAATGCCCTCCTTTCTAAATACCCTCCTTTCTAAATGCTCCCCCTTTCTAAATGCTCCTCCTTTCTAAATGCCCTCCTTTCTAAATGCCCTCCTTTCTAAATGCTTTCCTTTCTAAATGCCCTCCTTTCTAAATGCTCCTCCTTTCTAAATGCCCTCCTTTCTAAATGCTCCTCCTTTCTAAATGCTCCTCCTTTCTAAATGCTCCTCCTTTCTAAATGCTCCTCCTTTCTAAATGTTCCTCCTTTCTAAATGCCTTCCTTTCTAAATGCCCTCCTTTCTAAATGCTCCTCCTTTCTAAATGCCCTCCTTTCTAAACGCCCTCCTTTCTAAACGCCCTCCTTTCTAAATGCCCTCCTTTCTAAATGCCCTCCTTTCTAAATGCCCTCCTTTCTAAATGCCCTCCTTTCTAAATGCTCCTCCTTTCTAAATGCCTCCTTTCTAAATGCCCTCCTTTCTAAATGCCCTCCTTTCTAAATGCTCCTCCTTTCTAAATGCTCCTCCTTTCTAAATGCTCCTCCTTTCTAAATGCTCCTCCTTTCTAAATGCCCTCCTTTCTAAATGCTCCTCCTTTCTAAATGCTCCTCCTTTCTAAATGCCCTCCTTTCTAAATGCCCTCCTTTCTAAATGCCCTCCTTTCTAAATGCTCATCCTTTCTAAATGCTCCTCCTTTCTAAATGCTTTCCTTTCTAAATGCTCCTCCTTTCTAAATGCCTCCTTTCTAAATGCTTTCCTTTCTAAATGCCCTCCTTTCTAAATGCCCTCCTTTCTAAATGCTTTCCTTTCTAAATGCCCTCCTTTCTAAATGCCCTCCTTTCTAAATGCTCCTCCTTTCTAAATGCCCTCCTTTCTAAATGCCCTCCTTTCTAAATGCCTTCCTTTCTAAATGCCCTCATTTCTAAATAGTCCTCCTTTAAATGCCCTCCTTTCTAAATGCTCCTCCTTTCTAAATGCTCCTCCTTTCTAAATGCCCTCCTTTCTAAATGCTCCTCCTTTCTAAATGCTCCTCCTTTCTAAATGCCCTCCTTTCTAAATGCCCTCCTTTCTAAATACCCTCCTTTCTAAATGCTCCTCCTTTCTAAATGCTCCTCCTTTCTAAATGCCCTCCTTTCTAAATGCCCTCCTTTCTAAATGCTTTCCTTTCTAAATGCCCTCCTTTCTAAATGCTCCTCCTTTCTAAATGCCCTCCTTTCTAAATGCTCCTCCTTTCTAAATGCTCCTCCTTTCTAAATGCTCCTCCTTTCTAAATGCTCCTCCTTTCTAAATGCTCCTCCTTTCTAAATGTTCCTCCTTTCTAAATGCCCTCCTTTCTAAATGCCCTCCTTTCTAAATGCTCCTCCTTTCTAAATGCCCTCCTTTCTAAACGCCCTCCTTTCTAAATGCCCTCCTTTCTAAATGCCCTCCTTTCTAAATGCCCTCCTTTCTAAATGCTCCTCCTTTCTAAATGCTCCTCCTTTCTAAATGCCTCCTTTCTAAATGCCCTCCTTTCTAAATGCCCTCCTTTCTAAATGCTCCTCCTTTCTAAATGCTCCTCCTTTCTAAATGCTCCTCCTTTCTAAATGCTCCTCCTTTCTAAATGCCCTCCTTTCTAAATGCTCCTCCTTTCTAAATGCTCCTCCTTTCTAAATGCCCTCGTTTCTAAATGCCCTCCTTTCTAAATGCTCCTCCTTTCTAAATGCCCTCCTTTCTAAACGCCCTCCTTTCTAAATGCCCTCCTTTCTAAATGCCCTCCTTTCTAAATGCTCCTCCTTTCTAAATGCCTCCTTTCTAAATGCCCTCCTTTCTAAATGCCTCCTTTCTAAATGCCTCCTTTCTAAATGCTCCTCCTTTCTAAATGCTCCTCCTTTCTAAATTCCTCCTTTCTAAATTCCTCCTTTCTAAATGCTCCTCCTTTCTAAATGCCCTCCTTTCTAAATGCTCCTCCTTTCTAAATGCTCCTCCTTTCTAAATGCTCCTCCTTTCTAAATGCTCCTCCTTTCTAAATGCTCCTCCTTTCTAAATGTTCCTCCTTTCTAAATGCCCTCCTTTCTAAATGCCCTCCTTTCTAAATGCTCCTCCTTTCTAAATGCCCTCCTTTCTAAAGCCCTCCTTTCTAAATGCCCCCCTTTCTAAATGCCCTCCTTTCTAAATGCTCCTCCTTTCTAAATGCCTCCTTTCTAAATGCCCTCCTTTCTAAATGCCCTCCTTTCTAAATGCTCCTCCTTTCTAAATGCTCCTCCTTTCTAAATGCTCCTCCTTTCTAAATGCTCCTCCTTTCTAAATGCCCTCCTTTCTAAATGCTCCTCCTTTCTTAATGCTCCTCCTTTCTAAATGCCCTCCTTTCTAAATGCCCTCCTTTCTAAATGCTCCTCCTTTCTAAATGCCCTCCTTTCTAAACGCCCTCCTTTCTAAATGCCCTCCTTTCTAAATGCCCTCCTTTCTAAATGCTCCTCCTTTCTAAATGCCTCCTTTCTAAATGCCCTCCTTTCTAAATGCTCCTCCTTTCTAAATGCTCCTCCTTTCTAAATGCTCCTCCTTTCTAAATGCTCCTCCTTTCTAAATGCCCTCCTTTCTAAATGCTCCTCCTTTCTAAATGCCCTCCTTTCTAAATGCCCTCCTTTCTAAATGCCCTCCTTTCTAAATGCCCTCCTTTCTAAATGCTCCTCCTTTCTAAATGCTCCTCCTTTCTAAATGCTCCTCCTTTCTAAATGCTCCTCCTTTCTAAATGCTCCTCCTTTCTAAATGCCCTCCTTTCTAAATGCCCTCCTTTCTAAATGCTTCTCCTTTCTAAATGCTCCTCCTTTCTAAATACTCCTCCTTTCTAAATGCTCCTCCTTTCTAAATGCTCCTCCTTTCTAAATGCCCTCCTTTCTAAATGCTCCTCCTTTCTAAATGCTCCTCCTTTCTAAATGCTCCTCCTTTCTAAATGCCCTCCTTTCTAAATGCCCTCCTTTCTAAATGCCCTCCTTTCTAAATGCCCACCTTTCTAAACACTCTTCACTATTGAGAACACAACTACTGTTATAATCTTCTCCTAGAAGTCCATCAAGCACCACCTCACAAGGACTCTCCGTCAGCTGAGGAACTTCTCACCGACTCCACCCACACAGTTCTCCGCCTAAGCTCTCATTGGGGGCTGCTGCCTTCTGTGCTGCTGATGAGCAGTTCTTGGGTCCTCCCTACCTCCAGGAATTCTTCTCGTCCCATTTAATGTATATACTGTACGGTCTTCTCGTAGAGAGGTGTGTGTGTGTCTGCACTATTATGCTATATCTACGCATGTGCTCTGCCTCTCCCCCAAACCTGCTATCGCTCGTGCAGTAAGGTTTGACTAAACATGCTTGTACTCACCAAACAGGTTCGACTCGACATGCTTGTACTCACCAAACACAAAATTAGGCCTGGAAATTGGAAATAGTTAACAGTTATGGCTGTGGGATTTAGGACCAGGCCAGAGTCGTCTAGATCTTCACGTGTACTTGTAAGTACCTCTGAATGAGCTATTATTACTCACTTCCCATGACCAGCTAGGGCCAAGGACAGAGCAATATCTCCTTGAAACACTCAGATAGGCATTAATAACTTTATGGCTGGTTCATACACACACATGCACACCACACACACACACTTGCCACCACACACACACACACACACATACCACACCATGCACACACACACCACACCATGCACACACACACACCATACATACACACACACACACACACAACAGTGACACAACCATCTTTTGATATTGTGAACATTGAATGCGTTGCATTGCTTTGAATAGAATCTGAGCCAGCGTTTATAATGGTTAGTATATACAGTATGTACATAACACACACACACACCTCGCCCTCCACAGAGCTGTCCACATACATCACAGGGAAAGGCTCCTCAGCAGAACACTGCATAGCCTACAGGAAGTGAATGCCAAAATGTGACACTATTGTTGAGATTACTGGACAGCTAGTGAGTATACTAACACGGAGAATGGTCTTGAACGGTGCTGCATCACTGCCTGTTCCCGATTCATCATCCCCACCGAGGGACACATACAGAGGCCCTGGAAATCATATTATGCTTGCATCAGTACATCATTACACTATCACACAAGCACTGCAAACCATGTGCGCCACACTTCCTCCTCCCCCCCCCCCCCCCCCCGTGAAATCTTGATGAATTGTACGAAATGTACGAAACTTCACACTTAAAAAAAAATTACGAGTGTTATCGAGTGTTATAAAGTTAGTAATATACACATGCACTCATCCACTGGGCTCTCCGCAGATGGGAAGTCAACTCTAAGGGTTGTCAGTGTACATACAAATCAACTCGCTATCCAACTCTCAAAATATTGCCACCATAGAGGTTTTGTTCTAGCTACCCAGATTTGATTTTTTCCCCCTTCAGTTTATGGTTTTCTAGTCATAAGTGGATATCATCCATACCATTCATTTTTCCCTGGAAGTTTATAGACCTAGGAACATGCCATTTTGTCAGGTACTAGTATAGGTTGCTAACATTGACATTTTTTACATCTTACAATTCTACAATGCAAGAAATTATTCGATTATATACACTATGTAAATCCTCACTACCTCTATTTTCGGCCATCTTCGAAATGGTCCTCACAGCGTCGTACTCTAAGATGTCTGTACACAACGGTAAAGTTCTAAGGTCATGACTATTTCTACGCGCTAAAATATAATTAATAATAATGTTCTCATTAAAAATAAATTATTATTGTGGTTACATGGAATTTGCTGGCGTGCATGCGCAATTTTGATTTTTAGGCGGTACTTTTGTGCGCATGTGCAACTCTATTGCAATCTCTACGACAGAATGATAGCTCCTCGTAGGTCCTCTCCGTTTTCGTCGTGGTGTAATTCTCCTCTAACATTCAGTCTATTGTTAAGTGAACAGAGAGCAGCAAACAAGCAGCAAACTGTTCCAAGTTCACCCAGCCTCTCCCCTCTCCTTGCGAGAAGACTGAACCGTGTAGGTGCGTCCACTGCTGCTGGGCATGTTCTCCCAGCAATAACTGGCTCTAGTAGGTCCTTAAACAGATATTCACCAGCTCCTGCAATAGTTCCTGATGGAAGAGATAAGGCTTCTTCTAGCAGCCCTCTACAGAGACAAGCACTAACTGCAGGTACACATAGTTGTAAGCAATGTTTAACCATGTTTGGAGGTATTAAATTCTCAATGAACTCTCAGTTGACACAATAACATTACAATAACCTTCTCGATAATTAACTTGAAATTGTATTCTCACAATGTTTCAACTAGATGCTCTAGCTTCATCAGGAATAATGAGACTTACCGAATATCCTCTGTTAGGAATCACCCCATATCTTAGGTTATGAACCACTCCTCCAATAGTAACCACACCTCCAGTTGTGACTGCATCAAATTTATACTATGGAAAATTGAGACTAAATACAACAAGATATAGTTGGTTGAATCATCCCTACATTTAGGAACACCTTCTTTTTCAAAAGCAAAGCAATTCAGAGCATTTCCGGGTAATTTTAAGTGCATGTGCAACTTGCCCCAGAAGAAAAGCTTCCAGAAACAATAGGATTGGCCAAAAAGAGTACCCTTGAAGATAACAGTGGTGGTTGCCGAGGCAATCGCTTTCCAAATTTTTGTAATAACCTCCCATCCAATTATAACTGCCCTTCCAATATTAATTGCAGTGCAGTTTGTATTAGAGAATATATGTAATTAGGCAATGTCACACTGGAGAGAAATGACCTGTTGTACAGTGCCAATGATGTGTGACGATGATTGGAACATCAGAACTTAGCATATTTACATAATTCTTGGAATACAGTGAAGTCTCCCTTAGTCAGTGGCTTAGGACCAGTGGGTCCTGTAACTCTGAAATTGCCCTTAACATAGAAATTAACAGCTATGGTGCATTGCTATACCTTAGAACTTCACAATACTTTTTAAGGGAGCTGATCTATACAGTTCAATTGCAGTTCTGTGTCACTGCCCAATGTAAAGTATGCAATTTTGAGCATCACTCATGGATTTGTGTGTATATTTTATATATACAAGATGTTTCTCTAGTGCAGTTTTTTTTAGTATATAGCAGTGTACCACAGCAACATCACTAGTTGATGATAATAATAACTATCAAGTACATGCAGAAACTCGGCGAGGTATAAATGTTTTGTGTTGTGGTTGAAAGGTGATTATTAGGTGTTTAGGATAATGAAATATTGGCAGATCACAATTCGATCCTTCTATAATAATCCACCATTGTGCTGGTCTATTCTTTGTGAATTTTTTTAATTTAGAACTAAACATCAAATATGCTAGAAGGGGTAACATAGGTATTACATTTTAAAAATCATGAGATAAATGTTTTTGATGAGAGTTATTCCTTGCTTGACCTCTTGATGGTGAATGCAGCCCTTAGTACTCTCCACCGAGAGCAGCAAACACTGGTAGGATGAGAGAACTGAGGGCTGCACTGCCAGAAGTGCAAGGGATGAAGAGAGAGCAGCAAACATATGTAGGTGGAGAGAACTGAAGGGTGTACTTCCTGAGATGTAAGGGATGAAGAGAGAGCAGCAAAAACTGGTAGGTCTGGAGAAGAGTGCCGAAGGTATTTGAAGGAAATCAATAAAGAGGAGGCACTAACAATGTGTGTGAGCAACCATTGAATGCAGCAGAAATTAACCAGCCGATGCAGAGACTGAGATGTTACAATTATTCCGCGAGCCTCTCTTTGGCTGTAAAATCCTGTTCACTCCTTTGACTGGTACGGATGCTCTCTTCCCATCCCTTTCACTCACTGAAATTTATGCTCTGTGAAGTGTTATTAGTTCTCTGATAGATCCTCAGTTTCTCAGTTATTAAATTCTCCACTCCTTTTGACTTTTCCAGTCAACTTATCTTGCAGTTTGTCGAGCAGTTTCACTTGCTGCATGCATCCCTTCTCCTTCTCCATCCCTCTGTGCAGCTCTCCAGTTTCCTGTTACAACTTGTATAGTTGTCATTGTTAAATGCCATGCAGCTCGTGGAGTGGCCATTCTGCAGTCACTTTCTTCAAGATTCAGTGTTGGTGTGCATACATATAACCATGACACACACACAGACAGATGGACAGTTTTCTGGGTTCCCTTTGTCAAGATGAAGGAATAATCTATGCATTGCGTATAACCGTGACACACTAGCAGACAGATGGACAAGGTGTTAAGGTTTCCCTTTCAACCAGCTTATTGTTTTTAATCCCAACGTTTCAATCGAAACACTTCGGTCTTCAGAGCAAAAAAACAACATGCACACTTGCTGGCAACGCATTTCACACAATGAATTCATGTGATGCATTCATCCTAATAACAGTGTATAAGCACAGCAACACATCAGACAGATAAAGATGGGCGTGATTTCATATGGATAGTTGAGACCCAGCTATCAGGTAGCTCCAGCCCTACATCTTGATTGAAGCGATGATCCCTAGTGTAATGTGGATGTGCAGTACCTCCTTCATGAGCAACTCCTCCCATTTGCTCACTATCAATCACAGGAGTCTTTTCCTGGCGTTAGTTCCATGCATGCACTGCAATAGCAGACTTCTCAAGTTTTCCCTTTCTACAAGCATCTTTATGCTCCTTGACTTAGGTTTCCAATCTCTCCTCCTTAGTCCCACCAGTGTACACTTTCCCACAGCTGCAGGGAATTCTATACACAACTGTGGTATATAGTGTCATGGTATATAGTGTCCAATTTATCTTTGACCCTGGTGAGCTGAGATCCTAATGTCAAGCCCAATTTAAAAACAACCCTAACATAAATATCCAACAAGTCTGGTAAGGGTTGATATAACTCAACAAAACAATTTGGTTAAATACTAGAAACTCTTGCTGCTAAAAAAAACAAGCACTATACAGTACAATAATATCATGAGTGGGGGGGGGGGGGAGGGGGGAGGGGGGTTTAGCACTTGATCAACCCTTGAAACTCATTACCAGGCTAAAAGTAAGTGTAGAATTGAATTCTGGGTCTACTTGATTTTAGCCCTCAAAGTCAAATCCATTATTCTAGGAAGCAACCAAGATAGAGAGTGCCTCTGACCTTGGTAGCTGTTCACCAGACCATTTCTCTCCTTGTGTTTATTGGTTCAGAGGTCAAATATGCTGGCTATCTAAGTTTTATTGCTATTATGTGGAAGGGAAGGAAGGAATGAACTGTAATTTTTAGTGCCCAATGTATAATAAGTTGTTCCCCCAAAGTTAGCCATCATTATAATTATAATTGCAGGATCACATAATAATCCCTTTCAGCTCTTCCCAGACATTTCAACAACTTTGAGCTTATAAGTTATGTTATATATAGCTCATATGCGACATTTCACCAACAAAAATAATTGACCTCAATGTAGTATGAGGTCACACGCTCTACTTGTTATCCCAACCAGTGAGTTATTTTAGCCACTATATATATTCCAGAAACATTTACATATATACCTGGTGTATAAGTTACATTCCTGAAACTGAGAGGAAGATTTAGAGCTGTTAGTGTGATCTATACTCCTGTAAATATATACCGTAAGTATATTCTTATATGATCCCTAACCATTGTTCTTCCATCATGATTTCTTCCAATCATCATGATAGTTGTTTCCAAAAGGCAGAGAGGTGTGAGCTCTCCCTGTGGAAACAGTCCGGCTACTCCTAGCCCCATAGCAACCAATAGCAAGAGATTTTGTAGATGCCCCTCTGGAGTGTGTGAAGAAAGGAGCAGTGATGAAAATCATGTGGTCATCCTCAACAGAACCAAACCTGCACATACTAGAACAACTAAGAGCAGCCTAAGTACGTACAAGACACCGAATAAGTTGCAAAAATGTTTTTAATCCCAGATGGTTTCTGACATGTTCATCCTATTCTGTATAATAGGCCAAGAGCAAGTGGTACCAATTTGTGGACACATAAGTCCAGGCAAGAGTAGTTATGGTGATGAAGAGAAGATTAATCAGAAGCGAGACCTCTCTACAAGCAAAGATGGAATAAAACTTCTAGAACTGTTTACTGGTGATGACATATTTGCTGGTCATGAAGATTAAAGAAAAAATGCATAAATTAAGTTGTCTATCCCATTGATTGCAAAAATTATTATTGCCACCAAAGTGGCAAAGATGTGGAAGACTAGATCATGTCTGTATTATTTCTGGATTATCATATGTAATTCTTCCCAGTTCTCCTGCCACCGAATTAAGAATTCATCCACATCTGAATACCTGCACAATAATAACAATGTTATATCCTCATTATATAGCAATGTTGCATTTCTTTACTGTGATTTTGTGTAGCTGTGTAAGAAGACTTCTGCTGGCACCAAAAGTGGCTGTTCCTTTTCTCTCGGAAGACCAGTAGCTTCTTCATGAGAGGAAAAGTTGGAAGGACAATCTGTCCAGAGACAGGACAAGAATGGAGTAGACAACAAATCAAAGCAGATCAAATTGCACTCTCCCTCCTTTTTCTTTCCTGCAACTCATAAAAATTATACAGTAATCACCTTCACTTTTAGAATAGTATCCGTGTGTCTTCATGGTACCCATAGCTACCACAAAGCAATGTACATGACATATTTATTGTACCTGCAACCAGTAAATAATTTCCATCCTTAGTAAAGCTGCAGTGAGATGGTGAGTGGAGTGAGTAGCTGCTGCTGTCTAAGGCAAGTCTACATACAGCTTCTCCTTCAGGCTTCCAAAATACCAATGAGCCATCAGCATGCACAGATACAAGCTAGAGAGATTGGAAAGAGCATTTAGAAAGAACAAATATTAGTTAAAACTAGAAAAATGACTGAAGCATTGGGTTGTAAAAAAATGGAAACAAGGACACTTGATCACGTGTGTGTATGTAGCTATATATATACATACATACATATAGCTATGCCAAATATATGTACACTTGAAAGAGAATGAAGCAAAATAATAACTTTTTACTTGTTTCTACATGTTGCGTTGCAATAAATAATAGTGCAACAGGAATATTAACACAGAAACACATCTTGGACTGGTTACCAATGAACCTAATAATTGTCTACACAGCTATAGAGTTATGGGGAAAAGTTTTATTTAAGAACAACAAATTGGATATGATCGACTTAGCAAAAATAAACAACCCCAATTTAGATCACACCATGTTAGATACTCCTAAGCAGCCAGTGAAGTTGCAAACGGAACAGTGACACTCATCATACAATACAGATTTAGAGAGCGGTTTAATGCAATGTGTGTGCATAGGTTTTTTCTTGGTTATAAAATGGTTAACTTTTTTAATTTTGATAAAACTTTTATCATATCTATCAACAGACATAACTGTATATTGTACATCACAGGCTATAAAAGTTGCACACTTTGTCATGAAATTTCATTCATGAAGTTGCTTCCAATATGCTATATATATGGTCAAGTGTACATGCACATACATCTATAGGAAATTTCAAGATGATAAGGACTTGTTATATGATGATCAAGCAAGATGGTTTTCTGGTTTTTGAAGCATTCAGGTTTACTACCTTGGTGATGAATTCAAGGCGTGTGTGTGAATGTTATTAAGAAGCTGCTAAGTAAAGTTATTCTGTGGATCTATCATTTCTCCCCGTCAAATTAATATAGGGCCCCTGCCCCCCCCCCCCCCCCCCCGTGTCAAACCAATGAGAGAGGATACCAATGAGAGAGGATACTAACCACATACCAGGTATGGGAAATGAGGATCAGTCAAGAAGCACAGCAGCTTACTTGTGATGTTATACACACTACAGCTAAACATGCTGTCATACACTTCTTGCTCTTTCTGGACTCTAATAGAAATAAAACAAAAACCAACAGTGAACAACAATGAAATACTGCATCCATATGCAATGAGCACACATTTTATAACATGTTATGGCTATCAGAAAGTGTAGGCAACCTAGTATGTGACTGGCAAGTAGGTTTATATACTGACCTGGATATGACTGATAGGGTAGAGTGAGATGGCTGGGCAATGTCTGGGGCTGTACTGATAGTCAGCACTTTGCCTTGCTCTGTACCCACAGCAAGACATACCACACAACCATTGGGGAAAAACTTTAGAGCCACTATTACATCAGGAAACTCAGTGCAGGGAACAACCTTGGAACAGAAATCTGCATCAATAAGTGTGTACATACATGGATATAATTTTCACGCACATACATTATATATACACATATTCCACACATGCTATACTTTTCACACACATACAAATGATTTTTTTCATCACATACATCGATTTAGACACAGCACATACATTAATAATTGATTTAGACACACATATTTTCCACATACTTTTCACACACACATACAAAAAAAATCAGAGCATGTCCATAACTGCATTATACTCTACAGTACTTGTCTTAATGTCCCATAGGACTAGGACACCACTCTTCAGAGCCAGTGCTAGCATGCTGCCGTCATCAGAGGAGGAACTACAGACAATGGGACTGGCCTGAGGGATCCTCCTAGTAGCTGGCAGGCAAACAACTTTCCCAGCCTCCCGCAGTGAGTAGACTGCGAGGTGTAGATCTCCTTCCCACCAAATTGCCACCTCACAAGGACATTCTGTCGATATAAGTTCAACATTTTTGTCATGTACAGGAGTAGTTCTGTATATATAAAAGACATTACACTACCTAGCTTGTGGCCATATTTGTAATATAAGAAGTGACAGGTAGGCGGGCAATGTTGCTCTGTGGCTGTTTTTTGTGAACTAACAGCTTCTGTGAATGAAGTACTAGCAGGCAAGAAGTCCTGGCGTTTTGATATGAACTGCCTCCATCTGTTCTCAAAGTACAAATGAGTCAAACAGTGGCAGTTCCCCACTGGAAAAGCTTGGCTTTGCTCATCACATACACTGCAAAGCAATAGTGGAACAGAACAAGTTCATTAACAGGGGGATATTACATTCTTATATTTTATGAACCTTTGAAAAAGAGCACCGGGGTTGCTTGCTGCACATGCAGAAAGAGGGTTAGGAGAGGGAATGAAGTAGAGCACCAGTGGTTTGGAGAAGGTGAGATCCTAGAAACAACAACAACCCTCCTTGTATTGGCACTAATGAAAATAGCAGTAAACCCTAACCTCTAAATCAATCTCAGTAGGTGTCTCAGATGTGCTGTCAGTTTGTTGTGTTGTAATTCCATGTATTTCAGAGATCCAGGCCTTGATGGGAAGGCTGTATAGACCCAGCGTGACTCTGTCATCACCACCAATACAAGCACCACTACCAGTACTAGCGTAAGTGCTTGGCCTGTTGCTAAGTCCTTTAGCACTGGTTTTGGTAATAGCAGTCGGTGTTGGGGTCTCTTCAACTGGGGGACAGTGGAAGGTGACCACCAAATGTGAGTAGGTGGGGGACAAGGTGATGCCCAGAATCGCAGAAGGATTATCTCTATGCTGAATATACATCATTTTCAGCTTATATATTACACATGATAACATTTGTATCGCAATACATGGATGGCAGGATGGGTGTGTGTTTGCATCTCAGGCAGAGCAACTGGTTAATTGTTGTTTGTCCAGAGTTCAAAAACAAAATACAATAAAAAATAAAATAATAAAAAAGAGTGCCAATCATTTCAAAGTTTCACAACCCAGTCCTTTTCACAAATCTGAATCTGTGACAGTTGCTGGCCTGTGTGACTCTAATAAGTTGTACCGAGATAACAATCCAGATCTCTACTTTAGCTGCTATGTTTAACATACTTTACCATACTCATCCTCCTCTTAAATTCACAAAAGGCACACGAAAAAAGAATATTTTTTTGGAATAGTGTAAATATAATTATTGGTCTCTTCTACATTCTCAGGATGTGTGTTTGCATGCTTTTAGCATGCATGCGATGTTTTCTATTTTTAGTAGGGTAAAAATCGCATAAAATGGATTTTCAGCAACGAAACTTAAAATCATGAAATTACGACATCTTACCATGTGAGAAACTTCCGCAATCTCAGTTAGAGCCCCTCTGATAAATGCCAGCACCTTCACAACTGCACACACGCATACAAGGAAACTTATCCACATGCTCGTGGAGTGGGAGCAATATCCCAGAACTACATTTGCCATGCAAAATGGAGGCATATCTTAGCAACATGAAGCTGGTGAACAATGGCATTGATTATGTACTCATTACCCATATACCTGTAGCAAGTTGCACCACTGCTATCAGCACCTCACTATTCTGTACAACTTCAAGTTTACCGATTGGAGAATTCATATCCAAGACCTCTAGCATGTGCCCCTTCTCCACCTTGGTGCATTCATCACTAGGTGTACGCATCACATCCAACACACCCTCATTCCTACAATCACTGTCATGATGATTCCAGTCACATGTCAACATGCACACACTCGTCCCATTCCCTACCACCACCACCTCTTCCACACACCCAACCCCACCACACACTTCAGTCAGCACCTCTCGACACAGTACCACTCCTCCAGTACCAGAGGGCACTTTCACTTGAGCTGCAGCTCTCTGTCTGAGCAGTTCTTTTTCCTCTATTTTAACCCATACATGCTCAACAAAATCATTTAGGATATTGTTAATCATCCTGTATGGTTGAGGCAGCTTGTCTGCCCACATTTCTGGATCTTGTAGGAAATCTTTGGCATCCATATCGTCCTCCACATACGTAGAGTAAGGCTCCATCCTTGATATCGAAAGGTCTGTTGCCAATGGAAACCGTTCGCGAAGTCATCTGTTAATTTGGGAATTCCCCTACATAAGTGGGCGTGGCATCGTGACTAAACCTTGACTAGAACATGGAGCTGAAAGTAGTCAAAATAATCAAGGTGACTGAGAAGACGTCAGGCAGGGACAAGCTCTGCAGGCTAGTGCAGTATGGAAGCAAGTTCGTGTATTGGTTGTTGGAGCAAAAGTCCCTTAGTCCAGAGATGATTAAGCGGCTAAAAAATCTCGAGAGCTCGATCAGCACTGCTAGAAAATGTAATATTCTTCCCCTCTCTTTCATATTACTGCCCTTCGAACACCCCTATCCCTATTCCCTTCTTAGAGATAAATGTGACCCTCAAATTGCATCCTTATTTTGTAGTGTTCAGACTAGGTACAAGTTTAACGCAGTTCAAGGCCGCATTGCAGACCATCCACCTGAACAACCCACTTCTACGTTTTCTCATTACCTTCACCAAGATAACCCGGGGCTTCTACCTACTCATTGACCACTTTGTCTGGGCAGACAGAATGAACCTAATCTCCATAGAGAACAAGTATTGGGTACACTTTTCTAATCAGTTCTGGCTCACAGCGATCTTTTGTGGCCTAGTACGTGACGTGTTTGAGCTCCTTAAGGCGCTGAAGGTAGAGAGGGAACGTCTGAGACAGTACCAGAACTACCAGCCAGTCACCACACAAGCCCTGCGTAGTGTGGTGCAGAACAATGCTGCCGTGTGCGTGGACATGGTGAAGAACTGTGGAGATTTTATCATTCCTCTTTCCCGGCTGAATCTTGTCTATGTGCCTGATGGGATTGTGGGATTGCTGGGTATGGTATCTTCTTTGGCAGGACTGGTTGCCATTTATAATGAACACTTGAAACTAAAATTCAGTTAAACTATTTGTTGTGGTCATTGTGGTTGGAGTGTGTGATGTCAGTTGTGGGTTGGCATGACATTGTCTTGTGATGCTATTCTCGTCTTTTGCTTGTTATACTTGCTAAGAATGAGCCAGACTCTTCTCTGGGTTATAATATATATCGTTCATGATCATCTGTGAGAGGAAAACGATGGGTACGCTGCAAAATATGCAATAAAAATAATTATACCGAGTGCACAGTGACAGCAATATTTAAGGGGAGTAGGTGGCGGGTTCAGCCATCGCTCCTGCCTCACGATTTCCGGCATCGTCACGCAAATAAAAGACGTTGCGTAACATAGCGTTGTGTTCTACTGTCATATATAGGATAAAATATTCTGTGCAGTTCGAAGAAGAGGAAAGTGTTCCCTAAAGTTTAATCATCCCTCCACTAGTTCTGGCCCTGGTGCAAGATGGCTGCCAGTAAGTCCAGCTCTAAGAGTGAAGCAGAGAAAAAGTGGGGAAGAAGGGAAGGTATAGCGAAGTTCTTCAACCGCCCAAAGACGGAGTATGTTAGTTATACACGTATATAAATAGTCGGTGTTGATGACTAGCATGTTTTTGTTACTGTGCACCAGATTGGGAAGGTGGATGAAGAGATTGTGATCAATTCTCAGCCTTCAGACCTCGTCTTCCTCAAGAAATGTGAAAGGTGTCGAGTCATCTTGAGGAAAAAAGCTGCCAAAGTTATCATTGGTGAGCCTCAGTCTTTGTACTGTTCCACAACCCAGGTGAAGAAAGTACTTGCTTCACGATCCTGACTATTTTTCGTGTGTGAAAGGGGTGAGAGGAAAGAGAGAGAAATAACTTGGTAACTCTCGCTACGTTTAATCCATAACATGTGATTTGTCAGCACTATCACAGGATATTGTATAAAACAATGAGGCAGTTGTTTGTGCTTGTGACTGCGACTTTAGCCATACTTAAAATTGAGCCATGAAAGATTGGTCAAGAATTCGGTATAGTCTGGTTCATGAAACTAAAGTAACACTGGTGAAGAAGAAGAAATTGAAAGTTAAGCAACAATACTTGACGGTGCCAAAAGTGATTATAATTACTGGCAGTAGGTGTGAACAGCCCTAGCCCAGCCCTAGCCCTAGCCCCAGCCCTAGCCCTAGCCCTAGGAAGTTAATATGATGCCTGCAATTTGTTTTTGTTTATTTTTGCAAAGTTTTGTGTAAATTAAAAAAAAAAAAAAGTTTTTTCATTCACTTTATTTCCATAAAACATTTTCTTGGATTTTTATAACTTCTCAAACTCTCAGCAGTTGACATAGTACAGATAATTATATGCAACGATTTTCCAACCTAAATTTACTCATCAACAGATTCAGCAGATGTTAAATGCTCTAGCCCAAACCTTATTATCAAGACAATCGGTGTATTTTTACATCTGTTCTGCTTCTTGAGAAAAATTGATTGTGGCAAAGATATATCTTTATTCATCAACACATTTTTCTCTGGTGAACCTTCAGCATAGTATAATGACTTTATTAATAATCAAAGGCTGGAGCATCTAGTCGAAACTTGAGAGAGCAAGTTGATTATTGAGAAGGTCATTGTAATTGCTTCTTGGCTAGATGCTTCTTCCTGATGAAAACTTAGAGCATCTGGCCAGAACATTGAGAGGCAAATTTTAGTTATCGAGAGAATTTTTTTCCCTTCACGTTTAAATTAAACGAAAATCATTTCACAAAGAAAATGTTTCAACTATAATTAGATGCAATCAGTACTCGCACAGCTAGAGAAAAGGCTTTGTGTCAAGTGTTGTGAGTGGCTACACTTATACAAGCTGTATGGTGCACAGCAGTGGAGAAGAGTTGGCATATGATAGTGAGCCCAACAATGTTTGAGACAAGTACTCTCTTGCAGTGATAATAAAACACACCCACTTTTTATACTTAGCTTGCTAGACATCTTGGCTTGCTATAGCAATTGCCCCAGACGGCATATCAGCTGACAATGCCCCCCCCCCCCCCTCGGGATCAAGAAGCCCATCCATAGGCTTGTACCATAAAATATTTGTATATAATTGGGGGGAAATGCATTATGTCATTGTGAAAGATTAATCAGTTTGACATCAAATGAAGTTTCTTTAAGCGTGAGAAAAGGCAAATTACATTCTATCATGAACAGAACTTCTTGCGTGAGAATGACAGTGAGAAGTAGTTTTGATTCACTTTTCACTCGACCCAGAGAGCTATCCTTTCTTGATCCTGTGCAGACTTTGTCCTAGTAGTCAGGAGGATGTCGGAGTCTGCAGAGGTTTGTTGGCCCTACTTCCGACAGCCACAGAGAGTAATTCATCAGGTAGAGTATCCGAGAATCTAATGATGATGACTCCCAAGATAGCCAGAGACTTTGCAGTACACACTGGCCGGCTAGTAAGTATAGCTGGAATTAGTTCTTGTTCAGTGAAGCCAACTTATCAGCAAGATGGCAAGATGACTGTCAACATTATGCTGGCTAACACCTGGTTGAATTGCTGGAGACATGAGGACATTCCCGATCTTATTTTGTGTAACTTGATATGCTCTGAAACTTGTTGTTGACTGAATGCCACTTTTTATACCTGGACTTAGCAACCAGCGACTATGGTCTACTAGATTCCTGACCCTGTACTTAGCAACCAGAGATTATGGTCTACTAGATTCCTGACCCTGTACTTAGCAACCAGAGATTATGGTCTACTAGATCCCTGACCCTGGACTTAGCAACCAGCGACTATGGTCTACTAGATCCCTGACCCCAACCAGATATTATGGTCTACTAGCTCCTTGACCCTGGACTTACATGTAGCAACCAGAGATTATAGTCTACTAGATTCCTGACCCTCGACTTAGCAACCAGAGACTATGGTCTACTAGATCCCTGACCCTGGACTTAGCAACCAGCGACTATGGTCTACTAGATCCCTGACCCCAACCAGATATTATGGTCTACTAGCTCCTTGACCCTGGACTTACATGTAGCAACCAGAGATTATAGTCTACTAGATTCCTGACCCTCGACTTAGCAACCAGAGACTATGGTCTACTAGATCCCTGACCCTGGACTTAGCAACCAGAGATTATGGTCTACTAGATTCCTGACCCTGTACTTAGCAACCAGAGATTATGGTAGATCCCTGACCCTGGACTTAGCAACCAGCGACTTATGGTCTACTAGATCCCTGACCCTGTACTTAGCAACCAGCGACTTATGGTCTACTAGATTGCTGACCCTGTACTTAACAACCAGAGATTATGGTAGATCCCTGACCCTGTACTTAGCAACCAGAGATTATGGTAGATCCCTGACCCTGGACTTAGCAACCAGCGACTATGGTAGATCCCTGACCCTGGACTTAGCAACCAGCGACTATGGTAGATTCCTGACCCTGTACTTAGCAACCAGAGACTATGGTCTACTAGATCCCTGACCCTGGACTTAGCAACCAGAGATTGCTGACTAGACGTGTTCTATGCGGCTTGTTGTTGATTGTTTTGGTATGTGACGTAATTCTTGTGCGTGTATTTTAACTGCGTACTCCTCCACAGATTCCTGCACTGATCTTCATGTAGTATTGGAGGAGTCATTGATGTCAGGCACTCTGGTGAGGCAGCAGACATCTGTTCACTCAACACACACACACCACACACACACACACACACAGCATTATGTAGGGGGTTCTACAGAATATATGTATATATATATAATTTTTATTTAGTTATTATCGTTAATTTTTTTATTTTGGGGGGGGGGGGGGGTGATTGAAGAAGGAACATGCTCTTTAACCAAATATTTCTTGAGGAGCCAGATTTGGGTTGGATGAGGGGGGGGGGGGGGGGGTTGGGGGGAGTGGAGGGAGGGTTGGGGGAGTGGAGGGAGGGTTGGGGAGATGTTCCTTCAGATTTTTGTGTACATTTTTACAATCTCTGGGTCACAGCTATTTTGACTGATGGGATGAAAGAAGAGACCATATACATACAGCCTTGTAACCATAGGGACACTTGGAGAAGATATGGAGTGGGTTATGAATATCATTGGCAAGTATACTAGCACTAGTTAACTGGAAATATGTTCATTTGGCAACATATTGTGCAGGAGTAGTAGCTGGTAAAGCTCGTGTAGGAATAGTTGCTGGTGAAGCTCGTGTAGGAATAGTAGCTGGTGAAGCTTGTGTAGGAATAGTTGCTGGTGAAGCTCGTGTAGGAATAGTTGCTGGTGAAGCTCGTGTAGGAATAGTAGCTGGTGAAGCTCGTGTAGGAATAGTTGCTGGTGAAGCTCGTGTAGGAATAGTAGCTGGTGAAGCTCGTGTAGGAATAGTAGCTAGTGAAGCTCGTGTAGGAATAGTAGCTGGTGAAGCTTGTGTAGGAATAGTAGCTGGTGAAGCTCGTGTAGGAATAGTTGCTGGTGAAGCTCGTGTAGGAATAGTTGCTGGTGAAGCTCGTGTAGGAATAGTAGCTGGTGAAGCTCGTGTAGGAATAGTTGCTGGTGAAGCTCGTGTAGGAATAGTTGCTGGTGAAGCTCGTGTAGGAATAGTAGCTGGTGAAGCTCGTGTAGGAATAGTTGCTGGTGAAGCTCGTGTAGGAATAGTTGCTGGTGAAGCTCGTGTAGGAATAGTTGCTGGTGAAGCTCGTGCAGGAATAGTTGCTGGTGAAGCTCGTGTAGGAATAGTTGCTGGTGAAGCTCGTGTAGGAATAGTAGCTGGTAAAGCTCGTGTAGGAATAGTTGCTGGTGAAGCTCGTGTAGGAATAGTAGCTGGTGAAGCTTGTGTAGGAATAGTTGCTGGTGAAGCTCGTGTAGGAATAGTTGCTGGTGAAGCTCGTGTAGGAATAGTAGCTGGTGAAGCTCGTGTAGGAATAGTTGCTGGTGAAGCTCGTGTAGGAATAGTAGCTGGTGAAGCTCGTGTAGGAATAGTAGCTAGTGAAGCTCGTGTAGGAATAGTAGCTGGTGAAGCTTGTGTAGGAATAGTAGCTGGTGAAGCTCGTGTAGGAATAGTTGCTGGTGAAGCTCGTGTAGGAATAGTTGCTGGTGAAGCTCGTGTAGGAATAGTAGCTGGTGAAGCTCGTGTAGGAATAGTTGCTGGTGAAGCTCGTGTAGGAATAGTTGCTGGTGAAGCTCGTGTAGGAATAGTTGCTGGTGAAGCTCGTGCAGGAATAGTTGCTGGTGAAGCTCGTGTAGGAATAGTTGCTGGTGAAGCTCGTGTAGGAATAGTAGCTGGTAAAGCTCGTGTAGGAATAGTTGCTGGTGAAGCTCGTGTAGGAATAGTAGCTGGTGAAGCTCGTGTAGGAATAGTTGCTGGTGAAGCTCGTGTAGGAATAGTTGCTGGTGAAGCTCGTGTAGGAATAGTTGCTGGTGAAGCTCGTGTAGGAATAGTTGCTGGTGAAGCTCGTGTAGGAATAGTTGCTGGTGAAGCTCGTGTAGGAATAGTAGCTGGTGAAGCTCGTGCAGGAATAGTTGCTGGTGAAGCTCGTGTAGGAATAGTTGCTGTTGAAGCTCGTGTAGGAATAGTTGCTGGTGAAGCTCGTGTAGGAATAGTTGCTGGTGAAGCTCGTGCAGGAATAGTTGCTGGTGAAGCTCGTGTAGGAATAGTTGCTGGTGAAGCTCGTGTAGGAATAGTTGCTGGTGAAGCTCGTGTAGGAATAGTAGCTCTCGTGTAGGAATAGTAGCTGGTGAAGCTCGTGTAGGAATAGTAGCTGGTGAAGCTCGTGTAGGAATAGTAGCTGGTGAAGCTGGTGTAGGAATAGTTGCTGGTGAAGCTCGTGTAGGAATAGTTGCTAGTGAAGCTCGTGTAGGAATAGTTGCTGGTGAAGCTCGTGTAGGAATAGTTGCTGGTGAAGCTCGTGTAGGAATAGTTGCTGGTGAAGCTCGTGTAGGAATAGTAGCTGGTGAAGCTCGTGCAGGAATAGTTGCTAGTGAAGCTCGTGTAGGAATAGTTGCTGGTGAAGCTCGTGCAGGAATAGTAGCTGGTGAAGCTCGTGTAGGAATAGTAGCTGGTGCAGGAATAGTTGCTGGTGAAGCTCGTGTAGGAATAGTAGCTGGTGAAGCTCGTGCAGGAATAGTTGCTAGTGAAGCTCGTGTAGGAATAGTAGCTGGTGAAGCTCGTGCAGGAATAGTTGCTGGTGAAGCTCGTGTAGGAATAGTAGCTGTGAGGAGGTGTGCACAGAACCGAAGCAATCATTGTTGGATTTTTTGTTGCTATTGCACTCTGTACCTCATAATTACCCAGGACCTCATTGACTGCCGGGCAATCATTCTAAAGGTGGACTCACTGAATCCGCTGCCCACTTTGAGTGCCGAGCGCTGCCATGACCTGCACCTGTTCTTCCATAAGCCCACCACCATGGAGTTCATCTACACCGTTCAGTGTTCAGACATTAGAGTCCACTTCCAGCCTCCACAGACAGAGCTGAATGAGGTGTGCTTGCCAAGTGACAACAGCAATCAGTACGTCACTAAGTACAAAGACGGCTTGCTCAACACTGTGAGGGTAGTACGAGGTAAGTGATAGGAGATGTGGAGCGGAAGAGACTGAACTTAGCTTTACAATCATTTGTGTGACTATGTGATGTGGTGTGTGTGTGTGATATGTCACATATGTGTATGATGTGTGTGTTGCTTGTGTGTACATGGTGTATGTGTGTGGTGTGTGTGGTGGTACATGTGTGTGTGTGCAGAGCAGGGAGGCTATGTCATTGAGGACTATCTGAAGACAAAAGAAAAACAAGCACAAAGTAAATACCTCATCAGCGAGTCACATGCATGCTATAGTGTGAGTCATTTGATGCATTGTACATCATGCATGCTGTAGTTGTGAGGTCATGTGATGTCTGGTGCAGGTGCATGCATGCTGTAGTTGTGAGGTCATGTGATGTCTGGTGCATGCATGCCGTAGTTGTGATGGCTTGTGCATGCATGCATTCTGTAGTTGTGAGGTCATGTGATGTCTGGTGCATGCATGCCGTAGTTGTGATGGCATGTGTGGGTGTTGGTTTTCTGCGACTTTTCCTTTCATCAGCACAGAAGCTATTTGAGATGTACTTGCGACAGCTTATCTCCTTCACATCCAAGGGGCGTGTCATATAATCAGAACAAGGAATTGCCTTCAGAACATTAGGCTATTATCATCTTAAAACTCCAACACAGCAAACAAGATGACAATCACAATCAGGTAAGGTGAGGTAACTAAAGTGACCACATGCAGAAAAGGGAGGGGGAAATGGGAAATGAAAAACATTTGACAAAGTTATCATAACATCTCCCCCCCCCCCCCCCATCCTTTCAGGTGTTCATTGGTTGAGTCTATCAGGCGCATGACTGTTGCGCTCCGAACGTCTGAGTAGCGGGGCATCCTCAGTAGCAGGAACAGGGGCTTCGGGAGCACCTCTTTGGATCGCATCAGAATCACATCCCACCACTTCACTGTTCACAGGTGCACCGAGCTCAGGCAGAAGGTCATTATACTCAGTATAACATCCCCAGGTGGAGCCAGGTGTCGGATCCATATGGTAGTCTCTCGTCCATCAGCATGCCAAATGTGTGCATATTGAGGGTTGGCCTGCAGGAGCTCAACTTCGTCCACTAGGGGTTCATCCTTTCTGGTACGGACATGTCGCTTGAGTAGTACTGGACCAGGATTCATGAGCCAGGAGGGTATCGATTCGCCCGTGGAAGAGCGTCTCAAATTGAAGAGCCTCTCATGGGGACTGCAGTTGGTGGCTGTGCACAGCAGAGAACGCAATGAGTGCAGGAGTGCAGTGCATCTGGGAGCACGTCTTGCCAACATGCCATTGGGAGGACGCGTGTCTTGGGTGCCATGGTTACAACCTTCCAAACCATCCCATTGTATCTTTCCACTTGTCCATTGCAAGCTGGGTTGTAAGCAGTAGTGCGACTAGCAGCGATCCCTCTGTTTGAGAGAAAATGATGCAACTCCGCACTCATGATGGAGGAGCCCCTGTCAGAGTGGACGTATGCTGGCATCCCAAAAATAGAAAACAGCTGGCACAGGCATTGTATGACAGTTTGGGCGCTGACATCCTTGCATGGGAAGACAAAAGGGAACCGGCTGTACTCATCAATTATATTGAGAAAGAAGGTGTTCCGATTATTTGATTTCACTGGACCTTTGAAGTCTAGGTCCAGTCTCTCAAATGGCCGAGTAGCCTTTATCAGATGAGGTTTGTGAAACTGAGGTTTATGTTCGGCACACACCCTACAAGCCTTGGTCATCTGTCTCACTTCTTCAACTGAATATCGTAAATTCCGAGTTCTCACAAAGTGGAACATACGAGTTACTCCAGGGTGACAAAGTGAGTTATGAAGTTCCACTGGATCTGTACCGCAAGAGACAACAGCACGGGATGCTCGAGAAAATGTATCAGGAGGAATAAGATGTATCAGCGGGAATATTTTCAACTCGTGGACGGTACACAATATCAAAGCTGTAACAAGAGAGCTCCATCCTCCAACGCATAATCTTGTCATTTTTAATTTTTCCCCTCAGCTTGTTGTCGAACATGTATGCGACGGAACGTTGATCTGTCTTTATGGAGAAATACCTTCCTGTAAGGTAGTGCTTCCAGTGGCGAGGTGGCGAACTGTTTCGATGATAGCTTGGGCTTCTTTCTCAACTGATGCATGCCTAACCTCAGAACCCTGTAATGTGCGGGAGAAGAACGCTACCGGACGTCCATTTTGGTTGAGGGTAGCGGCAATGGCAAACTCCGATGCATCAGTCTCAACTTCGAATGGTGTGCTTTCGTCGATACACACACCACTGACTGCTCAATGTCCCTAAGTTTCAAAAGCAGTTCTGGCCTCTTTAGAAATTGGGAAACTAGGTGATTGAGAGGGGTCTTATCTTCTCAGAGTAACATAACATTGAGCGAATAGTAAGAAAAGAATCCAAGGATTCGACGGAGACTTTTCATATCATTAGGAACAGGGAGTTGTGAGAGGGCGTAGACGATCAGGATCTGGCCTGATCTCCCCTTCTTCGATTACTGAGCCGAGAATTGCCAGTTTTCGATTGGAAAACACACACTTATCTTCATTATAGATAATCTGGCATCGAGAAGCTGCTTCCAAAAAATGCTCGAGATTTATATCATGCTCTTTCTGATCTTTCCCACATATTGTAATGTTGTCAAGGTAAGGAAAAGTCGCCTGCAGCTGTTCTTCAGCTATTATGGTCTACATTGCTCTTTGAAAACATGCCACTCTGTTAGTCACTCCAAATAGTACTCGTACAATGCCTTACCAGCCTGGAATGCAGTATAGAGTTTGTCAGTGTCTTTGATGAGGACTTGGTGATAGGCACGCGTAAATCGATGGTGCTGAAGACCTGGTACTGTGCAATAGTATTGACAGTAAAATCAATACGGGGTAGGGGGTATGCATCCAGGAAGACCCGGTACTGTGCAATAGTATTGACAGTCGGGGTAGGGGGTATGCATCCAGGAGAGTGAAACGATTTATCGTCTGTGAATAATCAATGACCAGACGCTTCTTGTGGCTTTCATTGTGGGTCACCACGACTTGGGCTCGCCATGGTGAGGTACTGGGCTCTACAATTCCTTCCCTGAGTAGGCGTTGAACTTCTGTGTCAATGAACTTTCTGTCGTCGTAGTTGTACCTCCGTGATTTTGTGGCGATAGGATGACAGTCAGATTGGCAAAGAGATCCAGAGGTTCAACCTTCAACGTGCTGAGTCCACAAACCACAAGAGGTGATTGAGGCCCACCATGATGGAAGGTGATACTCTGGTGCTGCTTCTGAAAATCAAGTCCAAGTATTATATCAGCACACAAGCCTGGGAGGATTGACACGTGAAGATCTGAGTACTTCTTACCTCCAAGCTCTAAACTAAGAATGAAGTATTCAAGAGTCTTTGCAGACAGCGAAGATTGGGCCATGGCAATGTACCTATGTTCAGAATGTTTTTGGAGGCTAAGAGAATCTACAAGGCGGGGATGAATGAAACTCTCTGTGCTGCAGGAGTCTATTAGTGCCCTAGTACTTACGCCATTGATAGTGACTTCAGAGCTGGACTTGAGCAGGGATGATGGTGTATTAGAATCGATCGCCGCTAGTGTAGGGTACATAGCTGCAGCACTACTGTTTTCAGACTGGCTACGGGCAGGGTTAGACCTGCAGACTTTGGCAAAGTGCCCCTTTTTCTGACACTTGTTGCATGTCGCATCCTTAGCCGGGCATTTCAGGCGAGGGTGCTTGTTGTAACCGCAGAAGTAACACTTAGCACCAGCAGTGACTGCAAGGGTACTGTCCAAGGATTCCTCAGTGTGGGCGTGGGATAAGGTTGTGGCAGTTGTTGGGCCAAGGATGCTTGGCGAACTGTAGGATTCAGAGCTCTTCTGGGCAGCATCTAGGGACCGAGCCTGCGTGAACATCATATTCAGGTCCAGAGTATTATTCTCAAGCAGTCTCTGGCGAATGACATTGGACTGCAGTCCAGTGATGAAGGCATCACGTACAGCCTCATCTCTGTACATAGTCTCAGTAACATTCTGGAAGTTATAGTCCTTAGACAGCGACTTGAGCGACTGAAGAAACTCGTCGAGCGTCTCTCCACTTTTCTGTCGTCGGGTGGGTCGGGAAAACACCTCGTTGGCGGGCTTTACATACTGGGCCTTCAGTAAGCCGATGGCCTCGTCATAGTTTGTGCAATGCTCGATGTATTCAAAGATCCGTGGACTAACATAGTTCGTTAATACAAATACCTTACCTCCCTAGGCAGGACAGAAAGAAAGTTCTCGAAGGTGCGAAGCCAGTGAAGCCTAGCGGAACTCGAGCTCGGATCTGTATCTAGCTTCTCCGGTCGTAGGAGTCGGTCCATAAGTTTTAAGACGATAAGATTGTGATATAATCAGAACAAGGAATTGCCTTCAGAACATTTTAGGCTTATCATCTTAAAACTCCAACACAGCAAACAAGGATGACAATCACAATCAGGTAAGGTGAGGTCACTAAAATGACCACATGCAGAAAAAGGGAGGGGGAGAAAATGTGAAATGAAAAACATTGACAAAGTTATCATAACAGGGGGTGAGGATAACTCGGTGACAGTGGGTGATGGAGATCAATCCAAGGAGGGTGAGGATGACTCGGTGACAGTGGGTGATGGAGATGAGGAAAGTGATGGAGGCATCTCCTCCAACATCACTGAAGAGGATGAGAAGAGAGAGTTTTTTGACAGTGAGGATGAGCTGTCCAAGAAGCTCGACTTAGCTGCAGAGTGGCTGAGACACAGCAAACATGCCATTATCTTCACAGGTGCTGGCATAAGCACCAGGTGAGTGATGCAGTGTGCGTCAATCTCTTCCCTCGCTCTCTTTCTCTATCTTCTTTCTCGTTCATTTCTCATGTACGCTTCACCTCACACAAACTCCTCCCTTCCTTGTTCATATAATTGGTTGTCGTTAGGTTCTGTGTCAAGTAGCTGCTCCCTCTATTAGAAGATGAGTCTTGGATATTAATCGCTTGATTAAGTCGCTCATGATTAAATATAACAATCTGCTCAGTTTCTCTCTCGCCTCTGTGCCCTCGTAGTTCTTCAGGTGTTACTCAAGCAGGTTTGCCATACCTTGTACCCATCCTGCCACATTTGTAGTTGTGGTATCCCTGACTACCGTAGTGGGATGGATACGGTGCTCAAGACGGGCCCTGGAGTCTGGGAGCTAGCGGCTCACGAGACCAAGCGTCCCAAGGGTGCATCGGTGACTCCTATCATCAATGCTCTCCCCTCCCCCACGCACATGGCTATCTTGCAGCTGCACAAGGAGAACAAAGTCGTGTACACCATCTCCCAGAATGTAGATGGACTGCATCGACGCAGTGGCCTACGCAGGACACAGCTGGCCGAGCTCCATGGTAACACCAACCTGGAGTCCTGCATGAAGTGCAGACGACAGTACCTCCGGGACTTTGAGACACGGTCAGCAGCCCCTCCCCCCTTCTTGCATGATAGCTGTATTGAAGTTAGTTTGAATCCTCACCCTGAGCATGCTCAGCACAGCGGAGTTTAGCCTCCATATTCACAGGTTTCATGTAGCTGGTTTGGAATGGCGTGTGTTCATCTTGAGACCAAATAACTCAAATGTGATTACGTTGCACCCCCCCTTTTTATCACATATATATTAATGCACATTAATTCATATACCGGTATATATATATATATATATATACTTAGAAGGTAGTTTGCTGATGAAGGCTACAAATAGTGCTCAATGCTGTGTTAAGGCAGAGCTATTGAATATAGAAAAGTACTGGGAGCCATCCCAGTACTTTTCTATATATATTATATGCACGCACGCACGCACACACACACGCACACACATGATTGGTGGTAGTGCTAGAGCAATGCTAGATCAGACAGGGAGGAGTATATTGCCTCCTACTAGTGTGGACTCTTAAAAAAAAATTTTTTTTTTAATGGCAGACAACAACCCCTCCCAGTTCTGAACTGCCTAAATAATGATTTTGGCCGCTATTAGCTCCAAAAAGACTCCCATTGTGTCCTGAATGCTTCCCTCCCATCATGTCCTGAATGCTTCCCTCCCATCATGTCCTGAATGCTTCCCTCCCATCATGTCCTGAATTCTTCCCTCTCATCATGTCCTGAATGCTTCCCTCCCATCATGTCCTGAATGCTTCCCTCCCATCATGTCCTGAATGCTTACCTCCCATCATGTCCTGAATGCTTCCCTCCCATCATGTCCTGAATGCTTCCCTCTCATCAATGTCCTGAATGCTCCCCCCCCCATCATGTCCTGAATGCTTCCCTCCCATCATATCCTGAATGCTTCTCTCCCATCATGTCCTGAATGCTTCCCTCCCATCATGTCCTGAATGCTTCCCTCCTATCATGTCCTGAATGGTTCGCTCCCATCATATCCTGAATGCTTCCCTCCCATCATGTCCTGAATGCTTCGCTTCCATCATGTCCTTAATGCATCCCTCCCATCATGTCCTGAATGCTTCCCCCCATCATGTCCTGAATGCTTCCCTCCCATCATGTCCTGAATGCATCCCTCCCATCATGTCCTGAATGCTTCCCTCCCATCATGTCCTGAATGCTTTCCTCCCATCATGTCCTGAATGCTTCCCTCCCATCATATCCTGAATGCTTCTCTCCCATCATGTCCTGAATGCTTCCCTCCCATCATGTCCTGAATGCATCCCTCCCATCATGTCCTGAATGCTTCCCTCCCATCATGTCCTGAATGCTTTCCTCCCATCATGTCCTGAATGCTTCCCTCCCATCATGTCCTGAATGCTTCCCTCCCATCATGTCCTGAATGCTTTCCTCCCATCATGTCCTGAATGCTTCCCTCCCATCATATCCTGAATGCTTCTCTCCCATCATGTCCTGAATGCTTCCCTCCCATCATGTCCTGAATGCATCCCTCCCATCATGTCCTGAATGCTTCCCTCCCATCATGTCCTGAATGCTTCCTTCCCATCATGTCCTGAATGCTTCCCCCCATCATGTCCTGAATGCTTCCCCCCATCATGTCCTGAATGCTTCCCTCCTATCATGTCCTGAATGCTTTGCTCCCATCATGTCCTGAATGCTTCCCTCCCATCATGTCCTGAATGCTTCCCCCCATCATGTCCTGAATGCTTTGCTCCCATCATGTCCTGAATGCTTTGCTCCCATCATGTCCTGAATGCTTCCCTCCCATCATGTCCTGAATGCTTCCCTCCCATCATGTCCTGAATGCTTCGCTCCCATCATGTCCTGAATGCTTCCCTCCCATCATGTCCTGAATGCTTCCCCCCATCATGTCCTGAATGCTTCCCTCCTATCATGTCCTGAATGCTTCCCTCCCATCATGTCCTGAATGCTTCCTTCCTATCATGTCCTGAATGCTTTGCTCCCATCATGTCCTGAATGCTTCCCTCCCATCATGTCCTGAATGCTTCCCCCCATCATGTCCTGAATGCTTCCCTCCTATCATGTCCTGAATGCTTCCCCCCATCATGTCCTGAATGCTTCCCTCCTATCATGTCCTGAATGCTTTGCTCCCATCATGTCCTGAATGCTTCCCTCCCATCATGTCCTGAATGCTTCCCTCCCATCATGTCCTGAATGCTTCCCTCCCATCATGTCCTGAATGCTTCCCTCCCATCATGTCCTGAATGCTTCCCTCCCATCATGTCCTGAATGCTTCCCTCCCATCATGTCCTGAATGTTTCGCTGAGTGAGTAAACCCGCAGACCAAGAGAACTATAAAAAGTGCAAGTATTTATTATGGTGGGTTCATAGGGTGCAAGTATTTATGATGGGTTCATAGGGTGCAAGTATTTACGATGGTGGGTTCATAGGGTGCAAGTATTTATGATGGGTTCATAGGGTGCAAGTATTTACGATGGTGGGTTCATAGGGTGCAAGTATTTATGATGGTGGGTTCATAGGGTGCAAGTATTTATGATGATGGGTTCATACTGGGTGCAAGTATTTATGATGGTTCATAGGGTGCAAGTATTTATGATGGTGGGTTCATAGGGTGCAAGTATTTATGATGGTGGGTTCATAGGGTGCAAGTATTTATGGTGGGTTCATAGGGTGCAAGTACTTATGGGTTCATAGGGTGCAAGTATTTATGATGGTGGGTTCATAGGGTGCAAGTATTTATGATGGTGGGTTCATAGGGTGCAAGTATTTATGATGGGTTCATAGGGTACAAGTATTTATGATTGGTTCATAGGGTGCAAGTATTTATGATGGGTTCATACTGGGTGCAAGTATGTTCATAGGGTGCAAGTATTTATGATGGTGGGTTCATAGGGTGCAAGTATTTATGGCGGGTTCATAGGGTGCAAGTACTTATGATGGTGGGTTCATAGGGTGCAAGTATTTATGATGGTGGGTTCATTAGGGTGCAAGTATTTATGATGGTGGGTTCATAGGGTGCAAGTATTTATGATGGTGGGTTCATACTGGATGCAAGTATTTATGATGGTGGGTTCATAGGGTGCAAGTATTTATGATGGTGGGTTCATAGGGTGCAAGTATTTATGATGGTGGGTTCATAGGGTGCAAGTATTTATGATGGTGGGTTCATAGGGTGCAAGTATTTATGGTGGGTTCATAGGGTGCAAGTACTTATGATGGTGGGTTCATAGGGTGCAAGTATTTATGACGGTGGGTTCATAGGGTGCAAGTATTTACGATGGTGGGTTCATAGGGTGCAAGTATTTATGATGGTGGGTTCATAGGGTGCAAGTATTTATGATGGGTTCATAGGGTACAAGTATTTATGATGGGTTCATAGGGTACAAGTATTTATGATGGGTTCATAGGGTGCAAGTATTTATGATGGTGGGTTCATAGGGTGCAAGTATTTAGGATGGTGGGTTCATAGGGTGCAAGTATTTATGGTGGGTTCATAGGGTGCAAGTATTGATGATGGTGGGTTCATAGGGTGCAAGTATTTATGATGGTGGGTTCATAGGGTGCAAGTATTTATGATGGTGGGTTCATAGGGTGCAAGTATTTATGATGGTGGGTTCATAGGGTGCAAGTATTTATGATGGGTTCATAGGGTAAAAGTATTTATGATGGGTTCATAGGGTACAAGTATTTATGATGGTGGGTTCATAGGGTGCAAGTATTTATGATGGTGGGTTCATAGGGTGCACGTATTTATGATGGGTTCATACTGGGTGCAAGTATTTATGATGGTGGGTTCATAGGGTGCAAGTATTTATGATGGGTTCATAGGGTGCAAGTATTTATGATGGTGGGTTCATAGGGTGCAAGTATTTATGATGGTGGGTTCATAGGGTGCAAGTATTTATGGTGGGTTCATAGGGTGCAAGTATTTATGATGGTGGGTTCATAGGGTGCAAGTATTTATGATGGTGGGTTCATAGGGTGCAAGTATTTATGATGGTGGGTTCATACTGGATGCAAGTATTTATGATGGTGGGTTCATAGGGTGCAAGTATTTATGATGGTGGGTTCATAGGGTGCAAGTATTTATGATGGGTTCATAGGGTACAAGTATTTATGATGGGTTCATAGGGTACAAGTATTTATGATGGGTTCATAGGGTGCAAGTATTTATGATGGTGGGTTCATAGGGTGCAAGTATTTAGGATGGTGGGTTCATAGGGTGCAAGTATTTATGGTGGGTTCATAGGGTGCAAGTATTGATGATGGTGGGTTCATAGGGTGCAAGTATTTATGATGGTGGGTTCATAGGGTGCAAGTATTTATGATGGTGGGTTCATAGGGTGCAAGTATTTATGATGGTGGGTTCATAGGGTGCACGTATTTATGATGGGTTCATACTGGGTGCAAGTATTTATGATGGTGGGTTCATAGGGTGCAAGTATTTATGATGGGTTCATAGGGTGCAAGTATTTATGATGGTGGGTTCATAGGGTGCAAGTATTTATGATGGTGGGTTCATAGGGTGCAAGTATTTATGGTGGGTTCATAGGGTGCAAGTATTTATGATGGTGGGTTCATAGGGTGCAAGTATTTATGATGGGTTCATAGGGTGCAAGTATTTATGATGGTGGGTTCATACTGTTTATGATGGTGGGTTCATAGGGTGCAAGTATTTATGATGGTGGGTTCATAGGGTGCAAGTATTTATGATGGTGGGTTCATACTGGATGCAAGTATTTATGATGGTGGGTTCATACCAAAAAAGTGCCTTTGCAACCTTCCCGTCCCCCACAAACAATGAAAGACTTGTAATTCCATCCCCTCTCCCTCCTTTAGCCTCCTTTAGCCTTCTTTAGGCCGGGTGGTGGTAGGCACAAGTCCAGTCTCAGTAGCTACTCCAATGTGTTATTAATGCAAATTCTGCAGCATGGCGAGACACGTGTTTGACCACACCACCTCTCGCCGCTGTGCCGACCGTACCTGCAATGGGGTCCTCTACGACTCCATCATCAACTTTGGAGAGGCCCTACCGAAGGCAGAGATTGAAGCTGCTTTTAAGGAAGGGGAGACTGCGGACCTGTGCATTGTGTTGGGCTCTAGCCTGAGGGTCAGCCCAGCCAATCACGTGCCTCTTCAGGTGCACCAGCGAGGACAGAAAGTAGTCATATGCAAGTACGTAAGTCTCTCTCTATGAGAGAGAGAGAACTATTTATGGTGTGTCTGTTGCACAACCTCGTCTGCCTTCCTCACTGGAGCCGGCAGCCCGGCAGACTGACCAAATTTATTTTGTACTTCCTCGCTCCTTTTGAGGGGAACAGGTTTCATTTGGCAACAAGTCGGCACCAGTGCTCATGTGGACTGAGGTATGAGACTGCAAACTTGCATGTAACTGATGTGCCCATTTTGACAAGAATGAGCTTTTTAAACGTCCCAATTGGAGCAAAAAAAGAGCTTCGGTTAAAAAAGCGAGAAATTTTCACCAAAAGCAGTTTTCTGAGTTTTCTGTCATTTAAAGAGTAGAAAGAGTTTCATTATACCACACGATGTGTTTTTGGATCACGTGACCGAGATATTAAAAAATGTCTCACAGTTTACGTGTGCTCGAAGTCGTACTTACTACTAGGGCTAGGGCTCTCAAAAGTTTCCAGCCCGAGTAGGGTAGGGCTTGCAGAACTGGGGCTAGATATGGGTAGGGCTAGGCTTAGTCGCTGCATTATTACACCACGTCTTGGTCCTCTCTGTGTGCACTCGATCCTATTTCTGGTGTAAAACATTTGCTAGCTGTTCCGTGTAGGGTGCCTCCTGTGAACTGTGTTTAGTTTCATATAATCTGCCTATACAATGTGTGTTTTGCTATAGACACTCGTGTCACATGGTACTTTCAGGGTCAAATGTGACCTCTCGGTCATTTCATTACTTGGACCAATATTTTGTGACCACTATGTATGATGTTCTCCTTCAAGAGGTTGAAATGTGATGCAAAATTACTATTCCAATGGAATGTCATATATAGTAGTTGAACGGGAATAACTGACCATTGTCCTTCATTGGATTGCTGTGTGTGTTTGCAGCCTGCAGAAGATTCCTGCTTACACTCCTGACGAACACACCATTCAAGTGTTTGCCAAGTGTGATGACTTCATGGAGGGCTTGTGTGAGCGTCTGCAGGTACAGATCCCCCCCTTTGTGCTGCACAGGAGAGCACAAGTGGTATCCAAGGCCATAGAGGGAGTAGGCGGGAAGAAGGTGAAGGTCACTGTCACAGGGATGGATGTGGATGAAGACTTGCCTTACTCCTTCATCAAGGTCCGTGATTCTGATGGTTGGATTCACACAATGACTCCCCATCAGCCATCCCAGGTTTTCTTCTTTCAAAAAAGGAGGAAGGGATGTGATTATAATACGCAGCTATTGGACTGTCACACAAGCACACACACCTGGTTCAGGCTGTGGCTTCTTGAGTTTGCTGCATCACCAGACGTTCTGTTACAATAAGGACTTGGTTGTTATAGCTCTAGCCAACTTAGAATTCATTTTGAAGAGAGAAAATGGGTGGGGGTGGTAGAGAAGACTTGATACAACCAAGTGGGCAAAACATTTTCCTCTCCCACAGACATGTAATGCAGGGCAACCTCCCATAGCAGGCACCAGAAATGTGAATCATTCAATATGCATTGTGGCAAGTAAGCTTCATGAAGCACCTAGCCTAGTTACCCTTCACCCCCTCACAGCAGTCATGTTAACAACCACCTAGCCTAGTTACCCTTCACCCCTCACAGCAGTCATGTTAGCAACCACCTAGCCTAGTTACCCTTCACCCCCTCACAGCAGTCATGTTAGCAATCACCTAGCCTAGTTACCCTTCACCCCCCTCGCAGCAATGTTAGCAACCACCTAGCCTAGTTACCCTTCACCCCCTCACAGCAGTCATGTTAGCAACCACCTAGCCTAGTTACCCTTCACCCCCTCACAGCAGTCATGTTAGCAATCACCTAGCCTAGTTACCCTTCACCCCCCTCGCAGCAGTCATGTTAGCAACCACCTAGCCTAGTTATCCTTCACCCCCTCACAGCAGTCATGTTAGCAACCACCTAGCCTAGTTACCCTTCACCCCCTCACATCAGTCATGTTAGCAACCACCTAGCCTAGTTACCCTTCACCCCCTCACAGCGGTCATGTTAGCAACCACCTAGCCTAGTTACCCTTCACCCCCTCACAGCAGTCATGTTAGCAACCACCTAGCCTAGTTACCCTTCACCCCCCTCACAGCAGTCATGTTAGCAACCACCTAGCCTAGTTACCCTTCACCCCCCTCACAGCAGTCATGTTAGCAACCACCTAGCCTAGTTACCCTTCACCCCCTCAGTGATCACATTAACCAACACTTGTATTCAGCCAGTTCTCTTGCTCTTCAATCCTTACCACATGCAGTCATGCTCTTCATAATGGTGTGAGGGAGACTTCTTGTCTACTAAGACACACCATCCACATTATTTGTATCCACAAATTATCTCGATGCCAATTTTTTAAATACACTTAGTCATCAATTACACAGCAAGAGCCCTACTGCCAGTCTGAACCATTCCCATCAAAAAACCTTGGCATTACCACACACTGTTGGTCACGCAATGTTACATAGCAGGCAACTCTTTTTACCTTAAATGTAAAACACACACCTTTTCTGTTCGGGCTCTGAAAAAGGTAAGCCCATGCATCCATGTCCATTATTCACGAGTTTCATAGTCTCTGCATTGTGTATGAACTGTTTCCACAATTGCAGGCTATTGCTGCCAAGTACGAGGACAAGGTGATAGAAGCGGCCCAGGAACCCTTTTCAATTACCTTGCCTTCTGAGTGTCGTGACAACCCACCCCCTGTGAGGTTGCAGTGCCAAGGTCACTATGGAGAGCCTACCATTATGCTGGAGTGCCCCCCAGTGGGAAATAAGCTCGTGTACAGGATGGCATATGAAGTGCTGGCTAGGGGGAACTGGTTGGTCACCACAGAAGACCATGAGTAACACTTAATTTATAAAGAAGACCATGAGCAACACTAATAAATTATTTATTATTATTATACATGAGCTATACATGAGCAACACTGTATTATGTATTGTTAGCAACACTAAGCAACACTATTTATTATTATACATGAGTATTATACATGAGCAACACTAATAAATTATTATAGCAACACTAATAAATTTATTATTATTATTATACATTTTTATTTTGGAACCAGTTAACTGATGTACATATGTAACTGGAAATAGTTTGCCAAAAATACATTAATTGTATATTCTACTAACACCCTCTGCCTGTGGGGACAAAACACTGCTTCCTGTTACTCCTGTGCAAAACTGTCCACAAATGAAGTGACAATGTCCTTGAGCTTGGCCTCAGTGGTTTCTGTGATCTGGCTCTCCTTCTTGATGGTGTCTAGCACAGCCTGGTGGGACGACCGCATGTGCTTCATGAAGGCTTTCTCGAAGGCCGTGATCCTTGACGGGTCCAGTTTATCTAGGTGGCCACGCACCCCAGCATACACTACAGCTACCTGTTCCTCAATGGCCATCGGAACTGAGGAAAGAGAAGTGGCACATTAACAGATTTAGCCCACCAAATGTTTTTACTCGATACCCCCCCCCCCCCCCCCCTTTGCATTTCTTTGAGTAAAATGGTGTCGATTCATGAGCTGCCTGCTGCATCTACTATTCCAGGCTGCTATTATTTATAACACAACAGACATACACACAATACATGTAGTTGCACGAGATCACCGCATCTCAAAAAGGTGGCAATTAGCAGTGTTTATGCCCTAGCATCGTCCATTATTCTAGCTGTCGCTTGTAAAAGGATCGCCATCGACAGTCTCTCTCACCTTTTCTGTGGAGTTTGGCCGGCTCACTGGCATTGTTTGCTGTAGCACTTGCAACTTTTGAAGGATTTACTTCAAGGCCAAACTTCCCCCCCCCCCCTCTAGACAGCAGTGTCCATACTTCCTGCTGGTGTCTGGTCTAATCGAAGGTGCGCTCTACTTATTTCAAGATAGCAAAAGTGCGCATTCTGTTCAAGGAAATGCGGTATCTGTTAGTGCACAATCTGACAAATCTCAGACCTGCAACTGCAAATCATACCACAACCTCGATCTACTCGAGGCCTACTTACTGTACTGGCCCTGTTTCAGCAGCTCAGTGAGGCGCACCCCACGGACCACAACCTTGATCTACTCGAGGCCTACTTACAGTACTGGCCCTGTTTCAGCAGCTCAGTGAGGCGCACCCCACGGACCACAACCTTGATCTACTCGAGGCCTACTTACTGTACTGGCCCTGTTTCAGCAGCTCAGTGAGGCGCACCCCATGGACCACAACCTTGATCTACTCGAGGCCTACTTACTGTACTGGCCCTGTTTCAGCAGCTCGGTGAGGCACACCCCACGGACCACAACCTTGATCTACTCGAGGCCTACTTACTGTACTGGCCCTGTTTCAGCAGCTCGGTGAGGCGCACCCCACGGACCACAACCTTGATCTACTCGAGGCCTACTTACTGTACTGGCCCTGTTTCAGCAGCTCGGTGAGGCGGACCACAACCTTGATCTACTCGTCGAGGCCTACTTACTGTACTGGCCCTGTTTCAGCAGCTCGGTGAGGCGCACCCCACGGACCACAACCTTGATCTACTCGAGGCCTACTTACTGTACTGGCCCTGTTTCAGCAGCTCGGTGAGGCGCACCCCACGGACCACAACCTTGATCTACTCGAGGCCTACTTACTGTACTGGCCCTGTTTCAGCAGCTCGGTGAGGCGCACCCCACGGACCACAACCTTCATCTACTCGAGGCCTACTTACTGTACTGGCCCTGTTTCAGCAGCTCAGTGAGGTGCACCCCACGGACCACAACCTTGATCTACTCGAGGCCTACTTACTGTACTGGCCCTGTTTCAGCAGCTCGGTGAGGCGCACCCCACGGTTCAGCAGAGCCTGAGTGGAGGCATCCAAGTCAGAGCCAAACTGAGCAAATGCTGCCACCTCACGATATTGAGCCAACTCCAACTTCATGGAGCCTGCAACCTGCACACATATTATGTATTTGGTAAAGGGTGATTAATTGTGAGGAAGAAGTGGTATACCTCACACATGTGCATTCTGTCAAGAGTCGATTAACTGTTTTGATTTTGCAAAGCAATTCAATAATGATCAGGATAATTATGGCATACTTACTTACTGACAATGAATGTATCAACTTTAAACTACAAAGTTTAGCACCAAATTACGCTTGGCAAAAGGTTAGACGACTCCCACTACATATATAATACGTTATTGTAACCGATAGCATACGTATCACATGATACTAGCATACGTATCACATGACACTAGCATACGTATCACAGGCACTAGTATACATATCACATGGCACTAGCATACGTATCACATGGCACTAGCATACGTATCACTGGCACTAGCATACGTATCACATGGCACTAGCATACGTATCACATGGCACTAGTATACATATCACATGGCACTAGCATACATATCACATGGCACTAGCATACGTATCACATGGGCACTAGCATAAGTATCAATGGCACTAGCATACGTATCACATGGGCACTAGCATACGTATCACATGGGCACTAGCATACATATCACATACGTATCAATGGCACTAGCATACGTATCACATGGGCACTAGCATACATATCACATGGGCACTAGCATACGTATCACATGGGCACTAGCATACGTATCACATGGGCACTAGCATACGTATCACAAGGGCACTAGCATACATATCACATGGCACTAGCATACGTATCACAATATACATGGCACTAGCATACGTATCACATGGCACTAGCATACGTATCAATGGCACTAGCATACATATCACATGGCACTAGCATACGTATCAATGGCACTAGCATACGTATCAATGGCACTAGTATACATATCACATGGGCACTAGCATACGTATCAATGGCACTAGCATACGTATCACATGGGCACTAGTATACATATCACATGGCACTAGCATACGTATCAATGGCACTAGTATACATATCACATGGGCACTAGCATACGTATCAATGGCACTAGCATACGTATCACATGGGCACTAGTATACATATCACATGGCACTAGCATACGTATCACATGGGCACTAGCATACGTATCACATGACTGTTGTAAGGACTCCATGCTTACACCTCTCAAATAGCCCATTTCAGTCTATTCTAGAACATTATTATTCTCTCGTCAGCTTCAACTCCCTCATTGGCTGCTAAATGTGTTTCCCACAGATACCAAAAATCTGGGCTAGAGGTACCGTTCACTCAAGTCCCCCCCCCCCCCCCCCCAAAAACGTGCCTGTTTCATGGCCTTGATCTGAGCAGCAGAGCCGACACGGCTCACAGAGAGACCAACATTAATGGCAGGACGGATACCCTTGTAGAAAAGCTCATTCTCCAGGAAGATCTGACCATCTGTGATGGAGATCACATTAGTGGGGATGTAGGCAGACACATCTCCAGCCTGTGTCTCAATCACAGGCAGTGCAGTGAGAGATCCACCACCATAGTCATCATTCATCTTGGCAGCTCTCTCCAGAAGACGCGAGTGGAGGTAGAAGACATCTCCAGGGTACGCCTCACGACCAGGAGGACGACGGAGCAGCAGGGACATCTGACGGTAGGCTACGGCCTATGAGGACAGAACATCATAAGCTATGAAGAGGTTCAACTTGTGGAGCACTCATATCCACCATAAAGAAAGCCGACACCAAATGTTGTGGATGAAAACAATGATCACCGATGCAAACTTGACTTGTTGCTAACATCAATCTGGATCCACAGCTACGTCTCCCATATTATCATGCACCCCACCCTACTTAATACCACACCACCTTGCATAATTAACACTGCCCACATGTTTGGAAAGGTCGTCATAGATGATGAGAGCATGCTTGGCATTATCTCTGAAGTACTCTCCCATGGCACAGCCAGAATAAGGAGCCAGAAACTGCAGGGGGGCAGCGTCGGAAGCAGTGGCACTCACAACAATGGAGTACCTCATGGCATCTACAGAATGATATATTCATCATCGTCAAATGTGAAAATAAATGTGTCAGACTGATCATTTTCTATTTGGTGCCCATCCCATTCATGACACAGCTTCACTATGACAGACACTCGCTCAACAAAAGAAACATTTCTTTTGATGTCTAGCTCCATAACATCATTTTCCAGACACTACTTACCTGCATCGGTGAGGCGCTTGACAATCTGAGCCACTGTACTTCTCTTCTGACCAATGGCCACATAAATGCAATACAGCTTCTTTTCTGCACAATGTTGATCAAACAAGTGAGCCTCATTAATTAATAGTAGGAGCATGTACCATCATAGATAATCATCACCATTACTGAATCCTTTCTAACAAGTAAACCTCGTCATGATAATAATTGCAGGGCTTACTCTCATCATCTCCATCGTTGAATCTCTTCTGATTGATTATGGTGTCTATAGCAATGGCTGTCTTCCTGCAGCAGGCAGAATACAGAGGACTATATTCACACCTACTTCGTTAATTACTTGCCAACACCTCCCCCTCCTTATACTCCACCTCCTCCATGACCTTCCCCACCCTCTCACTCCTTTCCTTACCCAACCACCTCTCACTCGCCGCTACTTGACAACACTCACCCAGTCTGCCTGTCTCCAATGATGAGCTCACGTTGCCCACGACCGATGGGGACAAGACTGTCCACAGCCTTGATGCCAGTTTGCATGGGTTCCTTGACAGAGATGCGGGGAATGATACCTGGAGCCTTCACGCCTACTCTCTGCCTCTGGTCGGTCGCAATGGATCCCTGTGGATTGTTGCACCAACAAGATCACATCAAGATTAGTGTTACCTCGTCCATCACCTTACAAGCTCGTCTCTAACACAACTTCCCTTCCTATAACCTCCATTCCAACTATCCATTCCTCAGTCCTCACCACCTACTCGCCTCTCTTTGTTCCTCCTTTAACACCTCTCTCTCTTCCCCCCCTTCCAACTCACCCACCTGCACTCACCTTGCCATCAATGGGATTGCCCAAAGCATCCACCACTCTTCCAAGCATGGCCATACCCACAGGGACATCAACAATAGCACCCGTTCTCTTCACCAAATCTCCCTCCTTGATAAGCTTGTCGTTACCAAACACAACCACACCCACATTGTCAGCTTCCAGATTCAAAGCCATCCCCTGTAATGGTTCATTCAAAGCATGTGTCATGTGCTGGTCATTGATATATGCTATAGGCATCCCCTATAATGGTTCATTCAAAGCATGTGTCATGTGCTGGTCATTAATATGACACTGTGGGCTCTTCATTGTTCAGCTCCAAGCATGTAATCTTAAACTACAACACACAAGACATAAGACATTTATTTTATAGGATGCAACGTTATTGAAAAATGCTTCACTTTACGGAAGTGTTACATGCTGCAAGTGTTAGACAGAATAAAGGCTAGTTCACATGTCGCAGGTTTTAAGCTGGATAAGCTACCACTGGAATAAACTTAAGCTGCATTCGAACAAGTTGCATTCGAACAAGTGTATTCGAGCAAGTGTTGCGGATGCATCAACAAGCATAAAAACTAGCGACTATTCTGAACCATGTTTAAAAAAAGCTTTGGCTCTCACACAGTGTTACACGACTGCATATACAAAACAAACAACTTTGGCACTCAGACAGAGTTACATACCTTCCTATTCAAAACAACCTTTGGCACTCACACAGAGTTACATGCCTTCCTATTCAAAACAACCCTAACACAGTGTTACATGCCTGCCTATACAAAACAACCTTTTGCCTTCTACTTCAAGCCTTGTGCTACATGCCTACACATCTAGCCTTATATTGGCAGTCAAGGACATCCATACACAAGCCACATCACTGCCTTATCAATCACATGTTCATCTCTGACCTTAAGTCCACTGGAAAATTCCACCATTTCCTCTGCTTGGATGTTTTTGAGGCCATAGACGCGTGCAATACCATCCCCAATGCTCAATACTCGGCCCGTCTCCTCCAACTCAACCTTGTCTGTAAAGCCCATGATACGCTGCTCCAAGATGGCTGACACCTCAGCAGTGGAAGGTCCACCTATAGAAATATCAGTAATCCCTTTGCAAACTGATTGAATTAGTACCCTGAGCTCACCACTTGCACATCGTGCAGAGAAAGGATGACATAGCCTGACCACATCAGGTGTAGTAACCACCCTTGGGACCTGCACACAAACAAACATGATCTCTTATTGGAAAGTTTCTTCTCCAGTTTATTCCTCCTTCCAAATTTGTAGCCTGTTTATACTGCAACTGACCGTAAACAGAGTCCGCGAGAAGGTCCTGGTGTAACTCCTGACCGCTCTAAGTGACTGCATTCCGCTTCTCTCCAACGGAGCTCTCCAACTGAGCTGACTTATAAATCCACAAACCTGTCCACGCCAAAACAAAATGGAGCCAGCCTACGAGATATAGTGCGCATGCCCACATGCAACTTGCAGTGGGGGGAATGGGCTTCCTAAGAGACGCACACCATTCACTAGCAGCACTACTGCAACCTCATTTTCGTCACATTAAACGTCGTTTTTACATCCACGACATAAAAAAATGCTCAATACCTGTATGATTCTGTTGTTTACATAGAATTGACGAACATAATGATGATAGCTATTTGGTACCTTATCTCGAGCTATTTGGTACCTTATCTCGAGCTATTTGGTACCTTATCTCGAGCTATTTGGTACCGTATCCGAGCTGTTTCTATGCTGACCTTTCCCTTCCCCCCATAAATTGTCCAAACAACACCACATTTCTGCTGGTGGTGCGTCCATTCACTTTATCACTCCCAAACACAAATCAGGTGACAAGTGATCTATTAAACAATTTATCTTCCGCCATTTTTCAGATCCAGAAAGAATAATAACAGCAAACAGATCAATTTCTCCTAATTAATTTGGGTTTTCGAAAGTCATTACCTATTCAGCAGTTGATTAAACTTTATCAGTGATGTCAGTGACTTTTTATAGCATTTCAGAAGAACAACTTCTGAAATCATGAAATTCAAGGTCATTGTTGAAATTCTATATATATACCTCTCTTATACAGATGGTATCTTTGAACAACAATTACTCTGGTGTTTTTTCTAGGGGTGGATACAGGGGAGGGTTTTTGTGGGAGGGGAAGCTCAATCAAGCATTGGCACTGCAAGCATGCTTACATTGTGTATGGACTCGCTAGTTGATCTACTAATGCTGGTTCCATCAGGGCAGTGTTCCTGATCTGTTATTGATATACCTTCCTCTCTTGCTTCTTGATTTGTAGTTCTCTATGCTGATGACACCAAGTGTTACAAATTATCAAGTCCAATTCTTATGCTGCTCTGTTACATGGAGAATTAGTATGCAAGTGGTCTAATGACTGGCATCCCAAATTTTATTCGGAAAAGGTTCTCTACCTCAATTCCCACCCCCCACCCCCTCCCTCCCATTTGAAACTAAGTACATGTCTTTCAAAATGATATCTGCATTAACTTTGTCAAGAGCCTGGGTGTGACCCTGTCAAGTGAATCCTGAAGTCTCCATTTCAAAAGCTTGCAAAACTCTCGATCTCATTTCCATACTTTTAATTACTGTGACACAATGAATGCTTAAAATACCTCCTTGATAAAATCGCACCTGACCTATTGCTCTCCTATTTGGTGAATCAAGTTCCTAGAAAGAACCCGAAGACAAGTTAATTATTCAACTTCAGATCATAGATCCTATCTCATCCTATTACCACTAACGATGTCTTGGAACTCAACGATATTATTTTATCATGTGATTAGGTATATTGATTAGCTATCTCAACCTCCAGCACCAGGTCATCTCGTCATGTCAAACTTGGCCACACCTAGTCCTACCCAACTATTTAATCAGTTTCCCAGATTATGGAAGACTTTACCCTGCATCAATACTACTCGATGTAATAATCTAATTGTTCACCTTCACTTCATTCCAAACTGATTCAGCAATCGATGCACCTTTCAGTTTGTATTATATATATCCTTGCACCAAATGCTCCTTCCCATGTCCAAGCACTTGTATAATCAGCTATATATATATATATACTCAACAATGACAAATATACTTTCAGAATGTATATACATACATGTACGTTGCCTTCATTTATGTCTGCATATATCATTACACACATTCACTGTAAAGCATCAATAACGATATAATAATATTATTTTGTTTATATCATTATGTAAGCTGCTGCATAATATACAAGGAAAATCTGTTTTGAACTCCTCCACAAAATTACCCAACCTCCAATTTTTTAAAGCATTGTCTTAACCTTTCTTTGTATAGTGTTGCTATCAAGATGATTGGTCAATATTTAATCAATCCGCACAAGATTCATGTGCACTTTCATTAAACTATTTTATTGGTAGTGGTATATAGATAGGTATGTTATTCACACATTTGCTATTATGATTACTCAGAGGTCAACTCTATCAAAAGTACATAACCACTTACTTGTCAACTCCATAAAAAGTACATAACCACTTAATTATTAGACATTTGTGCTTGGCAAGCTTTCCTGAGCAGATGCATAAAAATTAGTGTCATTGTAGTATGCAGATAGCAGGTGTGGCACTGGAGCACCTATTCTGTCTAAATCGAATCAGAGGCTGTGTGCTTGTAGGTTTATAGAGACCATTATGAAATTTATGCATACTGGCCGGCCACTATTATAGCTAGATCCTTTACCAATGGTTGTGCTTGTATGTTTGTAAGTTATTCATAACTGACCCAGTGTTTATGAAAAGGGACTGACCTACAGATTAGCACCAATATACAGACCTCATTAACTCCCCTCTCTCACACTTTATCCATATCATACCTTTCATCAATGACCTCGCTGCCCAAGGCACAAAGACACAAATGTTAGGTAAGGATCACATTATGTGCCCATGGCACAACGAGATGTTAGGTAAGGAGCACCATTATTTGCCCATGGCACAATGAGATGTTAGGTATGAGTACCAGTATGTGCCCATGGCACAATGAGATGCTAGGTAGGAGTACCATTATGAAAGCAATTGCAGAAGGCATCTGCAATAAATCCATTCCTCGTGGCACAATCCTGGCATTACATAATGTCAAGATAATCTTCACATATAGGGCTTTAGGTTAGGACCATGGTATATAGTCTAGGGCTAGGGCAATGCAATCAACGATAGCCTAATCATAATGATGGAGGGCGAGTCTGAGGGGCCCAATATTTGGAGGGAAGGAGTCCAAATATGTTGCCTCATTGACTTCTTTTTTTGTGACTCTTCACCTAATCTTAGAATACCCTTTACCTAATATTAGAATACCTTTCACCCTTCACCTAATCTTGGAATACCCTTCACCTAATCTTAGAATACCCTTCACCTAATCTTGGAATACCCTTACCTATTCTTAGAATGCCCTTCACCTAATCTTAGAATGCCCTTCACCTAATCTTGGAATACCCTTCACCTAATCTTAGAATGCCCTTCACCTAATCTTGGAATACCCTTCACCTAATCTTGGAATGCCCTTCACCTAATCTTAGAATGCCCTTCACCTAATCTTAGAATGCCCTTCACCTAATCTTAGAATGCCCTTCACCTAATCTTAGAATGCCCTTCACCTAATCTTAGAATGCCCATCACCTAATCTTAGAATACCCTTCACCTAATCTTAGAATACCCTTCACCCAATATTAGAATACCCTTCACCTAATCTTAGAATACCCTTCGCCTAATATTAGAATACCTTTCACCTATCTTAGAATGCCCTTCACCTAATCTAAGAATACCCTTCACCTAATCTTAGAATACCTTCACCCAATATCCTAATCTTAGAATACCTTCACCCAATATCCTAATCTTAGAATGCCCTTCACCTAATCTTAGAATGCCCTTCACCTAATCTTAGAATGCCCATCTTATAATACCCTTCACCTAATCTTAGAATACCCTTCACCCAATATTAGAATACCCTTCACCTAATCTTAGAATACCCTTCGCCTAATATTAGAATACCTTTCACCTAATCTTAGAATGCCCTTCACCTAATCTAAGAATACCCTTCACCTAATCTTAGAATACCTTCACCCAATATCCTAATCTTAGAATGCCCTTCACCTAATCTTAGAATACCCTTCACATAATCTTAGAATACCCTTCACCCAATATTAGAATACCCTTCACCTAATATTAGAATACCCTTCACCTAATCTTCAAGGGTCGTTTCCACCCCCCCCCCTTTTTTTACATCAGCACTACCCTCCACTTCAGTCAAGCGAAGGCTTTTCTTGCATACATTTCTAGATTGAGGGTGTGCCTTTTTGAACAGAAAAGACTTTCACAAAGCTGCCAAGCTTGTGCGATATTGTAGATAACGACTTTTTCATGGCGACAGTAAATCCTAGAAATTAGTCCAGATTGGTCAAATTTGTTTGCTTTCAAGATCTAGAAATTATTTTTTATTGCTAAAGTTGTCCTTAGGTTTCAAAAATGTTATCTTCGTGAAGTTTCCAACAACAAAAAAGGTTATTTACAGTACAATGTTACACTGGCAGGCAGGTCAACATTGGGAAGGGCACCTTGGGTAGGTAGAATACTAATCAAGAGCACAGTGAGATGTGAAGTCACTCCTACCTCTTAAAAGGTGTCAATAGTGAGGTTTCTAAATTAGTCCAACCTTGTGAAAAAAATATTTAATCAAGTTGAACGAGCCTGAAGACCATTATGTGAAAACAAAAATGGTCTAGTTTATACAATTTATTAGCAAGTTGATAATCGAGTGAAGATTTAACAGTGAGCCTGCATCTATACACTTGCCAATTCTCACTCCTCGAGATGGGCATATTTATCAAGACACAATCATGCCTGCACTCTCCCTAATTTGTCGGAATCGAACACTTCCCTTAGACATTTGCTCTGCTGTCTATAGCAAGATCAATCTTGTTGTTCATGCGATCACATCTGTTGTCAAGGAGAGGGGGGGGGAAGTGGTCTACTCAATTATATTACATGAACAAAACATTCACTGGAGCCATTTCAGATGTCACGTAATTGCCATGCCTAGTTCTCTCCCTATCTAATCTAATGTACTCATTAGGCATTCTGCAGAAATGTTATATTGGTGAAGTGTGTTATTTTGATCTCATGTGTATTTAATTGAATCACCTGCTGATAGTACGTAATCAATCTTTTCTGGGTTATATAAAAATTTAGCAAAGGCTTACCAATTGAATGGGGAAAGAGTGAGAGTAGACAATACAACAACACATGGCGTCAGAATTTTATTATCACAAAAAATGAGCTTGATTAAAATGGTGGCATGCAGTATAGGTAGGATTCCCTTCAATTTAATTATAGCTGGCCTTAATAAAGATACCCTCCACCCAAACGAACATTACATATACTTATCTACATGTGAACCACACACCCACTCTTATTATGCTGTCCCACTATCCCCATCAACAATGTCCTCTCCTTCTTCTTCCTCCTGGTCAGTGTCTGAGGCACTATAGTCCTGGTAGTAATCATCATCTGTATCAAAGTAATCATCTGTCATATCAAGGCTAGATGTCTGTTTTTTGTGCTGAAGGCAATACTCGTCCACTGTGGTTGGTACGGTGATACCATCGGCCTGGGCCTCTTTTCTCGAGTTTTCCACTTGTTTCCTATAAACAAAAGAAGACCTAAAGCTTATATCATCTGTTTAGCCTATACTGAAAACACTATTTTCCCTTCAATAATCACATTCAACCCCTCTCTCTTTCTTTCTTTTTCTGTTCTCTCCCTCCCCCTCCTTCCTGTCTGTAAGTATGGGCTTGCATACGTGATCAACTCGATGTACTGTTTGTCCTTGCCTCTACTGTCTCTCCACTTTCTATAGAGGACACTGGCATCAACATTGGCTGCTGAGGAGGTATTGGGCTCATTCAGCAAGGAGATGACGCTGAGGAGGATAGTCCTGTACATACATACGGATGACAAGCAAAAACAGTCACTCACCACTCACGCAACTCTATAGTACAATAGTAAAGTAAGTGAGAAGTTTCATCTAATGTCCATCACCGTGTACCAGGACAAGAGCAAGCCATTATACATTAGAGACAATTACATGAGTATCAACCCATTTTAAGGGTCTCTTCACCTGACAGTCTGTGTTGGATTCCACCGTTCCTCAGGCTTCTCTCCACTGTGTAGGTCCTCACCAGGGGGGTGTAATATGGAAATACAAAGCTCACCATCCTGTATAGACATCAGACACACCCACAAAGACAGAGAAAGGGGGGAAGCAGAGGAATATGAGGAAGATAGGGAATACATGTCTAGTACTACACCCTAGAAACATTAGGTCATATGACTCACAGTGTAAACATTTGGATGTAGAATTGGCGTGAGAAATCGTAGTTTTGGTGGGGAGTAAGGATAATCGACAGGAAACTTCATCTGGGCCTACACAGGTTCATAAAAAGGTTCATAAAAGGATCAATACATGGCCCAATAATGTCTTGCATACAGTTCCTACATCAAGACTCCTTACCTTGAAGTAGCCACCCTGATAGGGTGTATCTGGAGGCCCAAATATTGCCACTTGCCAAGTGTAAAAATCGTCATCTTGAATAGTGACCAGAAAGCCTTCTACCGGCTCCCGCTGAAGCGCCTTCAACTCCATGTTTAGTGCCCGCATAGAAGTGGCGGACGCAGACGCCATGGCTACAAACAGACGAGGGAACTATACAAACTATCCAGCTATCTTTTGTCTTCTCCCTTCCTAGTAGTACATACAGCTTAGTGAGATAGTGACAGATACATCAACCGCAAAGAATTGGCCTTACTCTAAACTTCAGCTCGAGTTATTTTCACACACTCTTATCTCCCTAGCCCAGTAAGCGCCGCGTAACTCTCCTAAGACAACTGTGGCTACCTCAACTATAAATTCTGTGACTTACTGAATATGTACTTCATAATATTTTTTTTACGGGTTGTCCGTTCGAAAACTGAGTTGTGGCGTGCATTTTATTTGCTGAGTCGGTTGAAGTTTTGTGCAAGAAGAAGCTTGTAGAAAAAGCGGGCATGGTAAGGGATAGTAGGCCACTCATTCTGTGCAGGTAACGATAGTGAGTGCAGTTCCTCCCTCCCACCTCCCCCCTCTCTCTCTGTTGTAGGCAAGGAGATATGATACCAAAACTACCATTTTCTCCCCTGAAGGTTGCTGAGTCAGCATGTTGCATTTGGAGCTGTCCCTGTCACACTCTTTCTCTATACTTTCTTGCAGGGCGACTATACCAGGTGGAATATGCCATGGAGGCTATAGGCCATGCTGGGACATGCCTAGGAATCCTGGCATCAGATGGAGTCCTCTTGGCCGCTGAAAGAAAGAACACAAATAAACTCTTAGACGATGTAATTTTCTCGGAGAAGATTTACAGACTGGATGAGTAAGTGCTGAACCTACTGCAACATGTTTGGTTGATACCCTCTATCCTTACACACACCGTTCTCCTCTTGCTGTGATTGCTATAGCAACATGGCATGTAGTGTAGCTGGAATCACTTCAGATGCCAATGTACTCACCAACTACCTACGACTAGTGGCTCAAAGGTAATTGGCTGTCTTTATGAAGATGACATGAGATGATTATTCTTTCATTTGCATTGTTAATAAGGTATTAGCTATAATATGTTTTCTGGTTGTGCTGTATTTGTAGGTATATGTTGTGTTACCAAGAGTGCATCCCCTGTGAGCAGCTGGTCATGCAGCTATGTGACATCAAACAGTCATACACACAGTCAGGAGGTACGTTAGTGTTGGTGGGAGTGTTGGTGGGAAGAGTAAATGTTTGTGATGTGAGCATAAGTGAGCCTATATGCTGTGTGTGATCCTGCATGTGAGAGAGAGCCTATGTGTGTGCGTGTGTGAGAAAGAGAGAGAGGCAGTGTGAGCCTACCATATATTCTCTAATAGGAACTACAGTTACTATTTACTTCCATCCAATCTACCTGCAATTACTATTGGAAGGGTGGTTACCAATTGTGAAAGAGTTCAAGTACCTGTTGGGAGGACATTGTTTGGGTGCTCGTGGCTCAATGGTTGAGGCGCCTTGAAAGCAGAAATCAAGGAATTCAATCCCTGTTGGTGCCAGAATTTTCCCCCTAACTTTTCCCTCCCCTTGTCTTCATCAGCCTAATGAGCAATTGGAGGGGTGGTTACAATTGGAGGGGCGGTTCCTAATAGATTAAATACAGTATGTGTTGTGTGTGACCCTGTGTGTGTGTATGAGAGGGAGAGAGGCAGAGTGTGAGCCTCTTTGTTGTGTGTGACACAGTATGTGAGAGAGAGAGCATGTGTGTTTGTGAGCTTTTGTGTTGTGTGTGAGCGTTATGTGAGCCTGTGTTTATGTCAGTATGTGAGCCCTTGTGTGTTATGTCAGCTTGTGTGTTGGTATCAGTGTGTGAGCCCGTGTGTTTGGTATCAGTGTGTGAGCCTGTGTATTAATATCAGTGTGTGAGCCTGTGTGTTTGTATCAGTGTGTGAGCCCGTGTGTTTGGTATCAGTGTGTGAGCCTGTGTATTAATATCAGTGTGTGAGCCTGTGTGTTTGTATCAGTGTGTGAGCCTTTGTGTTTGTATCTGTGTATGAGGATGTGTGTTAATATCAGTGCGTGAGCCTGTGTGTTAATATCAGTGTGTGAGCCTGTGTGTTAATATCAGTGTGTGAGCCTGTGTGTGTGTATCAGTGTGTGAGCCTGTGTGTTTGTATCAGTGTGTGAGCCTGTGTGTTTGTATCAGTGTGTGAGCCTTTGTGTTTGTATCTGTGTATGAGGATGTGTGTTAATATCAGTGCGTGAGCCTGTGTGTTTGTATCAGTGTGTGAGCCTGTGTGGGTGTATCAGTGTGTGAGCCTGTGTATCTGTATCAGTGTGTGAGCCTGTGTGTATGTATCAGTGTGTGAGCCTGTGTGTGTATCAGTGTGTGAGCCTTTGTGTTTGTATCTGTGTATGAGGATGTGTGTTAATATCAGTGCGTGAGCCTGTGTGTTAATATCAGTGTGTGAGCCTGTGTTTGTATCAGTGTGTGAGCCTGTGTGTTGATAGTGTGTGAACCTGTGTGTGTGTATCAGTGTGTGAGCCTGTGTTTGTATCAGTGTGTGAGCCTGTGTGGGTGTATCAGTGTGTGTGCCTGTGTGTTTGTATCAGTGTGTGAGCCTGTGTGTTTGTATCTGTGTATGAGGATGTGTGTTAATATCAGTGCGTGAGCCTGTGTGTTAATATCAGTGTGTGAGCCTGTGTGTTTGTATCTGTGTATGAGGATGTGTGTTAATATCAGTGCGTGAGCCTGTGTGTTAATATCAGTGTGTGAGCCTGTGTGTTACTATCAGTGTGTTTGTGAGCCTGTGTGTGTGTATCAGTGTGTGAGCCTGTGTGTATGTATCAGTGTGTGAGCCTGTGTGTGTGTATCAGTGTGTGAGCCTGTGTATCTGCATCAGTGTGTGAGCCTGTGTATCTGCATCTGTGTGTGTGTATCAGTGTGTGAGCCTGTGTATGTGTATCAGTGTGTGAGCCTGTGTGTTTGTATCAGTGTGTGAGCCTGTGTGTGTGCCTGTGTGTTCATAGTGTGTGAGCCTGTGATTGTATCAGTGTGTGAGCCTGTGTGTGTGTGAGCCTGTGTGTGTGTGAGCCTGTGTGTGTGTGTATCAGTGTGTGAGCCTGTGTATTAATATCAGTGTGTGAGCCTGTGTGTGTGTATCAGTGTGTGAGCGTGTGTGTGTGTATCAGTGTGTGTGCCTGTGTGTGAGCCTGTGTGTGTGTGAGCCTGTGTGTGTGTGAGCCTGTGTGTGTGTGTATCAGTGTGTGAGCCTGTGTATTAATATCAGTGTGTGAGCCTGTGTGTGTGTATCAGTGTGTGAGCGTGTGTGTGTGTATCAGTGTGTGTGCCTGTGTGTTGATAGTGTGTGAGCCTGTGTGTTGATAGTGTGTGAGCCTGTGATTGTATCAGTGTGTGAGCCTGTGTGTGTGTGTGTGTATCAGTGTGTGAGCCTGTGTGTGTGTATCAGTGTGTGAGCCTGTGTGTTTGTATCAGTGTGTGAGCCTGTGTGTGTGTATCAGTGTGTGTGCCTGTGTGTTGATAGTGTGTGAGCCTGTGATTGTATCAGTGTGTGAGCCTGTGTGTGTGTGAGCCTGTGTGTGTGTATCAGTGTGTGAGCCTGTGTATTAATATCAGTGTGTGAGCCTGTGTGTGTGTATCAGTGTGTGAGCCTGTGTGTGTGTATCAGTGTGTGTGCCTGTGTGTTGATAGTGTGTGAGCCTGTGATTGTATCAGTGTGTGAGCCTGTGTGTGTGTGTATCAGTGTGTGTGCCTGTGTGTGTGTATCAGTGTGTGAGCCCTTGCTATGTGAGCTTGTATGTTGTGTGTGAGGATGCATGGAGTTGTGAGGGAGCATTTGTGTTGATGTTAATGTTGAAAGGAGGAATTTTATTCTATTCAAGGGGTCTTTATGTGGTATTATTGACAAGGTTAAAGGTGCTCTGATTTTCTATTTTACATGTACGCATGTCTCCTCCCTCCCCATTAAATATAATTCTTTTAGTGAGAATGAGGGTTGTTTTGTTTTCATTTTTAGCTTGTGCCTACACAGACTGTTTCAGATCTTAAAGGCTTCATTTATGATTTTATTTATTTTTAAGCCAGAGGATCATCAAAAGAATTTCTCTGTTGTTGTGGTAACTTGTATCTCTGTACTGCTCACCACCGAGTGATACTGAAGGACTGAAATTACTGCATGCATATCTGGTACTTCTGTGCATGCATTATCTGGTACTTCTGTGCATGCATATCTGGTACTTCTATGCATGCATATCTGGTACTTCTGTGCATGCATTATCTGGTAATACTTCTGTCCACAAATAATGATGCTATTGTGATAAATGGCAAAATGGCACCCCACCAGCTCCATCTCTGTGGGGATGTTGATGTGTGTGCTAACACCAGTCTCATGGTATGCATGGTTGCTTGACAGCAGTCACATGGTATGCATGTTGCCCGACAGTAGTTACATGGTATGCATGGCTGCCTGACAGCAGTCACATGGTATGCATGGTTGCCTGACAGTAGTTACATGGTATGCATGGCTGCCTGACAGCAGTTACATGGCATGCATGGTTGCCTGACAGTAGTTACATGGTATGCATGGCTGCCTGACAGTAGTTACATGGTATGCATGGTTGCCTGACAGCAGTTACATGGTATGCATGGCTGCCTGACAGCAGTCACATGGTATGCATGGTTGCCTGACAGCAGTTACATGGCATGCATGTTGCTTGACAGCAGTTACATGGCATGCATGGTTGCCTGACTACAGTCACATGGTATGCATGGTTGCCTGACAGTAGTTACATGGTATGCATGGTTGCCTGACAGTAGTTACATGGTATGCATGGCTTCCTGACAGCAGTCACATGGTATGCATGGTTGCCAGCAGTTACATGGTATGCATGGCTGCCTGACAGCGGTTACATGGACAGCAGTTACATGGTATGCATGGTTGCCTGACAGCAGTTACATGGCATGCATATGGCATGCATAGTTGCCTGACAGCAGTTACATGGCATGCATGGTTGCCTGACAGCAGTTACATGGCATGCATGGCTGCCTGACAGCAGTTACATGGCATGCATGGTTGCCTGACAGCAGTTACATGGCATGCATGGCTGCCTGACAGCAGTTACATGGTATGCATGGTTGCCTGACAGCAGTTACATGGTATGCATGGTTGCCTGACAGCAGTTACATGGCATGCATGGCTGCCTGATAGCAGTTACATGGTATGCATGGTTGCCTGACAGCAGTTACATGGTATGCATGGTTGCCTGACAGCAGTTACATGGTATGCATGGTTGCCTGACGGCAGTTACATGGTATGCATGGCTGCCTGACAGCACTCACATGGTATGCATGGTTGCCTGACAGCAGTTACATGGCATGCATGGTTGCCTGACAGCAGTTGCATGGCATGCATGGTTGCCTGACAGCAGTTGCATGGCATGCATGGCTGCCTGACAGCAGTTACATGGACAGCAGTTACATGGTATGCATGGTTGCCTGACAGCAGTTACATGGCTGCCTGACAGCAGTTACATGGTATGCATGGTTGCTTGACAGCAGTTACATGGACAGCAGTTACATGGTATGCATGGTTGCCTGACAGCAGTTACATGGACAGCAGTTACATGGTATGCATGGTTGCCTGACAGCAGTTACATGGCTGCCTGACAGCAGTTACATGGTATGCATGGTTGCCTGACAGCAGTTACATGGTATGCATGTTGCCTGACAGCAGTTACATGGTATGCATGGTTGCCTGACAGCAGTTACATGGTATGCATGGTTGCCTGACAGCAGTTACATGGTATGCATGGCTGCCTGACAGCAGTTACATGGCATGCATGGTTGCCTGACAGCAGTTACATGGTATGCATGGTTGCCTGACAGCAGTTACATGGCATGCATGGCTGCCTGACAGCAGTTACATGGACAGCAGTTACATGGTATGCATGGTTGCTTGACAGCAGTTACATGGACAGCAGTTACATGGTATGCATGGTTGCCTGACAGTAGTTACATGGTATGCATGGCTTCCTGACAGCAGTCACATGGTATGCATGGTTGCCAGCAGTTACATGGTATGCATGGCTGCCTGACAGCGGTTACATGGACAGCAGTTACATGGTATGCATGGTTGCCTGACAGCAGTTACATGGCATGCATATGGCATGCATAGTTGCCTGACAGCAGTTACATGGCATGCATGGTTGCCTGACAGCAGTTACATGGCATGCATGGCTGCCTGACAGCAGTTACATGGCATGCATGGTTGCCTGACAGCAGTTACATGGCATGCATGGCTGCCTGACAGCAGTTACATGGTATGCATGGTTGCCTGACAGCAGTTACATGGTATGCATGGTTGCCTGACAGCAGTTACATGGCATGCATGGCTGCCTGATAGCAGTTACATGGTATGCATGGTTGCCTGACAGCAGTTACATGGTATGCATGGTTGCCTGACAGCAGTTACATGGTATGCATGGTTGCCTGACGGCAGTTACATGGTATGCATGGCTGCCTGACAGCACTCACATGGTATGCATGGTTGCCTGACAGCAGTTACATGGCATGCATGGTTGCCTGACAGCAGTTGCATGGCATGCATGGTTGCCTGACAGCAGTTGCATGGCATGCATGGCTGCCTGACAGCAGTTACATGGACAGCAGTTACATGGTATGCATGGTTGCCTGACAGCAGTTACATGGCTGCCTGACAGCAGTTACATGGTATGCATGGTTGCTTGACAGCAGTTACATGGACAGCAGTTACATGGTATGCATGGTTGCCTGACAGCAGTTACATGGACAGCAGTTACATGGTATGCATGGTTGCCTGACAGCAGTTACATGGCTGCCTGACAGCAGTTACATGGTATGCATGGTTGCCTGACAGCAGTTACATGGTATGCATGGCTGCCTGACAGCAGTTACATGGCATGCATGGTTGCCTGACAGCAGTTACATGGTATGCATGGTTGCCTGACAGCAGTTACATGGCATGCATGGCTGCCTGACAGCAGTTACATGGACAGCAGTTACATGGTATGCATGGTTGCTTGACAGCAGTTACATGGACAGCAGTTACATGGCCTGCATGGCTGCCTGACAGCAGTTACATGGTATGCATATGGCATGCATAGTTGCCTGACAGCAGTTACATGGCATGCATGGTTGCCTGACAGCAGTTACATGGCATGCATGGCTGCCTGACAGCAGTTACATGGTATGCATGGTTGCCTGACAGCAGTTACATGGCATGCATGGCTGCCTGACAGCAGTTACATGGTATGCATGGCTGCCTGACAGCAGTTACATGGCATGCATGGTTGCCTGACAGCAGTTACATGGTATGCATGGTTGCCTGACAGCAGTTACATGGCATGCATGGCTGCCTGACAGCAGTTACATGGACAGCAGTTACATGGTATGCATGGTTGCTTGACAGCAGTTACATGGACAGCAGTTACATGGTATGCATGGCTGCCTGACAGCAGTTACATGGACAGCAGTTACATGCATGGTATGCATGGTTGCCTGACAGCAGTTACATGGCATGCATATGGCATGCATGGTTGCCTGACAGCAGTTACATGGCATGCATGGTTGCCTGACAGCAGTTACATGGTATGCATGGTTGCCTGACAGCAGTTACATGGTATGCATGGTTGCAGTCACATGGTATGCATGTTGCCTGACAGTAGTTACATGGTATGCATGGTTGCTTGACAGTAGTTACATGGTATGCATGTTGCCTGACAGCACTCACATGGTATGCATGGTTGCCTGACAGCAGTTACATGGTATGCATGGTTACCTGACAGCAGTTACATGGTATGCATGGCTGCCTGACAGCAGTTACATGGTATGCATGGTTGCCTGACAGCAGTTACATGGCATTCATGGTTGCCTGACAGCAGTTACATGGACAGCAGTTACATGGTATGCATGTTGCTTGACAGCAGTTACATGGTATGCATGGTTGCCTTGACAGCAGTTACATGGTATGCATGGTTGCCTGACAGCAGTTACATGGACAGCAGTTACATGGTATGCATGGTTGCCTGACAGCACTCACATGGTATGCATGTTGCCTGACAGCACTCACATGGTATGCATGTTGCTTGACGTATGCATGTTGCTTGACAGCACTCACATTTATTACAAGTCATTTGTTGAGACTTTTGTGGTTTATCATAACAATTTATAACTCGACTTCTTTCCAAGACAATTTATAACTCAAACTTCTTTCCAAGAATAAACGAAATACAATAAGCTACAGTTTTGTATAAGAGTCAGCTGCTTCATTTAGGGATGCATTGCCACGTCACTCCGTCTACAGCAAAGATATCCATCCAGAAGTAATGCCTTTCTCAAAGTGAAAGGATTCAGAGCAACTCCAGATAAGCATAGGTGCCTGGGCAGCTTTCCTTTGAAGGACTTCCACAGCAACAGCCAGGAATGACCATTCATGATTATTAGCCTTTTTTTAATTCTTGTTGCTCTCCCATCAGACTGGAAGTAAGTTTTATGATTACTTTATAAATCATAATATCAATAGAGTAATCTACTGGGCAGGTGTAGGTTTAAAAAATCCAGTATTCAGTTCATTTTTAATGCATATATTTTGTGAACGATGTCCAAGTTTGTGTCCATAGGCACTTACGGCAGTCAAATGGTTAATGACTTCACAATCGTCTATGAAATTTGTGGAGATAGTATGAAGTGTTGTGTGTAGTATGTGGAAAATGAAGTTTAGTGTGGAAGTGTTATGAGGGTGATGGAAGATGTGGAGTGTTCTTTGGAGGGAGTTAAGTGTATAGAGGTTGCGAGTTGCTGTGTGGAGGATGTGAGTAGTACGGTGTGGGAATGTGAAGTGCTGTGTGGGGAATGCGAGTGTTGTGTGGAGGATGTGAAGTGTTGTGTGGAGGATGTGAGTGCTGTGTGGAGGATTGAGTGATGTGTGGAGGATGTGAGTGTTTTGTGAAGGATGTGAGTAACACCGTGTGGTGAATGTGAAGTGTTGTGTGGAGGATGTGAGTGTTTTGTGAAGGATGTGAGTAACACCGTGTGGTGAATGTGAAGTGTTGTGTGGAGGATGTGAAGTGCTGACTGTGTGGAGGGATTAAGTGTCGAGTGAAGGGTGTGAAATTTTTTCTGGATTTAGGAAAGCGACCATTTGGTGTGTCCATCCTCTACATTGGTTGGGACCCTCATTTTGGTTTCCAGCTCTATCAGAGTGACCCGTCAGGGAACTACGGGGGTTGGAAGGCTACTTGCATTGGCAACAATCACCAGGTAGGGAGAGTTTCTTCTCATAAGAACTCTTGTAGCCAGGTCATGGTGTCTGTCTGTTGCAGGTTATGGTGTGTCTGTCTGTTGCAGGCTGCCATTTCCATGCTCAAGCACGAGTATAAGGAGACGCCTACACTAGATGATGCTCTACAGCTGGCCATCAAAGTCCTCAACAAGACACTGGATAGCACCAAACTCAGCTCAGAGAAAGGTGCCCATTATTAGGAATAATTTGACATGGTTCATATATAATTGTGGTTTCTGCTGCAGTTGAGATAGCCACCTTGACTAGAAGCAACGAGAAGACACAGATCAAGGTGTTGCCAGGGTCAGAGGTGGATTCACACATAGCAGATTATTACAAGGAGGAGAAGGAAGAGAAGGCAAGGGAAGAGAAAGCCAAACAAGATAAAGCAGCTGCCTCATCAACTTGAATGATAGTCTGTGTAGTAAAGTGTACTGTGTACTAACAACAATGGTGGGTGACAAATAGTATTCAAAGAGGAGGCTGTAAGGAGATGTGCATTAATAAGAATACTACACTCAAATAATGTGAGTAGGCACATTGGTATGATGAATGAAAATGAATTTTGGTGGGGCAAAAATAATGGGGCAAAAATAATAATAAGGAAGGAAGGAAAGGAGAAGAGGCTAATTAAGAAAACTAAGTGTGGCTGAAGCCATGTTTGTGTCGTGGAGGGAGATGTTGAGAAGCTGCCCAGCTGCTTTGAGAGGCACAAACTCCAGAAGCTGCTCTCTGATGACTATGTCCACCTCGTTGATGAGAGCCGTGTATGCTGCCTGGCCATGCACAGCCATGCACTCCTCCAGCTTCCCAGTGAAGTGTTCGTGGAGGGAGATGCACCGCAATGGGTCATACTGAGCCAGCTGCAGGGGAGAGGGATATTGGATGCTGCTAAGTGAAAGTTAATGTGCAAACAAATTATATATTTCTAAATTTCTCCACACTATTAGAAGTTGAATATCCTATTTGATCCAACGAGAAAGAAAAGTAGATGGAACCCATGTAGACCACAAACAGATAGACATACCAGTTAAAAAGTATGCACGCCCATGGTCTTCATGGTTTTAAACATGGTTAAGGGTTATCTATGACTGTGGTCTACATGGGTACAACAGTTATGTTATTTCTAGTCTAGTTGCTGCTGAGTAGATCAGCTGTGGCAATGCTGAGAAATACTTCAACTTGTTTCTTCCTGTTGTGCACTACAGAAGTCGGCACATCATCCTGGTTTTGTTATTAGAGTCAGGGGGACTTGGTAAGGGATCAGCTACATACACACTTCAGGGGGACTTGGTAAGGGATCAGCTACATACACACTTCAGGGGGGGCCTTGGTAAGGGATCAGCTACATACACACTTCAGGGGGGCTTGGTAAGGGATCATACACACTTCAGGGGGGACTTGGTAAGGGATCAGCTACATACACACTTCAGGGGGGCCTTGGTAAGGGATCAGCTACATACACACTTCAGGGGGGCCTTGGTAAGGGATCATACACACTTCAGGGGAGCCTTGGTAAGGGATCAGCTACATACACACTTCAGGGGGGCTTGGTAAGGGATCAGCTACATACACACTTCAGGGGTGCTTGGTAAGGGATCAGCTACATACACACTTCAGGGGGGCCTTGGTAAGGGATCATACACACTTCAGGGGAGACTTGGTAAGGGATCAGCTACATACACACTTCAGGGGGGCTTGGTAAGGGATCATACACACTTCAGGGGTGCTTGGTAAGGGATCAGCTACATACACACTTCAGGGGGGCTTGGTAAGGGATCATACACACTTCAGGGGTGCTTGGTAAGGGATCATACACACTTCAGGGGGGCTTGGTAAGGGATCAGCTACATACACACTTCAGGGGGGCCTTGGTAAGGGATCAGCTACATACACACTTCAGGGGGGACTTGGTAAGGGATCAGCTACATACACACTTCAGGGGGGCCTTGGTAAGGGATCAGCTACATACACACTTCAATATTGTGGCAGGGGAGAACTTCATAAACCAAACACTTAATACATTTGGTAATGGTTCCTCCAACAAAGCAAATAGCACAAAACTAGATTCTCTGTAAATCAACTGAGCAATCTCTTGTTCTGCTTATACAGTACATACAGCTAGCTATATAGGTCTAGGTGGAGTCAACGAACCCTCCCATCCTGACAATCCTTACCTAACCTTGACTCCTGGCTTTTATCTGCAGTCATAAGCAAATTAGTTATGTCTAGGCACTGGAGAGAGAGTTGGCTTTCTGGTACTAACATTGTTATGGAGGGACCTTCTGTGCACCAGGTAATGGGAGAGGAAACAAAGAAAAGCTTTTGAGGTCTTGCCTCGTGGCACTAATACTAGCTGCCAGAACCACTCCTTCCAAGCTGCAACTAAAGGGAGTTTTAGCCGAGATATTGTGTGCGCGTGGTATGTATGTCATCTTCAAATACGATAAATAGAGAGTGAATGCATCTTGTGACTAGTGGAGCTCTTAAGCATTGCACAGTAGTTATCCTGTCGTGGAACTAGGTCACACATGAGCTGCTGGTGAGTTTCTGGTCCTGCTTATATATATACCACAGAATGGTTCTACATGACAGCACAAAACATTGCAAGCTCCAGTTCATGTTCTCTTAGTTGCTGTGTGCATGGTGGTTCATGTAAATGGATGTGGTTTTAACTTATGGGGTGTGGCTTGTGACATGCCGCTTAAAAGCAAGGATGACACTCCCATAAAGTTAGCAGCTGTGTTTGGGCTTGGGCTAAGACTAAAAAGAGTTTCCTGAAGTAACCTATTTAGTGTTCTCTATGAACTCTCAGTTGACATAACATTACAATAACCTTCTCAATAATCGACTTGAAATTGCTCTCGATGCTTCGATTAGATGCTCTAGCCTTCATCAGGATGAGACGCTAAGACTCACGTGAGCCCGGTAGCGAATAGCTAGCTACCGGTGTATAGCAGGTTACGTGAGTTTAGCGTCTCATCTGATGAAGGCTAGAGCATCTAGTCGAAACATCGAGAGCAATTTCAAGTTGATTATTAAGAACGTTATTGTAATTTTAGTGTTGGTTTCATGACCTCTAGCCAATCAGATGATGATAAACTGGTCACATACCTAGCCCTAGCCCTAGCCCTAATAAGATACCTTAAATACTGTTAATGCAACAAGATAAACTTAATACCGACTAACAAAGGACTGCTAAGCGGGAAGAGCCGATTGGCTGGAGAACAAGTGACTGCATCATTAATCTTCCAATGTCCCTCATCTTTGGTGTGTCGTGCAACATAATCTCAAGCATCATTACATAATGTGTTTTGCACATGCACCCAAACACTCGGACTCCAATAGCTAGGAGTGCTCAGCTAGTACTTGCCCTCAGCATGAACCAACGTCTATGATAAGCTAGTACTTGCCCTCGGCATGAACCAACGTCTATGATAAGCCAGCTAGTACTTGCCCTCTGCATGAACCAACCTCTAGGAGTACTCAGCTAGTACTTGCCCTCTGCATGAACCAACGTCTATGATAAGCTAGGAGTGCTCAGCTAGTACTTGCCCTCTGCATGAACCAACATCTATGATAAGCTAGGAGTGCTCGGCTAGTACTTGCCCTCTGCATGAACCAACGTCTATGATAAGCTCAGCTAGTACTTGCCCTCTGCATGAACCAACCTCTATGATAAGCTAAGAGTGCTCAGCTAGTACTTGCCCTCTGCATGAACCAACGTCTATGATAAGCTAGGAGTGCTCGGCTAGTACTTGCCCTCTGCATGAACCAACCTCTATGATATGCACATGACATTACTGGTGAGCTGAAGAACCTGAAGAACTTGGGGTTTCCTGGCTATGGGCTAGCTGGTTGTGAAGCAGAAATGTATGTGTGAAATATGGCTGAGAGAGGTTTTGTTAGACTACTCTTGAAAGCAGCTCTCCTCGAAGATAAGCACATTGTGAGCGAGGTCATCGGGTAGTGCTTGCTGGGTGACTGAGTGAGTATTGAGGGAAAATCTGACAATAACATGTCATCTTGTTTGAGATATTTTGCACTCTGGATCTGTTTGAGTTCAAGAATGTTCTCCATCATTAGCAGATTACTCCTTTGCATAGTTGTTCTTCTTTATGCTCTCTGTCTAAGAGAGCAGAAGGGATTTTGTGTCGACTTGATATATTTTCCGTAACACCCTCATGGCAAATGGTGCATCCAACTCCATAGCTAGACCATGTTCAGGAGTTGAGTAATTCTGTCATAATAACACTTGAGCACCTTAGCCCAGGGAGCTACCACTGCAAGCCAGTTCTTTCCATCATTTTTTCACTACAACAGTCACTTCCCTGTTTACAAAAATCCATTTTATGGCTCAAAACATTTGGGGGTTTACTGTTGCTGTTTTATCATCTAACATTTCAAGCCACGTGGTGCGGAGAACCATTCAAATATGTGTGTGTCATGCTACTGAGCATGCCCAATGCAACACATAGAACTGTCATAACCTACAAAGTGTCGCAAGTGCGAGGTAGAGCTATTAGTAGCAGAGACAGCGTGGAGAAGGGTAGAGCTATAGTAGCAGAGACAGCGTGGAGAACGACTGAAAATGCTAACAGGCAGCAGAAAGAGAAAGGGATGAACAACATCACCACATGAGGTAAGAAATGTCCGGAGGGAGCTGAACAGAGAAAGGCAGAGACTAGTGAGCGCAGCATTAGCACATGAGGAAAGAAATGTCCAGAGGGAGCTGAATAGATAAAGAGACTAGCAAGAAGAAGTGCAAGTGAGACTCCTAGCAATGCAAACTTCTAGCTCAGGCTTCAAGGTTTAACGTGGATTCCTGACCTGCTGCCACAATGGCTAGCTAGAGTAGTCTGCCACCACCTTCCTGAGTAGCCACACACACTGCAAGAACTGCTCATGGAAGCCATCACCAAAGCAAACCATTCTCAACACAACACAAGGAAATACAACACCACCTTCTCCTTCACTTCTTGTTGAGCTTACACTTCAGCATGGTGGCTGAGACACACTTCAGCATGGTGGCTGGGACACACTTCAGCATGGTGGCTGGGACACACTTCAGCATGGTGGCTGAGACACACACATCAGCATGGTGGCTGGGACACACTTCAGCATGGTGGCTGAGACACACACTTCAGCATGGTGGCTGGGACACACTTCAGCATGGTGGCTGAGACACACTTCAGCATGGTGGCTGAGACACACACTTCAGCATGGTGGCCGAGACACACACTTCAGCATGGTGGCTGGGACACACTTCAGCATGGTGGCTGGGACACACACTTCAGCATGGTGGCTGGGACACACACTTCAGCATGGTGGCTGGGACACACTTCAGTATGATGGCTGGGACACACTTCAGCATAGTGGCTGGGACACACTTCAGCATGGTGGCTGAGACACACACTTCAGCATGGTGGCTGGGACACACTTCAGCATGGTGGCTGGGACACACTTCAGCATGGTGGCCGAGACACACTTCAGCATGGTGGCTGGGACACACACTTCAGCATGGTGGCTGGGACACACACTTCAGCATGGTGGCTGGGACACACTTCAGTATGATGGCTGGGACACACTTCAGCATAGTGGCTGGGACACACTTCAGCATGGTGGCTGAGACACACACTTCAGCATGGTGGCTGGGACACACTTCAGCATGGTGGCTGAGACACACTTCAGCATGGTGGCTGGGACACACACTTCAGCATGGTGGCCGAGACACACACTTCAGCATGGTGGCCGAGACACACTTCAGCATGGTGGCTGGGACACACACTTCAGCATGGTGGCTGGGACACACACTTCAGCATGGTGGCTGGGACACACTTCAGTATGATGGCTGGGACACACTTCAGCATAGTGGCTGGGACACACTTCTGCATGGTGGCTGAGACACACACTTCAGCATGGTGGCTGGGACACACTTCAGCATGGTGGCTGGGACACACTTCAGCATGGTGGCTGAGACACACTTCAACATGGTGGCTGGGACACACTTCAGCATGGTGGTTGGGACACACTTCAGCATGGTGGCTGAGACACACTTCAGCATGGTGGTTGGGACACACTTCAGCATGGTGGCTGGGGGCTGGGACACAGCTAAACAGCCATTATTAGCTCCGAAAATACTTCCAGCATGTTTTTGAATCCTTTGCTAAGTAGTAAACCAGCACAGCTAGAAAACGTGAAGTTCATCTTCAAGGGATCCATCCGTCTACTTTTTCCCACACACAACAGGTCCATTGCTGTTGTTTACTAGCAGAAGTCTCCAAATGTTACATTTGCATTGCCACGACAAATCAGTTACTCGATGCAGTAAAACACAAAAATGGGTAAGGATTGTCAACACAATGATCCTCATGGACGCACATGAACTTATTCAGCAACTGCACGTTTCCCTAGCAAAGAAATGAACAGCCAGCAGTTGACAAAGAAGCTTGCTCTAGTGTGAAAGGAGTTTAGACTAATAGAAGTCTAGGAGCAGCTGCTTTGAGCATGGAGGATGAGAGTGACGCAGATCTTCAACAAAACTAAGTCAACTACTTGTATATATGTATGCATAAAAGAGCAAAAAATGTGTGTATGTGTGTGCATATAACTCAGGAACCCAGGGGTTAACCATCGATAAAACTTTGGGGGGTACCCAAGGAACAACAAACCTTTTTCTTTTTAGAATGGAGGGAGTAGCTCATTTAAGACCTATTTGTGACCGACGGCAGCCATTTTGTTCAGGGAAATACCTGAATATACAATTCCTGCATTTCCGATGATAGCATACAAATACATGACGGCATTGCTGACAAACTACGCTAGAGCTCAAGTAACACGAGTTTGTTAGCAGGGTTCTCTAGCTGTTAGAAAAACAATGTTGAAATTTACAGAGGCCAATGACGTCGTTGAGGGAAACAATAACAACAACAACTGAGTAGCCAATAGGGTGCCTCGGCTCTGCTTCAAGGGGAATCCAGTCTACCAAAGGTACTGATTCATGGAGAGCCAGCTACTGGGTGCCTATACTCTGCTTCAAGGTCCTGATTCATGGAGAACCCAGCTACTGGGTGCCTATGCTCTGCTTCAAGTCTACTGAAGGTCCTGATTCATGGGAGTCCAGCTACTGGGTGCCTATGCTCTGCTTCAAGTCTACTGAAGGTCCTGATTCATGGGAGTCCAGCTACTGGGTGCCTAGGCCCTGTTTCATGGAGAGCCAGCTACTGGGTGCTGACAGATCCTGCTTACTAGGCAACTATTGCACTTACAAGCTACAGACAGCCTGAGCTACAACAATGTAGATCTGTGTAGCCACTTCTCCTTTTAGCAGGTGTCCACCAGTGCATGTATATATACATGTATATACATGTATGTGTACAGGTGTGTACATGAGTGCCAGGTGTCCACCCTAGTACATGGTACATGTATATATATACATTAGATATACAGACCTACATGTACATAAGTGCCCATATACATATACATATAAGTACATAAGTGCACATACATGCAAACATAAGTGCACATACATGTACATAAGTGCACATACATGTATATAAGTGCACATACATGTAAACATAAGTACACATACATGTACATACATGTATATAAGTATGCATACATGTATATAAGTGCACATACATGTAAACATAAGTACACATACATGTACATAAGTGTACATACATGTATATAAGTATGCATACATGTACATAAGTGCACATACATGTACATAAGTGCACATATACATGTACATAAGTACACATATACATGTAAACATAAGTACAATGTGCATATGTAAGTACACATGCTATGTATATATTCTCTAATAGAAACCGCGGTTATTATAGTTATTATTTACTTCCGTCCAATCCATGTCCCCGTGATTATTATAGGAAGGGTAGTTACAATCAGAATGGCAGTTACTAATGATTGCAGTTGTGAAGGAGTTCAAGTACGTACCTGTTAGGAGGATTCCCAATCATTTGGGTGCCGGTGCCTGGAAAGCAGAATTCAAGGGTTCAATCCTCTGATTGTGCCCAAAACATTATTCTACCAATTTTTTTCTCTCAGATGTTTCCGCCTCATCTTCAGTTCTCAGTTTATAAGCCTAGGGCTAGGCTAGGGCTAGGCTAATGAGTAATTATTGGGTGTGTCTTTTGGAAGGCGGTTACTACTACCAATTGAGACTGAGCTCCACTGTTATAATTGGAGGGGTGCTCCTAATAGAGGAAATATGGTACATATATATAAGTATACTTACATGTAAGTGCACACACATGTACATACAAGTGCACACACACATGCTCATACATGTTCACATAAATACATACATGTACATACAAGTACACATACATGTTCATACAAGTACACATACATGTTCATACAAGTACACATACATATTCACTTAAGTACACATACATGTTCACTTAAGTACACATACATGTTCACTTAAGTACACATACATGTGCGTATAAGTACACATACATGTTCACATAAGTAAACATACATATTCACTTAAGTATACATACATGTACATGTTCACTTAAGTACACATACATGTTCACATAAGTACACATACATGTTCATATAAGTACACATACACATGTGCGTATAAGTACACATACATGTTCACATAAGTACACATACATATTCACTTAAGTATACATACATGTTCACTTAAGTACACATACATGTTCACATAAGTACACATACATATTCACTTAAGTACACATACATGTGCATATAAGTACACATACATGTGCGTATAAGTACACATACATGTTCACATAATGTTCACTAAAGTACACATACAGGTTCATACAAGTACACATACATGTTCACAAAGTACACATACATGTTGTTCATATAAGTACACATGTACATGTTCATATAAGTACACACATGTGCGTATAAGTACACATACATGGTTCATATATGTATACACATACATATCTCTTATTCCACTAGTCAGAGTGGAATATGGCGAGTTATTTCATGAACCAAAGGAGAGTGAAAAACAGCTTGAGACTGAAATGACTCGCCATATACCATGAAGAGAGAGATAAATAATTGTTTATTCTAAACTTGGAATACTCATAAGAATTACTCTACTTCATGTAATGGTCAGTCTGTCCGTCCATCTAACCATTGGTCAAGATCACCTTTCCCACACATTTAAGTCATCACTTCTAGTTGTCTTGACGGTATTTATAGCTTTATTGCTGTCAATAAATTGCTAACTGTTTCGTTACTGAAACAAACGGCTGCTGTCTTGTAAAAAGGAGCGAATAATTCTTGGAAAATGATAGTTCATGACTGCGTGCATTCACAGCAGAGAGAGAGAAAATAACCACAAGTGGAATATATGAGAGAATATCTAATGCTGCACCTACTCTACAGTGAGAACATCAAGTATAGAATAAATGTGAAGATATAATCTACAGTATATATATACCTTTCCTTCTCTGATGTCGTGCTCTGTGTCTATGGTAGTGCAGGCTTCACTCGGATCCCTTTCTTGTCCCGACACCAACAAACTGCACAAGGCAGCACACAACATACACCAGGTCATGCAGGCATACACATCATGAGCACTGCATGCAGGCATACACAGGGACACACATCATGAGCACTGCATGCATGCATACACAGGGACACACATCATGAGCACTGCATGCATACACAGGGACACACATCATGAGCACTGCATGCATGCATACACAGGGACACACATCATGAGCACTGCATGCATGCATACACAGGGACACACATCATGAGCACTGCATGGCATACACAGGGACACACATCATGAGCACTGCATGCATACATACACAGGGACACACATCATGAGCACTGCATGGCATACACAGGGACACACATCATGAACACTGCATGCATGCATACACAGGGACACACATCATGAGCACTGCATGGCATACACAGGGACACACATCATGAGCACTGCATGCATGCATACACAGGGACACACATCATGAGCACTGCATGCATGCATACACAGGGACACACATCATGAGCACTGCATGCATGCATACACAGGGACACACATCATGAGCACTGCATGCATGCATACACAGGGACACACATCATGAGCACTGCATGCATGCATACACAGGGACACACATCATGAGCACTGCATGCATGCATACACAGGGACACACATCATGAGCACTGCATGCATGCATACACAGGGACACACATCATGAGCACTGCATGCATGCATACACAGGGACACACATCATGAGCACTGCATGCATGGCATACACAGGGACACACATCATGAGCACTGCATGCATGCATACACAGGGACACACATCATGAGCACTGCATGCATGCATACACAGGGACACACATCATGAGCACTGCATGCATGCATACACAGGGACACACATCATGAGCACTGCATGGCATACACAGGGACACACATCATGAGCACTGCATGGCATACACAGGGACACACATCATGAGCACTGCATGCATGGCATACACAGGGACACACATCATGAGCACTGCATGCATACACAGGGACACACATCATGAGCACTGCATGCATGCATACACAGGGACACACATCATGAGCACTGCATGCATGCATACACAGGGACACACATCATGAGCACTGCATGCATGCATACACAGGGACACACATCATGAGCACTGCATGCATGCATACACAGGGACACACATCATGAGCACTGCATGCATACACAGGGACACACATCATGAGCACTGCATGCATACACAGGGACACACATCATGAGCACTGCATGCATGGCATACACAGGGACACACATCATGAGCACTGCATGCATGCATACACAGGGACACACATCATGAGCACTGCATGCATGCATACACAGGGACACACATCATGAGCACTGCATGCATGCATACACAGGGACACACATCATGAGCACTGCATGCATGCATACACAGGGACACACATCATGAGCACTGCATGCATGGCATACACAGGGACACACATCATGAGCACTGCATGGCATACACAGGGACACACATCATGAGCACTGCATGGCATATACAGGGACACACATCATGGGCACTGCATGGCATACACAGGGACACACATCATGAGCACTGCATGCATGCATACACAGGGACACACATCATGAGCACTGCATGGCATACACAGGGACACACATCATGAGCACTGCATGCATGCATACACAGGGACACACATCATGAGCACTGCATGCATGCATACACAGGGACACACATCATGAGCACTGCATGCATGCATACACAGGGATACACATCATGAGCACTGCATGGCATACACAGGGACACACATCATGAGCACTGCATGCATGCATACACAGGGACACACATCATGAGCACTGCATGCATGCATACACAGGGACACACATCATGAGCACTGCATGCATGCATACACAGGGACACACATCATGAGCACTGCATGCATGCATACACAGGGACACACATCATGAGCACTGCATGCATGCATGCATACACAGGGACACACATCATGAGCACTGCATGCATGGCATACACAGGGACACACATCATGAGCACTGCATGGCATACACAGGGACACACATCATGAGCACTGCATGCATGCATACACAGGGACACACATCATGAGCACTGCATGCATGCATACACAGGGACACACATCATGAGCACTGCATGGCATACACAGGGACACACATCATGAGCACTGCATGGCATACACAGGGACACACATCATGAGCACTGCATGGCATACACAGGGACACACATCATGAGCACTGCATGCATGCATACACAGGGACACACATCATGAGCACTGCATGGCATACACAGGGACACACATCATGAGCACTGCATGGCATACACAGGGACACACATCATGAGCACTGCATGGCATACACAGGGACACACATCATGAGCACTGCATGCAGGCATACACAGGGACACACATCATGAGCACTGCATGCATGCATACACAGGGACACACATCATGAGCACTGCATGCATGCATACACAGGGACACACATCATGAGCACTGCATGCATGCATACACAGGGACACACATCATGAGCACTGCATGCATACATACACAGGGACACACATCATGAGCACTGCATGGCATACACAGGGACACACATCATGAGCACTGCATGGCATACATACACAGGGACACACATCATGAGCACTACATGCATGCATACACAGGGACACACATCATGAGCACTGCATGGCATACACAGGGACACACATCATGAGCACTGCATGCATGCATACACAGGGACACACATCATGAGCACTGCATGCATGCATACACAGGGACACACATCATGAGCACTGCATGGCATACACAGGGACACACATCATGAGCACTGCATGCATGCATACACAGGGACACACATCATGAGCACTGCATGCATGCATACACAGGGACACACATCATGAGCACTGCATGCATACACAGGGACACACATCATGAGCACTGCATGGCATACACAGGGACACACATCATGAGCACTGCATGCATGCATACACAGGGACACACATCATGAGCACTGCATGCATGCATACACAGGGACACACATCATGAGCACTGCATGCATGCATACACAGGGACACACATCATGAGCACTGCATGCATACATACACAGGGACACACATCATGAGCACTGCATGGCATACACAGGGACACACATCATGAGCACTGCATGCATGCATACACAGGGACACACATCATGAGCACTGCATGCATGCATACACAGGAACACACATCATGAGCACTGCATGCATGCATACACAGGGACACACATCATGAGCACTGCATGCATGGCATACACAGGGACACACATCATGAGCACTGCATGCATGCATACACAGGGACACACATCATGAGCACTGCATGGCATACACAGGGACACACATCATGAGCACTGCATGCATGCATACACAGGGACACACATCATGAGCACTGCATGCATGCATACACAGGGACACACATCATGAGCACTGCATGCATGCATACACAGGGACACACATCATGAGCACTGCATGCATGCATACACAGGGACACACATCATGAGCACTGCATGGCATACACAGGGACACACATCATGAGCACTGCATGCATGCATACACAGGGACACACATCATGAGCACTGCATGCATGCATAAACAGGGACACACATCATGAGCACTGCATGCATGGCATACACAGGGACACACATCATGAGCACTGCATGCATGCATACACAGGGACACACATCATGAGCACTGCATGCATGCATACACAGGGACACACATCATGAGCACTGCATGCATGCATACACAGGGACACACATCATGGGCACTGCATGCATGCATACACAGGGACACACATCATGAGCACTGCATGCATGCATACACAGGGACACACATCATGAGCACTGCATGCATACACAGGGACACACATCATGAGCACTGCATGCATGCATACACAGGGACACACATCATGAGCACTGCATGGCATACACAGGGACACACATCATGAGCACTGCATGCATGCATACACAGGGACACACATCATGAGCACTGCATGGCATACACAGGGACACACATCATGAGCATTGCATGCATGCATACACAGGGACACACATCATGAGCACTGCATGCATGCATACACAGGGACACACATCATGGGCACTGCATGCATGCATACACAGGGACACACATCATGAGCACTGCATGCATGCATACACAGGGACACACATCATGAGCACTGCATGCATGCATACACAGGGACACACATCATGAGCACTGCATGGCATACACAGGGACACACATCATGAGCACTGCATGCATGCATACACAGGGACACACATCATGAGCACTGCATGGCATACACAGGGACACACATCATGAGCACTGCATGCATGCATACACAGGGACACACATCATGAGCACTGCATGCATGGCATACACAGGGACACACATCATGAGCACTGCATGGCATACACAGGGACACACATCATGAGCACTGCATGCATGCATACACAGGGACACACATCATGAGCACTGCATGGCATACACAGGGACACACATCATGAGCACTGCATGGCATACACAGGGACACACATCATGAGCACTGCATGGCATGCACAGGGACACACATCATGAGCACTGCATGCATACACAGGGACACACATCATGAGCACTGCATGCATGCATACACAGGGACACACATCATGAGCACTGCATGGCATACACAGGGACACACATCATGAGCACTGCATGCATGCATACACAGGGACACACATCATGAGCACTGCATGGCATACACAGGGACACACATCATGAGCACTGCATGGCATGCATACACAGGGACACACATCATGAGCACTGCATGCATGCATACACAGGGACACACATCATGAGCACTGCATGCATGGCATACACAGGGACACACATCATGAGCACTGCATGCATGCATACACAGGGACACACATCATGAGCACTGCATGGCATACACAGGGACACAAATCATGAGCACTGCATGGCATACACAGGGACACACATCATGAGCACTGCATGCATGCATACACAGGGACACACATCATGAGCACTGCATGCATGGCATACACAGGGACACACATCATGAGCACTGCATGCATGCATACACAGGGACACACATCATGAGCACTGCATGCATGCAGACACACATCATGAGCACTGCATGCATGCATACACAGGGACACACATCATGAGCACTGCATGGCATACACAGGGACACACATCATGAGCACTGCATGGGCATACACAGGGACACACATCATGAGCACTGCATGCATGCATACACAGGGACACACATCATGAGCACTGCATGCATGCATACACAGGGACACACATCATGAGCACTGCATGGCATACACAGGGACACACATCATGAGCACTGCATGCATGCATACACAGGGACACACATCATGAGCACTGCATGGCATACACAGGGACACACATCATGAGCACTGCATGCATGCATACACAGGGACACACATCATGAGCACTGCATGGCATACACAGGGACACACATCATGAGCACTGCATGCATGCATACACAGGGACACACATCATGAGCACTGCATGCATGGCATACACAGGGACACACATCATGAGCACTGCATGCATGCATACACAGGGACACACATCATGAGCACTGCATGCATGCATACACAGGGACACACATCATGAGCACTGCATGCATGCATACACAGGGACACACATCATGAGCACTGCATGCATGGCATACACAGGGACACACATCATGAGCACTGCATGGCATACACAGGGACACACATCATGGGCACTGCATGGCATACACAGGGACACACATCATGAGCACTGCATGGCATACACAGGGACACACATCATGAGCACTGCATGCAGGCATACACAGGGACACACATCATGAGCACTGCATGCATGCATACACAGGGACACACATCATGAGCACTGCATGGCATACACAGGGACACACATCATGAGCACTGCATGCATGCATGCATACACAGGGACACACATCATGAGCACTGCATGCAGGCATACACAGGGACACACATCATGAGCACTGCATGCATGCATACACAGGGACACACATCATGAGCACTGCATGCATGCATACACAGGGACACACATCATGAGCACTGTATGCATGCATACACAGGGACACACATCATGGGCACTGCATGCATGCATACACAGGGACACACATCATGAGCACTGCATGCATGCATACACAGGGACACACATCATGAGCACTGCATGCATGCATACACAGGGACACACATCATGAGCACTGCATGCATGCATACACAGGGACACACATCATGAGCACTGCATGCATGCATACACAGGGACACACATCATGAGCACTGCATGGCATACACAGGGACACACATCATGAGCACTGCATGCATGCATACACAGGGACACACATCATGAGCACTGCATGGCATACACAGGGACACACATCATGAGCACTGCATGCATGCATACACAGGGACACACATCATGAGCACTGCATGGCATACACAGGGACACACATAATGAGCACTGCATGCATGCATACACAGGGACACACATCATGAGCACTGCATGGCATACACAGGGACACACATCATGAGCACTGCATGCATGCATACACAGGGACACACATCATGAGCACTGCATGGCATACACAGGGACACACATCATGAGCACTGCATGGCATACACAGGGACACACATCATGAGCACTGCATGCATGCATACACAGGGACACACATCATGAGCACTGCATGCATGCATACACAGGGACACACATCATGAGCACTGCATGCATGCATACACAGGGACACACATCATGAGCACTGCATGGCATACACAGGGACACACATCATGAGCACTGCATGCATGCATACACAGGGACACACATCATGAGCACTGCATGGCATACACAGGGACACACATCATGAGCACTGCATGCATGCATACACAGGGACACACATCATGAGCACTGCATGGCATACACAGGGACACACATCATGAGCACTGCATGGCATACACAGGGACACACATCATGAGCACTGCATGCATGCATACACAGGGACACACATCATGAGCACTGCATGCATGCATACACAGGGACACACATCATGAGCACTGCATGCATGCATACACAGGGACACACATCATGAGCACTGCATGCATGCATACACAGGGACACACATCATGAGCACTGCATGCATGCATACACAGGGACACACATCATGAGCACTGCATGCATACATACACAGGGACACACATCATGAGCACTGCATGCATACATACACAGGGACACACATCATGAGCACTGCATGCATGGCATACACAGGGACACACATCATGAGCACTGCATGGCATACAAAGGGACACACATCATGAGCACTGCATGCATGCATACACAGGGACACACATCATGAGCACTGCATGCATGCATACACAGGGACACACATCATGAGCACTGCATGCATGCATACACAGGGACACACATCATGAGCACTGCATGGCATACACAGGGACACACATCATGAGCACTGCATGGCATACACAGGGACACACATCATGAGCACTGCATGCAGGCATACACAGGGACACACATCATGAGCACTGCATGCATGCATACACAGGGACACACATCATGAGCACTGCATGGCATACACAGGGACACACATCATGGGCACTGCATGCAGGCATACACAGAGTGCACACGCTACATACTCGAGATAGGCTGTCATCTTTACTCACTCAAACTGTTGGTTCTGCTCTGTAGTGTCCATGACATCATGCAGGACATCAACACACATATTGAACAGAGAGTTGAAGCGACTGGTCACGCAGACGTCAGCCACAGGGAGGAGGTTGGCTACTGCAAGACCCGTGAGCTTCCTGCACTGGAGGTTTCCAATGGAGTCCAAGTTGACAGACCAAGTATCCATCAGCAGCCCAAACAACTCTGCAGCCTTGGAAGGGGGTGAAACAACTTGATGTCATGTGACCTGATGTCATGTGACCTGTTGTCATGTGACAAATCCTTATCTATAACATGCAACAATCCATCTATCCACACCCATCCTGCTCACTTTGTCTTGCCCCATTTGCTATAAAGCCCAGACCTGTGCATCCTCCTAGAGCTGGTAAGTACAGCTAAGGATAGACCTGTGTACCCTCCTAGAGCTGGTAAGTACAGCTAAGGATAGACAGTGTGTACCCTCCTAGAGCTGGTAAGTACAGCTAAGAATAGACCTGTGCACCCTCCTAGAGCTGGTAAGTACAGCTAAGGATAGACCTGTGTACCCTCCTAGAGCTGGTAAGTACAGCTAAGGATAGACAGTGTGCACCCTCCTAGAGCTGGTAAGTACAGCTAAGGATAGGCCTGTGTATCCTCCTAGAGCTGGTACAGATAGACCTGTGCACCCTCCTAGAGCTGGTAGGTACAGCTAAGGATAGACAGTGTGCATCCTCCTAGAGCTGGTAAGTACAGCTAAGGATAGACAGTGTGCACCCTCCTAGAGCTGGTAAGTACAGCTAAGGATAGACCTGTGTACCCTCCTAGAGCTGGTAAGTACAGCTAAGGATAGACAGTGTGCATCCTCCTAGAGCTGGTAAGTACAGCTAAGGATAGACCTGTGTACCCTCCTAGAGCTGGTAAGTACAGCTAAGGATAGACCTGTGTACCCTCCTAGAGCTGGTAAGTACAGCTAAGAATAGACCTGTGCACCCTCCTAGAGCTGGTAAGTACAGCTAAGGATAGACCTGTGTACCCTCCTAGAGCTGGTAAGTACAGCTAAGGATAGACCTGTGTACCCTCCTAGAGCTGGTAAGTACAGCTAAGGATAGACCTGTGTACCCTCCTAGAGCTGGTAAGTACAGCTAAGGATAGACCTGTGTACCCTCCTAGAGCTGGTAAGTACAGCTAAGGATAGACCTTGCACCCTCCTAGAGCTGGTAAGTACAGCTAAGGATAGACCTGTGTACCCTCCTAGAGCTGGTAAGTACAGCTAAGGATAGACCTGTGTACCCTCCTAGAGCTGGTAAGTACAGCTAAGGATAGGCCTGTGTACCCTCCTAGAGCTGGTAAGTACAGCTAAGGATAGACCTGTGCACCCTCCTAGAGCTGGTAAGTACAGCTAAGGATAGGCCTGTGTACCCTCCTAGAGCTGGTAAGTACAGCTAAGGATAGACCTGTGCATCCTCCTAGAGCTGGTAAGTACAGCTAAGGATAGACCTGTGTACCCTCCTAGAGCTGGTAAGTACAGCTAAGGATAGACCTGTGCACCCTCCTAGAGCTGGTAAGTACAGCTAAGGATAGACAGTGTGTACCCTCCTAGAGCTGGTGAGTACAGCTAAGGATAGACCTGTGTACCCTCCTAGAGCTGGTAAGTACAGCTAAGGATAGACCTGTGTATCCTCCTAGAGCTGGTAAGTACAGCTAAGGATAGACCTGTGTACCCTCCTAGAGCTGGTAAGTACAGCTAAGGATAGACAGTGTGTACCCTCCTAGAGCTGGTAAGTACAGCTAAGGATAGACCTGTGCATCCTCCTAGAGCTGGTAAGTACAGCTAAGGATAGACCTGTGTATCCTCCTAGAGCTGGTAAGTACAGCTAAGGATAGACCTGTGTACCCTCCTAGAGCTGGTAAGTACAGCTAAGGATAGACCTCCTCCTAGAGCTGGTAAGTACAGCTAAGGATAGACCTGTGTATCCTCCTAGAGCTGGTAAGTACAGCTAAGGATAGACCTGTGCACCCTCCTAGAGCTGGTAAGTACAGCTAAGGATAGACCTCCTCCTAGAGCTGGTAAGTACAGCTAAGGATAGACAGTGTGTACCCTCCTAGAGCTGGTAAGTACAGCTAAGGATAGACCTGTGTACCCTCCTAGAGCTGGTAAGTACAGCTAAGGATAGACCTGTGTACCCTCCTAGAGCTGGTAAGTACAGCTAAGGATGAACCTGTGCATCCTCCTAGAGCTGGTAAGTACAGCTAAGGATAGACAGTGTGCATCCTCCTAGAGCTGGTAAGTACAGCTAAGGATAGACCTGTGTACCCTCCTAGAGCTGGTAAGTACAGCTAAGGATAGACCTGTGCATCCTCCTAGAGCTGGTAAGTACAGCTAAGGATAGACAGTGTGCATCCTCCTAGAGCTGGTAAGTACAGCTAAGGAGAAGTGCCTCACTATCCTCTGGAAGAAGTCTGAAGAGAGATATTGTAACTGATGGATGAAACTAATGATCTTTATTATGGTCTTATCTCGTGCACGGTGTCTACCGTCTGTTGCGTCTGGCAACACATCCGGTCCAGGAAGGCAAAGAAGAACATGGGGCAGTGGATGAGGACACGGGCCACTAAAGTCAGGAAGGCAGTCATGGTGGCAGGGGAATCCTACGAGAGAAGGAGAGTAGGAGGGAGGGATGACAAGAGAGAGAGAGGGAGGGGCAAGGACAGAAATTGAAGGGAAGGGAAGTGAAAGAGATAAGATGTCCAGTATGCACATCATGAGAGGTCAGGTCTGTGGAGAGGCACTAGGTGATGGCTGACCTCTTCAAGTACTTTGTGTAAGATGGTGGGAAGAATGGCCTCCACCAGCTCTGCAGAGTACAGCTGCACCACACGGGAGAGAAGATTGACGATGGCCACAACTGCAGCGGGCTTCACGTCACACAGGTAGTACTGTGAGGCTAGACACACCAGTTTACCACACGACTACGAGCACACACACACACACACACACACACACACACACATGGCATGACATGGAGCAAGATAATGGTGTGGTCAGCAGCACCTCAATGAAGAACTCTGGCTTGAGTGAGCAGAGAACTGCATAGGCATCCAGGATCTGGAAGCACAACAGGAGATTGTCTGAGCCAATATCTGAAGAGATAAGAAGACGATCAGGACAGATATTTCTTGCATGTTGTTGCGAGCATTGATGTGCACATGAGCGCACGTAGATCACACATGCGTATCACATGACATTTCAATAGGCATGCACACACACACACACACAAGTGTGGGTTACCCATGAGGCTGCTCTTCAACTACCACACTCACAACCCCTCCCCTACCACCCCTTCACACACACACACACACACACACACACACACACACACACACACACACACACACACAGGCTCACCCATGAGGCCGCTCATGGCCACAGAACCACCATCATCATCGTTGTGGTTGTTCTTGGGAAAATGCACTCCTAAAATGCCTGGCAGGTTGCTAAGAAGTTGGAGGAGAGCAGCACTGGGAGCAGGTGTGTTCTGGAGGGTGGCCAGCCTGAAGAACAGAAGAGACACTGTCACCATCAACTAGGCCTAGAGGACAGACTGGAAGGAAAGCTACACACAAACCAAGCTAGGCACTGATTAATATGTGACCTTCAACCCCAACATTCCAAACCAAGCACACCTTCCAGCTACATATGGGCATGTGACGAGGTGACCGTCACTACCCCAGCCAGTGACGAGGCACTCAACTATATACTTGTAGCAACAATAGGATGAGAAGTGTGTGGGCACTTTAACAAGGAGGAGGAGGAGAAGTGTGTGGGCACTTTAACAAGGAGGAGGAGGAGAAGTGTGTGGGCACTTTAACAAGGAGGAGGAGGAGAAGTGTGTGGGCACTTTAACAAGGAGGAGGAAGAGAAGTGTGTGGGCACTTTAACAAGGAGGAGGAAGAGGTGGACACTTTAACAAGGAGGAGGAGGAGAAGTGTGTGGGCACTTTAACAAGGAGGAGGAAGAGAAGTGTGTGGGCACTTTAACAAGGAGGAGGAGGAGAAGTGTGTGGGCACTTTAACAAGGAGGAGGAAGAGAAGTGTGTGGGCACTTTAACAAGGAGGAGGAAGAGAAGTGTGTGGGCACTTTAACAAGGAGGAGGAAGAGAAGTGTGTGGGCACTTTAACAAGGAGGAGGAGGAGAAGTGTGTGGGCACTTTAACAAGGAGGAGGAGGAGAAGTGTGTGGGCACTTTAACAAGGAGGAGGAGGAGAAGTGTGTGGGCACTTTAACAAGGAGGAGGAAGAGAAGTGTGTGGGCACTTTAACAAGGAGGAGGAGGAGAAGTGTGTGGGCACTTTAACAAGGAGGAGGAGGAGAAGTGTGTGGGCACTTTAACAAGGAGGAGGAAGAGAAGTGTGTGGGCACTTTAACAAGGAGGAGGAAGAGGAGAAGTGTGTGGGCACTTTAACAAGGAGGAGGAAGAGAAGTGTGTGGGGGGCACTTTAACAAGGAGGAGGAGGAGAAGTGTGTGGGCACTTTAACAAGGAGGAGGAGGAGAAGTGTGTGGGTACTTTAACAAGGAGGAGGAAGAGAAGTGTGTGGGGGGCACTTTAACAAGGAGGAGGAGGAGAAGTGTGTGGGCACTTTAACAAGGAGGAGGAGGAGAAGTGTGTGGGTACTTTAACAAGGAGGAGGAAGAGAAGTGTGTGGGCACTTTAACAAGGAGGAGGAGGAGAAGTGTGTGGATACTTTAACAAGGAGGAGGAAGAGAAGTGTGTGGGCACTTTAACAAGGAGGAGGAAGAGAAGTGTGTGGGCACTTTAACAAGGAGGAGGAAGAGAAGTGTGTGGGCACTTTAACAAGGAGGAGGAAGAGAAGTGTGTGGGCACTTTAACAAGGAGGAGGAGGAGAAGTGTGTGGGCACTTTAACAAGGAGGAGGAGGAGAAGTGTGTGGGCACTTTAACAAGGAGGAGGAGGAGAAGTGTGTGGGCACTTTAACAAGGAGGAGGAAGAGAAGTGTGTGGGTACTTTAACAAGGAGGAGGAAGAGAAGTGTGTGGGCACTTTAACAAGGAGGAGGAAGAGAAGTGTGTGGGCACTTTAACAAGGAGGAGGAGGAGAAGTGTGTGGGCACTTTAACAAGGAGGAGGAAGAGAAGTGTGTGGGCACTTTAACAAGGAGGAGGAAGAGAAGTGTGTGGGCACTTTAACAAGGAGGAGGAGGAGAAGTGTGTGGGCACTTTAACAAGGAGGAGGAGGAGAAGTGTGTGGGCACTTTAACAAGGAGGAGGAAGAGAAGTGTGTGGGCACTTTAACAAGGAGGAGGAAGAGAAGTGTGTGGGCACTTTAACAAGGAGGAGGAAGAGAAGTGTGTGGGCACTTTAACAAGGAGGAGGAAGAGAAGTGTGTGGGCACTTTAACAAGGAGGAGGAGGAGAAGTGTGTGGGCACTTTAACAAGGAGGAGGAAGAGAAGTGTGTGGGCACTTTAACAAGGAGGAGGAGGAGAAGTGTGTGGGCACTTTAACAAGGAGGAGGAGGAGAAGTGTGTAGACACTTTAACAAGGAGGAGGAAGAGAAGTGTGTGGGCACTTTAACAAGGAGGAGGAGGAGAAGTGTGTGGGCACTTTAACAAGGAGGAGGAGGAGAAGTGTGTGGGCACTTTAACAAGGAGGAGGAAGAGAAGTGTGTGGGCACTTTAACAAGGAGGAGGAAGAGAAGTGTGTGGGCACTTTAACAAGGAGGAGGAGGAGAAGTGTGTGGGCACTTTAACAAGGAGGAGGAGGAGAAGTGTGTCGGCACTTTAACAAGGAGGAGGAAGAGAAGTGTGTGGGCACTTTAACAAGGAGGAGGAGGAGAAGTGTGTAGACACTTTAACAAGGAGGAGGAAGAGAAGTGTGTGGGCACTTTAACAAGGAGGAGGAAGAGAAGTGTGTGGGCACTTTAACAAGGAGGAGGAGGAGAAGTGTGTGGGCACTTTAACAAGGAGGAGGAAGAGAAGTGTGTGGGCACTTTAACAAGGAGGAGGAAGAGAAGTGTGTGGGCACTTTAACAAGGAGGAGGAAGAGAAGTGTGTGGGCACTTTAACAAGGAGGAGGAAGAGGAGTGTGTGAGCACTTTAACAAGGAGGAGGAAGAGAAGTGTGTGGGCACTTTAACAAGGAGGAGGAGGAGGAGAAGTGTGTGGGCACTTTAACAAGGAGGAGGAGGAGAAGTGTGTGGGCACTTTAACAAGGAGGAGGAGGAGGAGAAGTGTGTGGGCACTTTAACAAGGAGGAGGAGAAGAAGTGTGTGGGCACTTTAACAAGGAGGAGGAAGAGAAGTGTGTGGGCACTTTAACAAGGAGGAGGAGGAGAAGTGTGTGGGCCCTTTAACAAGGAGGAGGAAGAGAAGTGTGTGGGCACTTCGAGAGGCAATAAAGAGGAACATCAAAAGCTTCTCCAAATGTTAAGCATATTAAGGTTGTCCACACCGCACACTGATGCACACTAATGGCATTAGTGCATTGGGTCTGATGCACATCGATGCATATTCGTCGCAGCACCAAAATAAAGCGTACGAAGAAAAAATAATCAGCCTACCAAAGTCAGTCAAAGTCATATACTGTAGCTGTAGTTGAGATGGAGTTTGTTTTGGCGTCCTTTTCTTGCTGATCAGCTACCTGCAGATGCGCAGGAAACATTTTATCCAGAGAAGAAAGAGGAAATAGCTGAGGGAAAGGTAGAACCAACGAAGGTTGCGACTGCACGAACTTCAGAGTCCAGATGCAGGGTGTATGAACATAGCAACAGCTCGCTAGCTATGTAGTTGGTCTAGCTAGCTAGTTTGGCTACAGGCCACAGATAGTATGCAGCTAGCTACAAAGTTCCAAACTGCAGCATCACAAAGACACGAGTGCTTTTCAACGCACACTCGCGTATTTAACTTTTTGCTCTGATTCGCATCAAACCCCGCCCATCAACCCCCGCCTATCAAGGTGGGCCAGAATAAATAAAGTGCATCAATTAATGTGCACCATTATAATTATAATTCAGTGTGCACGCGACGCGACTAATGCACATTAATCCGCGTTGGCTTGTGCAGTGTGGACAGCCTTATTAGTCACCTCTCACCTGCAAGGGGCTAGGATAGTTTCTCACAATCTCAATCGTCCTCTCTCACCCATTGCACATATGCAACTTGTTACACACACCCCACCATCACACCACACCCATGACATCACACACACCTACCTACACCTCTATATACCCACCTTACTACACCACCCCCACCATTCCCACCCACACCACACTGTACCCCACCACGCACACCCAACACCACACCACCTACACCCCACCTCACCAACATGCACACCACACACACCATCTATACCCCACCCACCACACCACACACACCACCACACATACTGTTGCAGCATTGACAGTTGCTGCATTTGCTTACCAGAGGACAAGTCCATCTTCAGCCAAATAGACATGTTCACTCTAAATAGTACACACCACACACAAACAAACAAATATATTACACATGTGCACAATTCATCAAGTGAACTGCCACTCTACTATTCATGAAAACACTTCCCCACTAATAAAGACATCCATACGTCCATTACACGCGGCAATGAATAGCGTGTGTGTGTGTATATGGACCTAATTATTTTAAGGTTTCTCTTTAGATCTGCCTCTTGTTTTGAGTGCCAACGGATTCCTCCTACTGATGAAGACCGAAGGATTCGGTTGGAACAACGAATATTAAAGCATTTGATGTCACCTGGAAATAATCGTACATCTTGGTTTCCACCCACCCACCTACATGCATACATTGCCACACACTTCACTGGATACCCTACATACATGTACATATGTTAGAACATTTGCTAGTAAACACACACACTACATACATATATTCATGCACACATACATGCATACACACACACACACACATACACAAGACAAAAATGTTTTAAAATTTAAACAAAAAATACAGAACAGTCGAGCAAGAATTAGACAACAAACATTTATGGGACCCTTTACCTGTTTCTACCTTTACCTGTTACTATAATGAACTCCAAATATAATTATTACAATAATTTTGGTCTACATTATATTAATGGTAATAGGTAAAGGGTCATTTAAATGTTTGTTGTCTGCGCTGGCGAATTCTTGTTCATTTCTTTCCTGGCCAATACATGTCTTGTTATGGCTTTCATTTCTTTCCTGGCCAATACATGTCTTGTTATGGCTTTCATTTCTTTCCTGGCCAATACATGTCTTGTTATGGCTTTCATTTCTTTCCTGGCCAATACATGTCTTGTTATGGCTTTCATTTCTTTCCTGCCCAATACACTTCATGTTATGGCTGTCATTTCTTTCCTGGCCAATACATGTCTTGTTATGGCTGTCATTTCTTTCCTGGCCATACATGTCTTGTTATGGCTGTCATTTCTTTCCTGGCCAATACATGTCTTGTTATGGCTTTCATTTCTTTCCTGGCCAATACATGTCTTGTTATGGCTGTCATTTCTTTCCTGGCCAATACATGTCTTGTTATGGCTGTCATTTCTTTCCTGGCCAATACATGTCTTGTTATGGCTTTCTCTTGCATAATTATTTCAGCAACCAAATGCTTTAAAGATTCTCTGCAATAAGAAACCTTCAAGTATATTTGTCTTGCCTCCATTTATTTTGACAGTCAATCGGCTACTTACAATAAGTTACTCAGTGTAACACCAGAACTAGCCAATCATAGATGATCTTTAACATGTTCATTACTAAAGTAGACGCACGCATTATAAGTAGTTGCCTGTTGTGTTGGACAGCTGGTGAACTATTGTCATAAGAGGGAACTTTTGAGGAAACTCATCACTTCATGTGCAGCTGCTTGCTGACTCAGATCAGCTAGACTATTTGCATGTGCACAAATGAGTTTTAAGACATTGATGACCTTTACCGTTTTCTTGTATTTTCCCTCTCAGTAGAGAAATGGCATTGGACTATTTGGAGTCTTCTAGGGCTAGGGCTAGGGCTAGGGCTGGAGTCTTCTGGTAGTAAATTGTGACAAGCATACATATTTTACACCCATCATCTAAGGGGGAAGTAGAGAGATACATATGTGAGATATAAGATCTTAAAGATGAACGTTCATGGTATTGGGGCTGTAGCTTGCGAAGCATTCAAGGTGGTGCAGTAGAAGTGTTTCCAAGGTTACTGAAAGCAACATTTATGACACTAAGAAACTGTACCAAAGTGAGTTTTAGACGAGATCAATAACTTTTGTCAGCCACTTTATAATAGAGGTCAAACCAGAGGTCAAACCTATATACTGTAGGGAGTTGCTACCACACTCTGCAACATGTACATGTGGACAAGTTGAAGTTTCCCCATAATCTGTCACATCCCACACCCTCCTACTACTCCACTCCCGCAATAACCACCAACACCACCATACTCACAGCCCTGGTGACAAGGACCAGGCTAGTCCTCCTCTACCATACCCACAGCCCTGGTGACAAGGACCAGGCTAGTCCTCCTCTACCATACCCACAGCCCTGGTGACAAGGACCAGGCTAGTCCTCCTCTACCATACCCACAGCCCTGGTGACAAGGACCAGGCTAGTCCTCCTCTACCATACCCACAGCCCTGGTGACAAGGACCAGGCTAGTCCTCCTCTACCATACTCACAGCCCTGGTGACAAGGACCAGGCTAGTCCTCCTCTACCATACCCACAGCCCTGGTGACAAGGACCAGGCTAGTCCTCCTCTACCATACTCACAGCCCTGGTGACAAGGACCAGGCTAGTCCTCCTCTACCATACCCACAGCCCTGGTGACAAGGACCAGGCTAGGCCTCCTATATCATACTCACAGCCCTGGTGACAAGGACCAGGCTAGTGCTCCTCTATCATACCCACAGCCCTGGTGACAAGGACCAGGCTAGTCCTCCTCTACCATACTCACAGCCCTGGTGACAAGGACCAGGCTAGTCCTCCTCTACCATACTCACAGCCCTGGTGACAAGGACCAGGCTAGTCCTCCTCTACCATACCCACAGCCCTGGTGACAAGGACCAGGCTAGTCCTCCTCTATCATACCCACAGCCCTGGTGACAAGGACCAGGCTAGTCCTCCTCTACCATACTCACAGCCCTGGTGACAAGGACCAGGCTAGTCCTCCTCTACCATACCCACAGCCCTGGTGACAAGGACCAGGTTAGTCCTCCTCTATCATACTCACAGCCCTGGTGACAAGGACCAGGCTAGTCCTCCTCTACCATACTCACAGCCCTGGTGACAAGGACCAGGCTAGTCCTCCTCTACCATACCCACAGCCCTGGTGACAAGGACCAGGCTAGTGCTCCTCTACCATACTCACAGCCCTGGTGACAAGGACCAGGCTAGTCCTCCTCTATCATACCCACAGCCCTGGTGACAAGGACCAGGCTAGTCCTCCTCTACCATACTCACAGCCCTGGTGACAAGGACCAGGCTAGTCCTCCTCTACCATACTCACAGCCCTGGTGACAAGGACCAGGCTAGTCCTCCTCTACCATACCCACAGCCCTGGTGACAAGGACCAGGCTAGTCCTCCTCTACCATACTCACAGCCCTGGTGACAAGGACCAGGCTAGTCCTCCTCTACCATACCCACAGCCCTGGTGACAAGGACCAGGCTAGTCCTCCTCTACCATACCCACAGCCCTGGTGACAAGGACCAGGTTAGTCCTCCTCTACCATACCCACAGCCCTGGTGACAAGGACCAGGCTAGTCCTCCTCTACCATACTCACAGCCCTGGTGACAAGGACCTGGCTAGTCCTCCTCTATCATACTCACAGCCCTGGTGACAAGGACCAGGCTAGTCCTCCTCTACCATACCCACAGCCCTGGTGACAAGGACCAGGCTAGTCCTCCTCTACCATACTCACAGCCCTGGTGACATGGACCAGGCTAGTCCTCCTCTATCTTACCCACAGCCCTGGTGACAAGGACCAGGCTAGTCCTCCTCTACCATACCCACAGCCCTGGTGACAAGGACCAGGCTAGTCCTCCTCTACCATACTCACAGCCCTGGTGACAAGGACCAGGCTAGTCCTCCTCTACCATACTCACAGCCCTGGTGACAAGGACCAGGCTAGTCCTCCTCTACCATACTCACAGCCATGGTGACAAGGACCAGGCTAGTCCTCCTCTACCATACTCACAGCCCTGGTGACAAGGACCAGGCTAGTCCTCCTCTACCATACTCACAGCCCTGGTGACAAGGACCAGGCTAGTCCTCCTCTACCATACTCACAGCCATGGTGACAAGGACCAGGCTAGTCCTCCTCTACCATACCCACAGCCCTGGTGACAAGGACCAGGCTAGTCCTCCTCTACCATACTCACAGCCCTGGTGACAAGGACCAGGCTAGTGCTCCTCTATCATACCCACAGCCCTGGTGACAAGGACCAGGCTAGTCCTCCTCTACCATACTCACAGCCCTGGTGACAAGGACCAGGCTAGTCCTCCTCTACCATACCCACAGCCCTGGTGACAAGGACCAACCTAGTGCTCCTCTACCATATTCACAGCCCTGGTGACAAGGACCAGGCTAGTCCTCCTCTACCATTCTCACAGCCCTGTGACAAGGACCAGGCTAGTCCTCCTCTACCATACCCACAGCCCTGGTGACAAGGACCAGGCTAGTCCTCCTCTACCATACTCACAGCCCTGGTGACAAGGACCAGGCTAGTCCTCCTCTACCATACTCACAGCCCTGGTGACAAGGACCAGGCTAGTCCTCCTCTACCATACTCACAGCCCTGGTGACAAGGACCAGGCTAGTCCTCCTCTACCATACCCACAGCCCTGGTGACAAGGACCAGGCTACTCCCCCTCTACCATACTCACAGCCCTGGTGACAAGGACCAGGCTAGTCCTCCTCTACCATACTCACAGCCCTGGTGACAAGGACCAGGCTAGTCCTCCTCTACCATACTCACAGCCCTGGTGACAAGGACCAGGCTAGTCCTCCTCTACCATACCCACAGCCCTGGTGACAAGGACCAGGCTAGTCCTCCTCTACCATACTCACAGCCCTGGTGACAAGGACCAGGCTAGTCCTCCTCTACCATACCCACAGCCCTGGTGACAAGGACCAGGCTAGTCTTCCTCTACCATACTCACAGCCCTGGTGACAAGGACCAGGCTAGTCCTCCTCTACCATACTCACAGCCCTGGTGACAAGGACCAGGCTAGTCCTCCTCTACCATACCCACAGCCCTGGTGACAAGGACCAGGCTAGTCCTCCTCTACCATACTCACAGCCCTGGTGACAAGGACCAGGCTAGTCCTCCTCTACCATACTCACAGCCCTGGTGACAAGGACCAGGCTAGTCCTCCTCTACCATACTCACAGCCCTGGTGACAAGGACCAGGCTAGTCCTCCTCTACCATACTCACAGCCCTGGTGACAAGGATCAGGCTAGTCCTCCTCTACCATACCCACAGCCCTGGTGACAAGGACCAGGCTAGTCCTCCTCTACCATACCCACAGCCCTGGTGACAAGGACCAGGCTAGTCCTCCTCTACCATACTCACAGCCCTGGTGACAAGGACCAGGCTAGTCCTCCTCTACCATACTCACAGCCCTGGTGACAAGGACCAGGCTAGTCCTCCTCTACCATACTCACAGCCCTGGTGACAAGGACCAGGCTAGTCCTCCTCTACCATACCCACAGCCCTGGTGACAAGGACCAGGCTAGTCCTCCTCTACCATACTCACAGCCCTGGTGACAAGGACCAGGCTAGTCCTCCTCTACCATACTCACAGCCCTGGTGACAAGGACCAGGCTAGTCCTCCTCTACCATACCCACAGCCCTGGTGACAAGGACCAGGCTAGTCCTCCTCTACCATACTCACAGCCCTGGTGACAAGGACCAGGCTAGTCCTCCTCTACCATACTCACAGCCCTGGTGACAAGGACCAGGCTAGTCCTCCTCTACCATACCCACAGCCCTGGTGACAAGGACCAGGCTAGTCCTCCTCTATCATACTCACAGCCCTGGTGACAAGGACCAGGCTAGTCCTCCTCTACCATACTCACAGCCCTGGTGACAAGGACCAGGCTAGTCCTCCTCTACCATACTCACAGCCCTGGTGACAAGGACCAGGCTAGTCCTCCTCTACCATACTCACAGCCCTGGTGACAAGGACCAGGCTAGTCCTCCTCTACCATACCCACAGCCCTGGTGACAAGGATCAGGCTAGTCCTCCTCTACCATACCCACAGCCCTGGTGACAAGGACCAGGCTAGTCCTCCTCTACCATACCCACAGCCCTGGTGACAAGGACCAGGCTAGTCCTCCTCTACCATACCCACAGCCCTGGTGACAAGGACCAGGCTAGTCCTCCTCTACCATACTCACAGCCCTGGTGACAAGGATCAGGCTAGTCCTCCTCTACCATACCCACAGCCCTGGTGACAAGGACCAGGCTAGTCCTCCTCTACCATACCCACAGCCCTGTTGACAAGGACCAGGCTAGTCCTCCTCTACCATACCCACAGCCCTGGTGACAAGGACCAGGCTAGTCCTCCTCTACCATACTCACAGCCCTGGTGACAAGGACCAGGCTAGTCCTCCTCTAGCATACCCACAGCCCTGGTGACAAGGACCAGGCTAGTCCTCCTCTACCATACCCACAGCCCTGGTGGCAAGGACCAGGCTAGTCCTCCTCTACCATACCCACAGCCCTGGTGACAAGGACCAGGCTAGTCCTTACTCACAGCCCTGGTGACAAGGACCAGGCTAGTCCTCCTCTATCATACTCACAGCCCTGGTGACAAGGACCAGGCTAGTCCTCCTCTACCATACCCACAGCCCTGGTGACAAGGACCAGGTTAGTCCTCCTCTACCATACTCACAGCCCTGGTGACAAGGACCAGGCTAGTCCTCCTCTACCATACCCACAGCCCTGGTGACAAGGACCAGGCTAGTCCTCCTCTATCATACTCACAGCCCTGGTGACAAGGACCAGGCTAGTCCTCCTCTAACATACTCACAGCCCTGGTGACAAGGACCAGGCTAGTCCTCCTCTACCATACTCACAACCCTGGTGACAAGGACCAGGCTAGTCCTCCTCTACCATACCCACAGCCCTGGTGACAAGGACCAGGCTAGTCCTCCTCTACCATACTCACAGCCCTGGTGACAAGGACCAGGCTAGTCCTCCTCTATCATACCCACAGCCCTGGTGACAAGGACCAGGCTAGTCCTCCTCTACCATACTCACAGCCCTGGTGACAAGGACCAGGCTAGTCCTCCTCTACCATACTCACAGCCCTGGTGACAAGGACCAGGCTAGTCCTCGTCTACCATACCCACAGCCCTGGTGACAAGGACAAGGCTAGTCCTCCTCTACCATACTCACAGCCCTGGTGACAAGGACCAGGTTAGTCCTCCTCTACCATACCCACAGCCCTGGTGACAAGGACAAGGTTAGTCCTCCTCTACCATACCCACAGCCCTGGTGACAAGGACAAGGTTAGTCCTCCTCTACCATACCCACAGCCCTGGTGACAAGGACCAGGCTAGTCCTCCTCTACCATACTGGTGACAAGGACCAGGCTAGTCCTCCTCTACCATACTCACAGCCCTGGTGACAAGGACCAGGCTAGTCCTCCTCTACCATACTCACAGCCCTGGTGACAAGGACCAGGCTAGTCCTCCTCTACCATACCCACAGCCCTGGTGACAAGGACCAGGCTAGTCCTCCTCTATCATACTCACAGCCCTGGTGACAAGGACCAGGCTAGTCCTCCTCTATCATACCCACAGCCCTGGTGACAAGGACCAGGCTAGTCCTCCTCTACCATACCCACAGCCCTGGTGACAAGGACCAGGCTAGTTCTCCTCTATCATACTCACAGCCCTGGTGACAAGGACCAGGCTAGTCCTCCTCTACCATACTCACAGCCCTGGTGACAAGGACCAGGCTAGTCCTCCTCTACCATACTCACAGCCCTGGTGACAAGGACCAGGCTAGTCCTCCTCTACCATACTCACAGCCCTGGTGACAAGAACCAGGCTAGTCCTCCTCTACCATACTCACAGCCCTGGTGACAAGGACCAGGCTAGTCCTCCTCTACCATACTCACAGCCCTGGTGACAAGGACCAGGCTAGTCCTCCTCTACCATACTCACAGCCCTGGTGACAAGGACCAGGCTGGTCCTCCTCTATCATACTCACAGCCCTGGTGACAAGGACCAGGCTAGTCCTCCTCTACCATACTCACAGCAGGGTTGTATACAGAAATTTTGCCAAGGGGGGGCGAACTTGAGGAAAAAAATAAGGGGGGGCGGAGAGCCTGGATGGTGCGGAAAGGGGACGTGCACCCTGGGCTTCCGCGTGGAGTACGAAAGTGTTTTACCCACAGGTATTTTTGCAGTACTAACTGTATATATAGCTGCTACTTATGATGGCATGCACTTTTTCTAAAATCTTTAGTACAACATTCCATCTGAAATATTTGCTGAAGTTGCATGCTACGGCAATCAGCATATATAGATTAGATATAGTCACTTGTCACTCGTATAATGGAGGTGGGCTTTTGTGAAATCGAATTATGTTGCATTCCATGCATTTTCTTACAAAATCATGGACAACAGGTTTCATACACAATTTTTCTCTAGTTCTCTAGGGGGGGGGGGGGGTGGAAATGGTTGGTCACTTGGTGCCCTAATTTTTGTTAATATTTTCTTAACATGTTCATAAGTCGTAAAAGGGGGGTCTGGGGGGAAGATCCCCCCATATTTTTTTTTGCTTTTACAATATCTGAGGATAGCTATTTTGACTGACTACCAATGGCATTATGCTATACCGAACTATGGCTAGACTGTATATATTTCTCATGATATTGTAGCTGCTTGGAAAAAGGAGAGCATGTGTCATGACACGATGACATCACACACCACCACGTGCTCTCCTTTGTAGGTTTGTCACTTCTTTTGTTTCTCCTTCTTTCCCACTCCCTCTCTCTCAGTATTTTTAACTCAGTCCATTATGTCATGGTCTTCAAGTCTAATCTTAGACATGATGTCATCACACGCCACCACGTGTTCTCCTTTGTAGGTTTGTCACTTCTTCAGTTCCCTCCTTCTTTCCCACTCTCTCTCAGTATTTTTAACTCAGTCCATTATGTCATGGTCTTAAAGTCATCACACACCACCACGTGTTCTCCTTTGTAGGTTTGTCACTTCTTCAGTTCCCTCCTTCTTTCCCACTCTCTCTCAGTATTTTTAACTCAGTCCATTATGTCATGGTCTTAAAGTCTCTATAAAAGAAACCTTACTAGCTGATTTCTCTTCATATTAATATGGATATTCGCTCATACTTTGCAAGTACTTCTCAAGCCTCTTCTCATGCTAATAGCAGCGATAGCGAAGATAGCAGAACAGATAGCTCTGAGCATGTCGAGGCATCTAGTCCTAGCCTTAGTCCTCCACCTTCAAAGAAAAGCAAGCAAAACAAACACCGCTCTTCTGTATCCACGAAGAGAAAATACTCTAAGAGCTGGGAGAAAGATTTCAGTTGGCTCTATTATGACGAGGATAGCGATGGTGCCTTTTGCAAGGTTTGCAAGCAATCTGGTCTGCAGCGTACTGGAGGAGTGTGGGTCACACAACCTTGCAGAAATTGGAAGAAAGCTGTTGAAAAAATGAAAGCTCATGCGAGAAGTGACTTCCATATCCATGCAACTCAAGCTCTTTTTGCAGCTAAAGGAGCAGCCAAAGGTGGAACAGTTGTACAGCAACTCCAGAATGTTTTAGCTCGCAAAAGAGCTCAGAACAGAGCTGCAGTGAAGTGCCTGATCCTACTCACTCATTTTCTTACGAAAGAACAAGTTGCACATTCGACAAAATTTGAGAAGCTGGTTGACGTGGTGGTTCGATGTGGCAGCCAACATTTGAAGCAATTCTTAGAAACTGCACCAAGAAATGCTGTGTACACATCAAGAGTGGCTGTGGTTGAATTCATCGAATCATTGGGGACATGGGTGGAGGAGTCGATTCTGAAGCGACTTCAAAAGGCACCTATGTACAGCCTCATGGCAGATGAGTGCACAGATGTCACCAACGTAGAAGAATTGTCTCTGTTTTGCCGCTGGGAGGAAGATGGTGTACCAGTAGAGTGCTTTCTGGAGCTTATTCCATTGAAGAAGGCTGATGCAGAGACCATCTATTCTAATCTCATCGATTGTTTAAAGAAGAAAGGTCTACAAGTCGGAAGAATAGTTGGATTGGGATTTGATGGAGCTGCAACTTTTTCTGGACGAAAGACCGGGGTTCAGGCACGTATCAAGAAATATACTCCTCACGCTCTGTTTATACACTGCCACTGTCACTTACTGCAGTTGGCTTGTGTGCAAGCTGCCAATAAAACTCCTGGAATTGCTCATGTTTACAGAACATTGACTACTCTTTGGAAGCATTTTCGCAATTCCCCCAAGCGAGCAGAGTGTCTGAAGGAGGTACAGCACGTTCTTGAACTTCCAGAAATGAAAGTGATCAAGCCATCTGACACACGCTGGCTGGCACATGAAAGGTGTGTCAAAGCTGTCAAAGCAAGTTATTCTGCAATTGTAATCACCATTGGGAACATCTACGAGACGTCCCACGAGCCAGAAGCTCTTGGAATCCATGGTGCCCTCTGCAAATTGTCTACGATTGCAGCTATATATTTGCTTGATTTCACTCTACCACAAGTAGCCAAGCTCAGCAAAGCACTTCAGGCAGAGCAGCTTGACCTCTCGTTGATATCATTCCTTGTTGATGCTACTGTTAAATCCTTGGATGATGCAGTTTTGCCTGGAGCGAACTGGGTGTTGGAGCTTCTTGAAAACGTTGAAGACTTGAAGTCATCTACAAAGGTGTCTATTGACGCTGATAAAATACTTTCGTTCCAGAATGTTGTTGGTAAGCCTTTTGTTGCTGATTTAAAGGCCAACATAACAAGCCGATTTTCTTCATCCAACGCTGTTGTATCAGCATTGTCTATATTCGATCCACGGAAAGTTCCAAAACCAGATTCAGTATCTTTTCCCACTTATGGAGACACGTCTGTTGAGAAACTGATTGCTCACTACGGAGAAGATAGAGATGCAGAAACATTGGATGGAGAAGAAACAGTGAAGACAGCCATGATTTCCACTGAAATACTTACAGAGTGGAAAACATTCCGCCAGCTGTTAGTCAAGCAACCACGGGATACTACTGCATCACAGCTGAAAGAACTTGTTTCAAACGACATGCTCAAGGCCATGTTTCCCAATTTGCACAAGATTGCCTCCATCTGCTTATCGATTCCAGTTTCTACTGCTTCTGTGGAGAGAAGCTTCTCACAGATGAAGATGATCAAGACTCGTTTGCGTAATTCTCTAAGTGACTGCAGCCTTTCTCACCTTATGAGGATTGCTATAGAGGCACCAGAAGTACTCTCTGAGAGCGACCTTGAAGAGATTGTGGACGTATGGCAGAGAAAACCAAGAAGAACCTCAGTTTGACATTCCTATCATTTGAACCTGATATCATAAGCTTATTACACCTTTCTTGTATTACACCTTTCTTGACATTATTTAAAAAAATATCTCTAATTTCAAGGGGGGGGGGGGGCGAGAATGATACAAGGGGGGGCGAATGCCCCCCCCTAAATACACCCCTGCTCACAGCCCTGGTGACAAGGACCAGGCTAGTCCTCCTCTACCATACTCACAGCCCTGGCGACAAGGACCAGGCTAGTCCTCCTCTATCATACTCACAGCCCTGGTGACAAGGATCAGGCTAGTCCTCCTCTACCATACCCACAGCCCTGGTGACAAGGACCAGGCTAGTCCTCCTCTACCATACTCACAGCCCTGGTGACAAGGACCAGGCTAGTCCTCCTCTACCATACCCACAGCCCTGGTGACAAGGACCAGGCTAGTCCTCCTCTACCATACTCACAGCCCTGGTGACAAGGACCAGGCTAGTCCTCCTCTACCATACTCACAGCCCTTGTGACAAGGACCAGGCTAGTCCTCCTCTACCATACTCACAGCCCTGGTGACAAGGACCAGGCTAGTCCTCCTCTACCATACTCACAGCCCTGGTGACAAGGACCAGGCTAGTCCTCCTCTACCATACCCACAGCCTTGGTGACAAGGACCAGGCTAGTCCTCCTATATCATACTCACAGCCCTGGTGACAAGGACCAGGCTAGTCCTCCTCTACCATACTCACAGCCCTGGTGACAAGGACCAGGCTAGTCCTCCTCTACCATACCCACAGCCCTGGTGACAAGGACCAGGCTAGTCCTCCTCTACCATACTCACAGCCCTGGTGACAAGGACCAGGCTAGTCCTCCTCTACCATACCCACAGCCCTGGTGACAAGGACCAGGCTAGTCCTCCTCTACCATACTCACAGCCCTGGTGACAAGGACCAGGCTAGTCCTCCTCTACCATACCCACAGCCCTGGTGACAAGGACCAGGCTAACCTTCCCAGACTCACAGTCTTGATGTCGGTGGCTAGCAGTATCACAGGGATGGTGAACTGGTGCAGGTCCGAGGAGCTACTGCCCAAGCTTTTAGTGATGTTCGTGAGCGTGGACACAATGACAGAGCGCAATAAGGTCGCATTCTTCTCCCCTGACTCCGCCCACAGGTTGGGAAGGGCCTGGAGGAGAGAGCTCACATGTGGTCGGATTCCTACTCCGACATTCTCCATCAGCAGCGACATCACGTTGAGGACCGCCATCTTGCTGTCCACCTCCTTAGCATCGTGCAGGAGTTGGAACAAGCCGTTGGTACAGTCAGCGAGGAACTGCAAAGGAAGAAGCCAAGATGGAGGGAGGCTGCATGGGCACAATCATGCCTCTAATTACAGGAGCAAACTCGTTCACTTTGAAGTCCAGATCATCCACACAAGTTCGTATCACATCCTTGGCAGCTAATCTGATCTGCAGTACATCAAATTAACACAGCACAATTATGCCTTGATGCATGCAAGTACATCACATGACAGTCACATGCTATGTAAATATGTCACATGAGAAGCTCTTACTGCCATGTGTTCATTCGGAGCTAAAAGAGGAATGATTACGGAATAGAGGGACGGACGAAGGGAAGAAGACATCTTTACGGTCACCCACTCACCCATCAACCACACCACACGATATCGGATCACCTGGTACCTAAGTAGGCAGGAGTGTGGTCACATGACATACACATAAGCATCATGTTTCACCTGGGGTCTTGGAAGCATAATTCATTCAGGAGATAAGATTGGTACCAGTTGTCGTAATCTAATTCATCATACAATTGGAAGGCACAGAGACCCACGGCGTTGTAGACTACAAGGGGAGGGGGGGGAGATTTGGAGGGGGAGGTGGTGGAGGTGAAGGAGGAGGTGTGGTAGTAGAGGAGAAGAGAGAAGATTTGAAGGGGAGTGAGAATTTGGAGGGGAGGAGGATTTGAAAGGGAGAGGATATGGAGGGGGAGGTGGAAGAGATATCAGGAGCCATAAATGGACACACACACACAGGTGAGGTACATACCTGCTTCCTTGATCCTGAGAGATTTAGGATCAGTGCTGGCATCCATGGTCTGCACCTTCTCTACAAGGGCCAGGAGACTTGGAGCCACAGTGAGTTGGAAGTCATGCACCAGCGCCATTAGAGCAGTCTCCACACACACCTACACATGTATACACTGCATGCTAGTGGGTGCAGGTGAACCACCCACACACTCACCCTCACTGAGCAGCTATAGTTGTCTCCCGGCTGCTCCTTGGCTGTGTGCAACAGAGGTCAGGACAACAACAAATGACAACAACAAATGACAACAACAAATGACAACAACAAACATTATCCACACAAAGAATGATACAACAAATAACGAGAACAACAACAATTGACGTCAACAACAAATGCTTTGCTTACCAAACTCCTCGGGGTTGTTGTCCCAAACCGCCAGCTCTTCGTCTGTAAGTAGCAGGTAATGGCCGACCAACTGCTCCAGAATGTGGTGACACATGGATGCCTTGAAGAAAGCAAGCTTGGCTTGATGGGCTTCCATGATGCCAGGAGGAAGGACAGCTGTGAGGTGAGTGGAGGGAGAGGAGGGGTGCTTGTGTGGGTATACAGGGGTGTGGTGCTAGAGATGGGATCATGGCAGGCTAACTCACATTCCGTCATCCGCTCAAAGTTTGGAGGATTATAGTCCTCGCAGCGAAGGATTAGACGGAACAAGTTCAGACAAGCAACTAGCAGCTTCTCAAAGAGATGCCCTGTACACACATACACCACCATCCAGTAACATAAGTGCTGGCATGAAGCTTATAAGATACACTCACACCATCCAGTAACATAAGTGCTGGTATGAAGCTTATAAGATACACTCACATCATCCAGTAACATAAGTGCTGGCATGAAGCTTATAAGATACACTCACACCATCCAGTAACATAAGTGCTGGTATGAATCTTATAAGATACACTCACACATCCAGTAACATTAGTGCTGGTATGAATCTTATAAGATACACTCACACCATCCAGTAACATAAGTGCTGGCATGAAGCTTATAAGATACACTCAAGCCCGGATTAACAGTGGCCTTGAAGAGCATGGTTCCAGGCCTTGAAGGATCTTAGGAAAGAGGGTTTGTAAGGAGGCAGGAAAGCCTTCGAGGGAGGGGCAGTATTAAACATTAAGTGTTGCCACGGACAACCTTGAGATGTTCTCAAGTTCAAAGCTGTTGCCTGCCTAATCCTAGCCCTGCCCTAGCTCTACGTACATACCTAATCCTAGTCCTGCCCTAGCTCTACATACAGTACCTAACCCTAGCCCTGGCCCTAGCTCTACATACCTAACCCTAACCCTAGCCCTAGCTACATACCTAACCCTAGCCCTGCCCTAGCTCTACATACCTAACCCTAGCCCTGCCCTAGCTCTACATACCTAATCCTAGCCCTGCCCTAGCCCTACATACCTAATCCTAGCCCTAGCCCTGCCCTAGCTCTACATACCTAATCCTAGCCCTGCCCTAGCCCTACATACCTAATCCTAGCCCTGCCCTAGCTCTACATACCTAATCCTAGCCCTGCCCTAGCCCTACATACCTAATCCTAGCCCTAGCCCTGCCCTAGCTCTACATACCTAATCCTAGCCCTACCCTAGCCCTACATACCTAATCCTAGCCCTAGCCCTACATACCTAGCCCTGCCCTAGCCCTACATACCTAATCCTAGCCCTGCCCTAGCCCTACATACCTAATCCTAGCCCTGCCCTAACTCTACATACCTAATCCTGCCCTAACTCTACATACCTAATCCTAGCCCTGCCCTAGCTCTACATACCTAACCCTAGCCCTGCCCTAGCTCTACATACCTAATCCTAGCCCTGCCCTAGCACTACATACCTAATCCTAGCCCTGCATACCTAATCCTAGCCCTGCCCTAACTCTACATACCTAATCCTAGCCCTGCCCTAGCTCTACATACCTAACCCTAGCCCTGCCCTAGCTCTACATACCTAACCCTTGCCCTGCCCTAGCTCTACTACATACAGTACCTAACCCTAGCCCTGCCCTAGCTCTACATACCTAACCCTAGCCCTGCCCTAGCTCTACATACCTAACCCTAGCCCTGCCCTACTGTAGCTCTACATACCTAACCCTAGCCCTGGCCCTAGCTCTACCTAACCCTAGCCCTGCCCTGTAGCTCCACATACCTAACCCTAGCTCTACCTAATCCTAGCCAGGACTACCTACTATTAGGCGAGCAGTAGCTTTGGACATCCCTAGTTGGTCTCCTCCATGACATCAATAGACGTACAATGTGTGCAGTGCACATGTACAGTGGTGTCCCCTGCACCCTCCCACGAGCCTTGCCTCCACATCAACTATTGCACTATTAAGATCCATGCACACACTCCCTTCCTCCTTCCATGCCTCTCTCATACAAAGAAATGTAAGATGCAAGTCATGATCTAAACTAGTGGAGTTCAACAAACGGCCAACAGTTTTGAGTGTGTGACCTACACACCAGTATGAGTGTGATCTACACACCAGTATGAGTGTGATCTACACACCAGTACGAGTGTGTGACCTACACACCAGTACGAGTGTGTGACCCACACACCAGTACGAGTGTGATCTACACACCAGTACGAGTGTGATCTACACACCAGTACGAGTGTGTGACCTACACACCAGTACGAGTGTGTGACCCACACACCAGTACGAGTGTGATCTACACACCAGTACGAGTGTGATCTACACACCAGTATGAGTGTGATCTACACACCAGTATGAGTGTGTGACCTACACACCAGTACGAGTGTGTGACCTACACACCAGTACGAGTGTGTGACCCACACACCAGTACGAGTGTGACCCACACACCAGTACGAGTGTGTGACCCACACACCAGTATGAGTGTGACCTACACACCAGTATGAGTGTGATCTACACACCAGTACGAGTGTGTGACCCACACACCAGTATGAGTGTGACCTACACACCAGTACGAGTGTGTGACCCACACACCAGTGTGAGTGTGTGACCTACACACCAGTATGAGTGTGATCTACACACCAGTATGAGTGTGTGACCCACACACCAGTATGAGTGTGTGACCCACACACCAGTACGAGTGTGTGACCTACACACCAGTACGAGTGTGTGACCCACACACCAGTACGAGTGTGTGACCCACACACCAGTACGAGTGTGTGACCTACACACCAGTACGAGTGTGTGACCTACACACCAGTATGAGTGTGTGACCTACACACCAGTATGAGTGTGTGACCTACACACCAGTATGAGTGTGTGACCTACACACCAGTACGAGTGTGATCTACACACCAGTATGAGTGTGTGACCCACACACCAGTATGAGTGTGATCTACACACCAGTAGGAGTGTGTGACCTACACACCAGTGTGAGTGTGTGGCCTACACACCAGTACGAGTGTGATCTACACACCAGTATGAGTGTGTGACCCACACACCAGTATGAGTGTGTGACCCACACACCAGTACGAGTGTGTGCCCTACACACCAGTACGAGTGTGTGGCCCACACACCAGTATGAGTGTGTGATCTACACACCAGTACGAGTGTGTGATCTACACACCAGTACGAGTGTGTGACCTACACACCAGTACGAGTGTGTGACCTACACACCAGTACGAGTGTGATCTACACACCAGTACGAGTGTGTGACCCACACACCAGTACGAGTGTGTGACCCACACACCAGTACGAGTGTGTGACCCACACACCAGTACGAGTGTGTGACCTACACACCAGTATGAGTGTGTGACCTACACACCAGTATGAGTGTGACCTACACACCAGTACGAGTGTGTGACCCACACACCAGTACGAGTGTGTGACCTACACACCAGTACGAGTGTGTGACCCACACACCAGTACGAGTGTGTGACCCACACACCAGTACGAGTGTGTGACCTACACACCAGTATGAGTGTGTGACCTACACACCAGTATGAGTGTGTGACCTACACACCAGTATGAGTGTGTGATCTACACACCAGTACGAGTGTGTGACCTACACACCAGTACAAGTGTGTGACCCACACACCATATGAGTGTGACCTACACACCAGTATGAGTGTGTGACCTGCACAACAGTATGAGTGTGTGACCCACACACCAGTATGAGTGTGACCCACACACCAGTATGAGTGTGACCCACACACCAGTACGAGTGTGACCTACACACCAGTATGGGTGTGATCCACACACCAGTATGAGTGTGTGACCTACACACCAGTACGAGTGTGTGACCTACACACCAGTACGAGTGTGACCTACACACCAGTATGAGTGTGATCTACACACCAGTATGAGTGTGTGACCTACACACCAGTACGAGTGTGTGACCTACACACCAGTACGAGTGTGACCCACACACCAGTACGAGTGTGTGACCTACACACCAGTATGAGTGTGTGACTTACACACCAGTACGAGTGTGTGACCTACACACCAGTACGAGTGTGTGACCCACACACCAGTACGAGTGTGTGACCTACACACCAGTACGAGTGTGTGACCCACACACCAGTACGAGTGTGTGACCTACACACCAGTACGAGTGTGACCTACACACCAGTATGAGTGTGATCTACACACCAGTACGAGTGTGTGACCTACACACCAGTACGAGTGTGTGACCACACACCAGTACGAGTGTGTGACCTACAGTATACAGTATACACCAGTACAACATACACTCCAAAGCGTACAGTACCTGCATTATCTGCAGAGAAGACCAGGACATGGATGAGCTCCAGAGAACGCTGCACAAAAGGACCAAACCCAATAGGCTGATGGCTGTGGATTTCTATGATCTGCGCACAAGAGAAGAGAGAGAGAAGAGAGGGAGATGAGTTCAGCACAGACATACATTTGATACTTCTTACAATCTTCATCTTGAGATTGATGTTATCTTCTAAAGTTTCTCTTGCTATGTGGTCCTCCACCAGCTGACTTCCTGTGGTGCAATATTATATACCATGTACTCACTAGACATTAGTGAGTTATCTAGTGTGGGTATCTAGTACATACAGGAATCAGTGTGTGTGTGTGAGTGTGTGTAGGTACTAGGTACAGAGAAGCCATGGTGTGCACTGTGTGGCACTCACTTAGTCGGGCTAGCTGGGGAACCTGCTCCAAAAGAGTGTCCACAAATTGCTAGACAGAGAGAGGAGATAGTTGAGAGGTGACAATAGAGAGAGGGTGTGGCCATGTGCGACAGTGCCAATAGATTAGTCCCAACTGGTCAAAAAGACACTTATGGTCAACTGGAAGCCTCGGGTATCCACAATGTCCGTTACCTTTGCTGAGTTGGCACTCGGTCCTTCAGTTGTGGCTAGAAAAGTGCCACACCCTCAGCCATTATTGATATTGCATTGAATGAGTTAATTCTTGTGAGACCTCATTGTGTTCTCCTCTCCAAAGGTAAGCTAGAAAGAAACATAATGCTTTGCAGAGTTCATTTATTACAGTATGAGTGATGCCTGGCTATGTTCTGCTTGATAATAACTAGAGGAATGCCTGGCTGTATTCTGCTTGATAATACATAACTAGAGGAATGCCTGGCTGTATTCTGCTTGATAATAACTAGAGGAATGCCTGGCTGTGTTCTGCTTGATAATACATAACTAGAGGAATGCCTGGCTGTTATTCTTCTTGATAATAACTAGAGGAATACCTGGCTGTATTCTGCTTGATAATACATAACTAGAGGAATGCCTGGCTGTATTCTGCTTGATAATACATAACTAGAGGAATGCCTGGCTGTATTCTTCTTGATAATAACTAGAGGAATGCCTGGCTGTATTCTGCTAGTTCTGTTCCCTCAGATGCTGCCATAGCTCTGTCTCTGCTCTCTCACTGTCCCTCCTTCATGAATAAACACACTCGAGACACACAAGAGCAGCACCAGTAGACAGAGAAGCTGAATTTCAAGCGATAGATGGAGCTTTAGTCATAACTCAAGAAGCTAAGGAGCCAGTAACTCGAGGATAGCACACCCAAGTAAGTTGTGCATGCACACTGGATCTGTGTTTCTGGAGGTTGCTAGCTACATTGTATTAGAACCAGGAGGTGTGGCCTATGCATGTTCTAACTTCACTCACATTCTTCTCAATAAATCAATTCCAGAATATTATATTTCTACATGGTGAGTGCCACATGTGGTACAGCTCTACTAACCAGCAGAATATTATATTGCTACACGGGGAGTGCCACATGTGGTACAGCTCTACTAACCAGCAGAATATTATATTTCTACACGGGGAGTGCCACATGTGGTACAGCTCTACTAACCAGCAGAATATTATATTTCTACACGGGGAGTGCCACATGTGGTACAGCTCTACTAACCAGCAGAATATTATATTTCTACATGGGGAGTGCCACATGTGGTACAGCTCTACTAACCAGCAGAATATTATATTTCTACACGGGGAGTGCCACATGTGGTACAGCCTACTAACTAGCAGAATATTATATTTCTACATGGGGAGTGCCACATGTGGTACAGCTGTACTAACCAGCAGAATATTATATTTCTACACGGGGAGTGCCACATGTGGTACAGCTCTACTAACCAGCAGAATATTATATTTCTACACAGGGAGTGCCACATGTGGTACAGCTCTACTAACCAGCAGAATATTATATTTCTACATGGGGAGTGCCACATGTGGTACAGCTCTACTAACCAGCAGAATATTATATTTCTACATGGGGAGTGCCACATGTGGTACAGCTCTACTAACCAGCAGAATATTATATTTCTACACGGGGAGTGCCACATGCGGTACAGCTCTACTAACCAGCAGAATATTATATTTCTACACGGGGAGTGCCACATGTGGTACAGCTCTACTAACCAGCAGAATATTATATTTCTACATGGGGAGTGCCACATGTGGTACAGCTCTACTAACCAGCAGAATATTATATTTCTACATGGGGAGTGCCACATGTGGTACAGCTGTACTAACCAGCAGAATATTATATTTCTACATGGGGAGTGCCACATGTGGTACAGCTCTACTAACCAGCAGAATATTATATTTCTATATGGGGAGTGCCACATGTGGTATAGCTCTACTAACCAGCAGAATATTATATTTCTACATGGTGAGTACCACATGTGGTACAGCTCTACTAACCAGCAGAATATTATATTTCTACATGGTGAGTGCCACATGTGGTACAGCTCTACTAACCAGCAGAATATTATATTTCTACACGGGGAGTGCCACATGTGGTACAGCTCTACTAACCAGCAGAATATTATATTTCTACATGGTGAGTGCCACATGTGGTACAGCTCTACTAACCAGCAGAATATTATATTTCTACATGGGGAGTGCCACATGTGGTACAGCTCTACTAACCAGCAGAATATTATATTTCTACATGGGGAGTGACACATGTGGTACAGCTCTACTAACCAGCAGAATATTATATTTCTACATGGGGAGTGCCACATGTGGTACAGCTCTACTAACCAGCAGAATATTATATTTCTACACGGGGAGTGCCACATGTGGTACAGCTCTACTAACCAGCAGAATATTATATTTCTACACGGGGAGTGACACATGTGGTACAGCTCTACTAACCAAAGACTCAATGATGCCATGGAATTTTGGAATCCCATAAATAACCATTTGACGAAGAACTGAGAGAGAGGGGGAGGAGGGGGAGAAGGGAGAGAGAAGATAGGAGAGGAGGGGCGGTAGGAGGGGAGGGAGGGAGGAAACATATGAAGCGGTTTAGACTTGATGTAATCTTCAAGAAAACTCACTCTTGAGACAGATGTGTGCCATCCCCAAGGTATTGCTGGCTGCTTGACCTTCGCCCCTGGACAGAAGTGCCACTCCTTCCTCCAGATGTGACCCCCAGAGTTTGAGGAGATACACGAAAAGACTGGTGGTCATTTCTTGAAACAACTTTTTGTGAGGAAGCAGTCTGCGTCCAGCCAGAGATTTCACAACATGCTTCATAATGTGTAAATAACACTTGCGGACCTGCTCTGAAGAACTACGCACACCCTGCCAAGAATCACATGAATACTCACAAACAATCGGGGTTAAAGGTCAAACAAATGTTTAGGATCACAGTTCAAAGCTGCCTAGGTGTCAGGTTGAGTAAATTCTTAGGGAGCAGAGGTCAATTATATGGTTAGATGGAGTTTGATTAGATAGTTATAGTCCAGAATTCAGTGGTCATGCTATTATTTAGGGATCAAAGGTCAAACAGCCATATATTAAGGGGGCAAGGGTTTATCAGACATTAGTGGGATCAGGTCAATACAGATTAAAGTTCAGGCATTAAAGAGTAGAAGTTTTGCTCACCTCAGTGAGTAGGGGGAGGAGTTCCGGCCAGTGTTCAGGGCAGTCCATGCGAGCTATCCTTGCAATAAGGACACCCAACTGTGTGAAGACCTGTGCCACTGGCTCCTCTATACACTGCAGCAGTGTGGCTCTGACCTGGGCTTTCTCATCCACAGCTATGGGACTGGGAGGAGAGCAATGGGAATGTTTAAAAAAGTCAATCCTTTAGCACATCTCTCTAAATCTTAGCCAGTCCGAAGCAAAAAAAAAAGTTCCCCAATAGCAAGTTACTATTAATCCTTTATACCAAATATCTGTATGCATGTAGTGTGCATGCACACATGCATGTGGTGTGCATGCATACATGCATGTGATATGCATGCATACATGCATGTATTCCCATTTTTCATGGCCCATCATTAGCGATAGGAAGGATCAGCCACCCAGACTAGGTAGAGAAGAGATACTTACTCTGGGGCTCCTGGCCTCCAGAACTGATCAACTCCATTTTTAATGCAGGTGAGTGCCATCCATCTCACTACTGGCTCCACTGTTCTGTCCCCAAATACAGCCTGAAAGGAAAGCAAAAAAGAAATCTCCAATATCATTAGGTACGGATCGACATCACCCTAGAGCTGAACATGAAGGAACTTACAGCCAGGCCAGGGTAAAAGCCTCTTTGACGCTTCCATATATCTAGCTGCCGTTCTCCTACTTTTAGCTCCTCTAGGTTCTGGCTGCAAGCTAGCTGGAGTGCTTGAAGAAGCCCTGCACCACCAACCAATTCCATCGAAAATTAATTTTGATGAACTTAGTAGTAGTCAGCTGATATCAGCTGATGCGCACAGCATTGATACTACTTCCTGTCTAAGTTCCAGGCTACTCCACCCCCCGTGACTTAATTTTGTTATTGCACACTCGACTCTTTCTCAAGATGTTGTTGGAATCATATTTAATCCTCTTCAGTTCTCTTCTTTCTCATCATTTTACTGCTCAGAAAGCATCCAGATTAGGAGACATTATCAGCTAAGCTTATCCCATGGAGAACTTGAAATGGATACAGGAGTGAAGCGAAAAATGAAGGCTGACTATCCTGTAGATGATCATATAGGGAGGTTGAGGAAATGTGAGAATCATAATGATAAAGTGGGTGAAAATGGGACGGGTTCTAGCTTCTGGGAAGATAAAGGACCAGTTGGTGAAAGTCTCCATGCTGTTATTGCTGTTGTTCTCATTGCGCAGCTGTCAAAGCTAGAGCAGAGCTCTGCTGTCCAGTGTGCTGTGTGACTCTCTGGCCAGGAACTGTGGAGCAGCATTACCAGCTGGAGCGGGCCAAGTTGGCAAGCACTATTATTTCCTTGGCTCACCACAGCAAGAAGAGGACATCTCACCACGGAGCCACCCAGGAAGGGAGAGCCGAGTATAGGGGCAAGGAACTTGTACAGGAGACGCAGCAAGTTAGACAACTAAGCTTAGTCACACACAGCTCTGCTAGTGTTCAACAAGTCACAACTTTGCCAACTTTTGGGGTCCACTTTTATGTATCTAAAAGAGTTCTAGTGACGGCTACCAAGAAATGAGTCGATCGATTCCAGAAGTCAAACTTAAAACATAAGCACTTGAGGGGTTAATTAAATTCCATAAAATAACTAATAGCATCAGCCTTGTGCTAATTGCATTCAATTTGTGTGGCAGACTCAGAGCTATTACCAATTTTGAGTTAATAGACCCTTTACCATGCTATAAGTATTTAGGTGCAAGGTCTAAATAGAGTCTAGTGTTGTATATAACTGCAGTCTATGTGGGTTTGTGAGGTTCTTGTGCATGTACAAACTGATATATATGTAAGGTTGCAACAGCTCCAAAGTGACATAAAGAAGAAGAAAAACTGCTTAAATAGACCACCAGTCGTGCAGCTATGCAAGTAGCTATGTATTGACATAGAAACTCCAGATACAATAGCCTTGCAAGCTAGTGTTACATGGTGGAGTAATCCCCGAGGCTTGAACCTTCCTGCTCACAAACCTCAGGCTTCTTACATGACTGCTGGCAAATCCTAGAAATGTTTTGCTGAGATATGGTATCAGTTTGGAGCCAGCACCAGTATGGGAAGGTAATGATACTTCGGCAAAGCTTCAAGTCCACCCTCATAGTTGGTGGCTATTTTTATTCTATTACTACAGTTGCTGGAGTCGGTAAAGAGACGTTACATCCTTTTCCACCAACGTGACACTCCTCTTCACTCCAATGCTGGGCCAAGCAGTTTCACCTCCACATGCCCAGTGTGTGACATGCCCCTTCCTGTGGACCAGGCAGTAGCACGGAGCCATGTCAACGAGTGCTTGGGTGTTGAGGAGGAGGAGGAGGGAAGTAGTGGGAGTGAGACATATGAGGAGTACACATGGTGCAATGTGACGCGGGTGCGAGCTACTTCCATGCTCAGTCCAGAAGCCCGAGCCAGTGAGTGATGCTGCACTCCTAATTCTTGTTTGTGTATTCCTCGTCCACAAACAATGGGGGGGGGGGGGGGGGGGGCAGAATTCCATTCAGAGCCCTCTGCGGTGTTGGTATGATAGTACCCACCAATGGAAGGCTAGGTGATGACCTTGGTGGGGTGGGATTACGATCAGGTGTCACTTTGGTGTTGGACTACTACGAGTACAGAGCAGTGTTGCCTTGAACTATCTCAGGATCATCTGTGGAGGGATCTAGAGCTGGGTGGGGAGACCGTCATAAATATCCAGGATTGTCAATAACACCAATGGGCTACGTTGATGATGCTGTCTCCCACCTTGGTGATGCTGTCTCCCACCTTGGTGATTCTGTCTCCCACCTTGATGATGCTGTCTCCCACCTTGGTGATGCTGTCTCCCACCTTGGTGATGCTGTCTCACACCTTGGTGATGCTGTCTCACACCTTGGTGATTCTGTCTCCCACCTTGATGATGCTGTCTCCCACCTTGGTGATTCTGTCTCCCACCTTGATGATGCTGTCTCCCACCTTGGTGATGCTGTCTCCCACCTTGGTGATTCTGTCTCCCACCTTGATGATGCTGTCTCCCACCTTGGTGATTCTGTCTCCCACCTTGATGATGCTGTCCCACACCTTGGTGATGCTGTCTCACACCTTAATGATGTTGTCTCTGCATGAATCACATGATGACAATCCTAAAGGCCACCTTACCAGTGTGTGTGTGTGTGTGTGTTTGCATGAACAACTTTAAGCTCTTGTATACATCAAGAATATAAACTTGATTGTTGAGCAGCAAGATTAATAGGAATATGCATGCACATTGTGTGTCCTTTAATAGTTGGTGTATGTTTTGGAGGTGATGTTCTGTCTCGGGTGATGTCCATGCTTACCCTGTGCTATCTCCAATTTACAGACATGTTTGATGGAACAATCGTTTCCCAGGGAGACAACATGGATGCCATTGTGGATGTGGAAGAAGATGAAACCAAGACATATGGACCAGTGCAGTGAGTGATAATCATCTCTGTGACCACACACAATTAGGCAGCTCTGACAGCTTACCAAGTCTACGGTGTGCTCCAGGTACAATGGGAAAGATGCTAGGTTGTGTGGGGGAGAAGAGGAAGACGAGAGTGGGGGAGAAGAGGAAGACGAGAGTGGGGCCGTGTTAGAAGAGGACAGTGCCTGTGGGAAGATGTTGGAGGAAAACTATGCTCATCACTGCCTCATATGCATGGCAAGTTCTTCCTAGCTGGTGTATCAGTAGGATCAAGCTGGTGTGTAGCTTTAGAATTGGTCTGAAATGTGGCTTTGGCCAGCTCTAGGCCTCTTAGTTTAAACCTTAATTATAGGTCTCAGTTTAAACCTTATTATAGGTCCAACTCCTCTCAGTTTAAACCTTATTATAGGTCCAACTCCTCTCAGTTTAAACCTTATTATAGGTCCAACTCCTCTCAGTTTAAACCTTATTATAGGTCCAACTCCTCTCAGTTTAAACCTTATTATAGGTCCAACTCCTCTCAGTTTAAACCTTATTATAGGTCCAACTCCTCTCAGTTTAAACCTTACTCCTCTCAGTTTAAACCTTATTATAGGTCCAACTCCTCTCAGTTTAAACCTTATTATAGGTCCAACTCCTCTCAGTTTAAACCTTATTATAGGTCCAACTCCTCTCAGTTTAAACCTTATTATAGGTCCAACTCCTCTTGTTTAAACCTATTATCGGTCTAATTGTTTCCTTCTTGCTACCCATCACGCTTTTTATTTTGCGATGATCTGAACAAAATTGCCTATGGCTTGCCACACTCTTCTACGCCATGTGTACACACACCCATACCACAGCAGTTTATATTCCTCTCTATTTGTAAGGACAGGTGTATGTGTGTATGAATATGACTCTGTATTTCTAGGACAGCTACCACAGACCGCTGGTGTCCATACAGTGCTGGCATGTGTACTGTGAGGAGTGCTGGCTACAGGTTCTTGCAGCCAAGAAGGTCTGCCCCAAGTGCAAGCAGATCACTTCACAATTGGACCTCCGCAAGATCTTCATCTGATGACAATGCATCCTTTATTTCACTTGCTCATCACTCTCTCGTTACCTACCCTCCAGCCATTCCATGTCTCCCTCACTCCCTTCCTTCTCTCTCACTATCTCACAAGTCACATGACACTATTTCCACACTCAATAAAAGTAAAGTGGGTGACTATTTTAGCTCGGTACAAGTGCTTGTGTGGGTGGAGTGCCAAGGAGATATTGCACTGTAGTGCGTTCCAATTCCAGAATATTATTAGTTGTTATAATAGCGATCATTAAGGCAGACACAGAAGAGAGAGAAGTGGCATGAAACCAGTTCTGATCAACAAACCAAAGACCATGTAACAGACGAGACACACATGAGGAATAGAAATGACAAAATCATAGCCTTACATGATGCATGCTAATATATGTGCGTGTGAAAGGAAGAAATTGATTTGAGATGAAAGAACAATTTGAAGATGAGAGTCCTCAGCCCTCAGTTTTGGGAGGTGTGAACCAGCCTGGGGGCGGAAAGGAGCAGAGATTAGCACACGAGGTAAAGTGGTCACATTGTTTTGTGCAGATGTTCTAGCTGACATACCGGAAATCTGGAATTTTTTGTTAGGCCTAACCTACGAAAATGGGGGGGGGGGGGGGGGGGAATTTAAATGGCTCATGAACATATGCGGACAAGGCAGAGAATAGAGCTATATAGCTTACAGAAGTGCTAAAAATATCTCGAGATTTTGAAGTTCAGAGAAGTCTATTAGCTTTGACAGTTTCCTAGATAGGTGTCCAACATTGATGGCATCTTTTAACACGGCTAACTATTGCGTAGCGATCTCTTTATTGTGGTTCTCTTTCACAATCCCTCAACTGTTGGTTCCATTAGCTCAATAAACATGTTCAAGGATGGCCTAGCAATCTCATCCATAGCTTTTCATCTGGTTCCTCTTCAGATAGTCTCTCGGTCAAGTTGTGCCAGTAAAAAAAAAAATTTTTAGATCATGAGTTCTACGACAATAAAATTTTCTTAGGGATTCTTTTCATTCCAGATTTGCGGCATTGTAATGAGCTGATCCTGGTCCACTGCTCATGACTGCCATTAAGCATGCTTCCTTCCTGGTCGCTAACTTACCACTCTTTTCGTGGATCTTCACGAGGGACTTGTATGCATGTTGTGCCTTGGCCAGTGTGTAGCTCTCCCCCTGAGTGTGTGTGTGCATGGAATAGCAACATGGCATGGACATGTGTATAACCCTCTCCCTGAGTGTGTGTGCATGGAATAGCAACATGGCATGGACATGTGTATAACCCTCTCCCTGAGTGTATGTGTGCATGGAATAGCAACATGGCATGGACATGTGTATAACCCTCTCCCTGAGTGTGTGTGTGCATGGAATAGCAACATGGCATTGGCATGTGTATAACCCTCTCCCTGAGTGTGTGTATGCATGGAATAGCAACATGGCATGGACATGTGTATAACCCTCTCCCTGAGTGTGTGCATGGAATAGCAACATGGCATGGACATGTGTATAACCCTCTCCCTGAGTGTGTGTGTGCATGGAATAGCAACATGGCATGGACATGTGTATAACCCTCTCCCTGAGTGTGTGTGTGCATGGAATAGCAACATGGCATGGACATGTGTATAACCCTCTCCCTGAGTGTGTGTGTGCATGGAATAGCAACATGGCATGGACATGTGTATAACCCTCTCCCTGAGTGTGTGTGTGCATGGAATAGCAACATGGCATGGACATGTGTATAACCCTCTCCCTGAGTGTGTGTGTGCATGGAATAGCAACATGGCATGGACATGTGTATAACCCTCTCCCTGAGTGTGTATGCATGGAATAGCAATATGGCATGGGCATGTGTATAACCCTCTCCCTGAGTGTGTGTATGTGTGCATGGAATAGCAACATGGCATGGGCATGTGTATAACCCTCCCCCTGAGTGTATGCATGGAATAGCAACATGGCATGGACATGTGTATAACCCTCTCCCTGAGTGTGTGTGCATGGAATAGCAACATGGCATGGACATGTGTATAACCCTCTCCCTGAGTGTGTGTGTGCATGGAATAGCAACATGGCATGGACGTGTGTATAACCCTCTCCCTGAGTGTATGTGTGCATGGAATAGCAACATGGCATGGGCATGTGTATAGCTCACTCTCCCTGGGTGGGTGTGCCTGCATACATGTACTTGTGTATAGCTCTCTCCTCGAGTGAGTTTTGTGATTGTGGAATGGCGGCATATGGACTGACCACTAGCTCTCTGGCAATAGAGATGACGTACCTTGATGTGTGAGAATACAATGCGCCCTTTCCCCTTGACGAGGGTAGCTTGTATCTGCAAGATGACAGCCTCTATGGTGTACGCGCTGCTCCAACCCTGACAAGCAACAACACACCAGTTATGAGCATGTATAGAGACTAGTATCTTAAAGGGTGTGGCTAGGCTTTTCCCAGTCTATGAAGGGGAAAGGGGCTATGAAGGGGAAAGGGGAGTGGCAATTGTCCAATTACAGGTATTGGTATTGATATTTTGATCATGATGTCAAAACCAGCAGAGGCTGAAGACATAATGATCAGAGGCTGAAGATTAGTAGATACTGAACAAGTTTCAACAATTAGTTTTCTTTCTGTGTCTACAATTTTGTCCTCGTCTCAGCCCCTGCCACGTCTATGCAGAATACTCCCACTGATGATGTCATCACTACGCTGATTAACAAAATATTTGTCAAAAAAGGCAAGCATAACAACAGCTCAACAAGACCAGCTCAACAAGACTACCTGTGTAGACAACAACCAGTTGTATGACCTTTACCATAATTATACTAATCACTATAAGAGGTAAAGGTGGTCTAACTTAATTGTCTATTTGGGTACTGTTTCAATTCTTTCTGTTTCAATTCTTTTACAACTTACAACTTGTCAATCCATTGTTTAAAAAAAAATCTTACAAAAACCTCTTAGATAGTTGATTACATAAAATTCTTCAAGACAAAGTTTTTCTAGTGTTTGGTACCTTGGGTACTAATACAGGCTGAAACCACCAGTTATGTTTGGTACCCTGGAGCCTGAACCCACCAGTTATGTTTGGTACCCTGGAGCTAAACAGGCTGAAACCACCAGTTATGTTTGGTACTCTGGAGCCAATACAGACTGAAACCACCAGTTATGTTTGGTACCCTGCAGACTGAACCCACCAGTTATGTTTGGTACTCTGGAGCCAATACAGACTGAAACCACCAGTTATGTTTGGTACCCTGGAGCTAATACAGACAGACTGAACCCACCAGTTATGTTTGGTACCCTGTAGCTAATACAGGCTGAACCCACCAGTTATGTTTGGTACCCTGGAGCTAATACAGGCTGAACCCACCAGTTATGTTTGGTACCCTGGAGCTACACTGGAGCTAATATAGGCTGAACCCACCAGTTAGGAAACTGCCAATGTGAGCTTTAAGCTTGGCCATGAGCTGTTTCTTGTGGGGCTCGAGCTTCCCCACCATGTTAAGAAAATGGGCCAAACCAAATGCAAGGAGGGAGTGCTTTACTTGGAATACAATAGGTCCCCTAGCCCTAGGGCCATTCACAACAATTTCAGTATCAGAAGACTTGCAAATATCCACCACTAATTATTTCTAAATTGTAAAACAATTTGTGGGTAGAGATTGCGAGGCAAAGTTCAACTCAGTCTAGTTACAGATTGTGAGGCAAGGTTCAACTCAGTCTAGCTAGAGATTGTGAGGCAAGGTTCAACTCAGTCTAGCTAGAGATTGTGAGGCAAAGTTCAACTCAGTCTAGCTAGATATTGTGAGGTAAGGTTCAACTCAGTCTAGCTACAGATTGTGAGGCAGGGTTCAACTCAGTCTAGCTACAGATTGTGAGGCAAGGTTCAACTCAGTCTGAGGCAAGGTTCAACTCAGTCTAGCTACAGATTGTGAGGCAAGGTTCAACTCAGTCTAGCTACAGATTGTGAGGCAAGGTTCAACTCAGTCTAGCTACAGATTGTCAGGCAAGGTTCAACTCAGTCTAGCTACAGATTGTGAGGCAAGGTTCAACTCAGTCTAGCTACAATTGTGAGGCAAGGTTCAACTCAGTCTAGCTACAGATTGTGAGGCAAGGTTCAACTCAGTCTAGCTACAGATTGTGAGGCAGGATTCAACTCAGTCTAGCTAGAGATTGTGAGGCAAGGTTCAACTCAGTCTAGCTAGAGATTGTGAGGCAAGGTTCAACTCAGTCTAGCTACAGATTGTGAGGCAAGGTTCAACTCAGTCTAGATACAGATTGTGAGGCAAGGTTCAACTCAGTCTAGCTACAGATTGTGAGGCAAGGTTCAACTCAGTCTAGCTACAGATTGTGAGGCAAGGTTCAACTCAGTCTAGCTACAGATTGTGAGGCAAGGTTCAACTCAGTCTAGCTACAGATTGTGAGGCAAGGTTCAACTCAGTCTAGCTACAGATTGTGAGGCAAGGTTCAACTCAGTCTAGCTACAGATTGTGAGGCAAGGTTCAACTCAGTCTAGCTACAGATTGTGAGGCAAGGTTCAACTCAGTCTAGCTACAGATTGTGAGGCAAGGTTCAACTCAGTCTAGTTACAGATTGTGAGGCAAGGTTCAGCTCAGTCTAGCTACAGATTGTGAGGCAAGGTTCAACTCAGTCTAGCTACAGATTGTGAGGCAAGGTTCAACTCAGTCTAGCTACAGATTGTGAGGCAAGGTTCAACTCAGTCTAGCTACAGATTGTGAGGCAAGGTTCAACTCAGTCTAGCTACAGATTGTGAGGCAAGGTTCAACTCAGTCTAGCTACAGATTGTGAGGCAAGGTTCAACTCAGTCTAGCTACAGATTGTGAGGCAAGGTTCAACTCGGTCTAGCTACAGATTGTGAGGCAAGGTTCAGCTCAGTCTAGCTACAGATTGTGAGGCAAGGTTCAACTCAGTCTAGCTACAGATTGTGAGGCAAGGTTCAACTCAGTCTAGCTACAGATTGTGAGGCAAGGTTCAACTCAGTCTAGCTACAGATTGTGAGGCAAGATTATACTCAGTCTAGCTAGAGATTGTGAGGCAAGGTTCAACTCAGTCTAGCTACAGATTGTGAGGCAAGATTCAACTCAGTCTAGCTACAGATTGTGAGGCAAGGTTCAACTCAGTCTAGCTACAGATTGTGAGGCAAGGTTCAACTCAGTCTAGCTACAGATTGTGAGGCAAGGTTCAACTCAGTCTAGCTACAGATTGTGAGGCAAGATTCAACTCAGTCTAGCTACAGATTGTGAGGCAAGGTTCAACTCAGTCTAGCTACAGATTGTGAGGCATGGTTCAACTCAGTCTAGCTACAGATTGTGAGGCAAGGTTCAACTCAGTCTAGCTACAGATTATGAGGCAAGGTTCAACTCAGTCTAGCTACAGATTGTGAGGCAGGTAAGATTAAAGTCAGTCTAACTAGCTCACATGCTATATTATTGCAAACAAGTGATTGCTCAGTTGATTAAACTGAGAACCTTGTTCTTCTCTGTTATCTGGTTGGTGGAGTTCTCCTGCGTAATTGATTGTTACCAAGTCTTTGAAGGAGGCTATAGTAACTTGACCCTCAAGCAAAGAACTAACTCTAACAACTACAATAACAACCAGGTAAGGAAAGCTGGAGTCCTTATTCTTCTCGGCTGTTTGGTTAGTGGAGTTCTTCCTTGCCACAATGTTGAAGGAGGCCGAGCCACTACCAAGGGGCTGACTCAACAATAGCAACAACAAGATGTGTCAACAATGCTAAGGCCAATCAAATATATAACACTATCTAGAAACAACAGCAACAGCAACCAAACAAGAAAACATGCTCTTTAAAAAGCAACAATATATATTACACTGACTCATAAGAAAGGAAACATGACTGAGCCCCTTTTTGCCACACCCAGTTAGATAACCCTTTACCCTTTAAAATAATGTGTACATACAAAATAAAGTTCAGTGTACTGCAGTTAAGGCTCAAATCTAGGATCAATATATATTTTAATTTGGTAAAGGATTATCTAACTGGTAGTCCAGTTGACTTTCCCTATTGGTTTTTTTATTTTATTATTTATATTTATTATTTATTACATATACTATATTCATTAATATATGCTATACTATAAGCTATACTATATTCATTATAGCTATATACTATATTCATTATAGCTATACTATAAGCTATACTATATTCATTATAGCTATATACTATATTCATTATAGCTATACTATAAGCTATACTATATTATAGTATAAGGCCTCCCATGAATGCAATGGCATTGCCCCTTTGTATAGCCACAGATAATTGCTGGAACAGAAATTGGAATGCCTTCTCTTCACCAGTATGCTGCTTTATACTTTATAGTTTGTCCTAGTTCCCTTAGAAAGATCAAGGACTTTGGGCCAATGACAGCAAGGGTTTGTTCTTTAATATTATCATTCATCCTTCATTACTAATTCCCATATATACATTCATTCTTAAGTCATGTCAATTATTTAAGTGGTACTAATTACCACACATACATTCATTCTTTATTTAAATCTGCACTAGTTATCATACATCATTCTTTATTTAAATCTGCACTAATTATCATACATCATTCATTCTTAAAGGGGAGAGGTCTTATACAAATGAATGATAACATGTATATATATATAACTAATTAACACCGACTAAGGGAGGGGAGAGGGTCTGAAATGTGGCTCTGTTATAAAGTACCAATCTCTGCACACATTCATGCTATGGTCTGATTTACATACCTAAATGTAGCCAGTGCAGCTATGCTTTCTGGTGGTAGTTTTTGTTTAGCATACATGTTTATCTTTTGGAACTGCAGGTTGGAATGTGAAGTGAAATCGCCCCACAAACTCCGTTACAAATGCTACTTTCCAGCATCAAGTCTTGAGTGGCTATAGCAACTGTGACTGCTAGAGCAATACAAGCACTAAAGAGTGACAAAGAGATTTTTTTTAAACATGCTTTATAAGTTGACTTATGTTCACATAAAGGGGACACTATACTGATTCATATGTTGGTTTTGTATCTAATGTTATCTCACTCCTAGTCAGTGCTCATTAGCTATTATTATATCCACATGTCATCATTCAAGTCAGCTTCATTAGTATATACACACTCCAGAGTTTTGATTAGCCAGCTATGGAAGGCTATTAATTACTCTTATCACCATTCATCTCTGAACTAGGTCAGAGCTTTGAACACCAAGGACCTTCACAGTTCACATTCAAGAGTCATTCAAGGGTAGACTCTCTCAGCATGTGGATGCTGCAACATGAAACTGGCACTGGAAATTCAAAGTGATGCACACCTGTATTATTTGCATTAACATGATTATTTTGGCAAGTTAGAGCTAGCCCCAGGTGAGGATTTGCTGGCTGTTCTAGTGTCCAGCCAGTGCCTCTGCTTTAGCTATTGTCAGCAAGTTAGAGCTAGCTCTAGGTGAGGATTTGCTGGCTGTTCTAGTGCCCAGCCACTGGCTCTGCATTAGCTATTGTCAGCAAGTTAGAGCTAGCTCCAGGTGAGGATTTGCTGGCTGTTCTAGTGCCCAGCCAGTGCCTCTGCTTTAGCTATTGTTAGCAAGTTAGAGCTAGCTCCAGGTGAGGATTTGCTGGCTGTTCTAGTGTCCAGCCACTGGCTCTGCTTTACCTATTGTCAGCAAGTTAGAGCTAGCTCTAGGTGAGGATTTGCTGGCTGTTCTAGTGTCCAGCCAGTGCCTCTGCTTTAGCTAATGTCAGCAAGTTAGAGCTAGCTCTAGGTGAGGATTTGCTGGCTGTTCCAGTGTCCAGCCAGTGCCTCTGCTTTACCTATTGTTAGCAAGTTAGAGCTACAGTAGCAGCTATTGTTGTTCTTGATTCCTCAGGTTCTCCAAACCTTCCAAGTCGTCGACTTCAGCTCCATCCAAGTGTGCAAATGGTCCTCATCGCAATCCTTCTCATCAGCTTGAGCATGATTTTGACAAAATCTCTCTACTGGGTGCTTACTAGATGTATCCTGCCTAATCCTAGATCACTGAAAATAGTGTGGTGGGTGCTTGCTATATGGACAGTTCTCACTACATATTTCGCAGTGCATATGATACCTGTGGTGTAAGCAGCTCCATACAAATAGCACCTCCCGCTGTCACGTAGCCTCCATTAATGACAGGCTTCACCACGCGCACGAAGGGAGGGTTGTATGGGAACTTGTCGTCAAACATGAGGTGGAGGAGAACATGGTCCATGTCCATGGAAACCTTCAGCTTCTTGATGTCCTGCATGAGGGGGCTGTCTGGGTCCACCCTGTAATCAAGGCCCAATCATCAACCCATAACAACCCATGGCTAATGTCATCAAGATACTGCCTAATTTACAACTCAGGACACAATGCACAGATGTCCAAAAATGGTTTGTATATAGTAGTGGAGTTGGAGGTATGTATAGCTACCTGTATAGCTTGATGTTCCAATTATACAGACAGTCATCTATGAGCTCCACAGAATAGATGCCTGCAAGGACAGAAAGCAACACACACACACACTAATGATTCAAATACGAACACACGTCATCATTTATCACCAGGAGTCTGTGGAGATGTACATGTGTGGAGGTGTAGGGTGTGAACATGGCTAGGCACAAACGAACCTCTAGCTAGATAACATGAACTTTAACCAACACTATTTAATTAAGTTGTAAACACACACCACACATACACACACCACACATACACACACCACACATACCACACATACACACACCACACATACACACACCACACATACACACACCACACATACCACTTTTGTAGTTCTTAGATCTGTAAATGTCCTGAAGTTCTCGCATGAGTCTGTCTGTCGCTCGCACAGAGCCAGTGGCCTTGCCGTCTGCAAGGTACTCTTGTCTGGTGTTCATACGCACACGCTCCAGGATGACACGGTTCTCATCCGCTATGCCAGAGTCTCCTCCCATGTCCTCCATATCACTAAACACCAGAACAACAAATGTGTGTGTGTGGGGGGGGGGGGTGAATGAGGAGAGGAGTATAGAGTAGAGAATGATAAGGGAGAGTTGGTTATAGATCTGCACAGATCCTGTGACATGGTGGGACTCTCTAAATAGATGCTGTGACATAGTGGGACTCTCTAAATAGATGCTGTGACATGCTGGGACTCTCTAAATAGATGCTGTGACATGGTGGGACTCTCTAAATAGATGCTGTGACATGGTGGGACTCTCTAAATAGCTTCTGTGACATGCTGGGTTCTAGCAAGTCCTTGATTCTGCTCATAATAGTCGCCTACTGCTAATAATATAACTGAGTTTCCTTGTTACATTCCTCCATCTTACCTCCATCTCCCTCCCTCTTCATCCCTTTGCCCACCCCACTCCCTCTCCTCATTCCCTCTCTCCACACTCCTCTCTCCTCCCACCCCCTCCCTCCCATTAACCCTGTCACAGAATCTATATAGAGTCCCACCATGACATAGAATCTATATAGAGTGCCACCATGACATAGAATCTATATAGAGTGCCACCATGCCACACAATCTATATCGAGTCCTACCATGCACACAATATATACAGAGTCCCACCATGCCGCAGAATCTACATGTATAGAGTCCCACTGTGCCACAGAATCATTAGAGATCCACCATGCCACAGAATCTATATAGAGTCCCACTGTGCCACAGAATCTATAAGAGTCCCACTGACAGAATCTGTATAGAGTGCCACCATGCCAAGAGTCCCACTGTGCCACAGAATCTATATAGAGTCCCACTGACAGAATCTATATAGAGTGCCACCATTGCCTTGGCTGATCACGTTGCAGCTGAAGTCTTTAATTAATGCACACACTTCAGTGCCGTCACATCAGCTGTGAACTACGTAGGATTCGTGCGCATAGCTAACTCACTCCTATTATAGCCCCCTAATTAAAGTTCACACACTAAAAACCTATCCACACTAGAACTTGCAAGCTATTTTACATCTTTGGCACCAAATAAGAAGATGTGAATTTGGTTGGAGCAGGTCTCTGTACTGAGTGAGTATACACACACGCACACAATTCCTGGAATCCTCGTGCACTAAGACCACCAAGACTCTCTCTCACACCACACTTCAACACTCACCTATTCTCACTCACACTCGCCTATTCTCACACACACTCACCTATTCTCACACACACACACTCTCACTCACCTATTCACACACACACACACTCACTAACCTATTCTCACACACACTCTCACTAACCTATTCTCACACACACACACACTCACTAACCTATTCTCACACACGCACACTCTCACTAACCTATTCACACACACACACACACTCTCACTAACCTATTCTCACACACACACACACTCACTAACCTATTCCCACACACACACTCTCACTAACCTATTCTCACACACACACTCACTCTCACTAACCTATTCTCACACACACACTCTCACTAACCTATTCACACACACACACTCTCACTAACCTATTCTCACACACACACACTCTCACTAACCTATTCCCACACACACACACTCTCACTAACCTATTCACACACACACTCACTCTCACTAACCTATTCACACACACACACACTCTCACTAACCTATTCTCACACACACACACTCTCACTAACCTATTCTCACACACACACACACTCTCACTAACCTATTCCCACACACACACACTCTCACTAACCTATTCACACACACACTCACTCTCACTAACCTATTCACACACACACACACTCTCACTAACCTATTCTCACACACACTCACTCTCACTAACCTATTCTCACACACACACTCTCACTAACCTATTCACACACACACACTTATTCACACACACACACTCTCACTAACCTATTCACACACACACACACTCTCACTAACCTATTCTCACACACACACACACTCTCACTAACCTATTCACACACACACACACACTCTCACTAACCTATTCACACACTCACTCTCACTAACCTATTCTCACACACACTCACACTCTCACTAACCTATTCTCACACACACACACTCTCACTAACCTATTCACACACACACTCTCACTAACCTATTCTCACACACACACACACACTCACTAACCTATTCTCACACACACTCACTCTCACTAACCTATTCTCACACACACACTCACTCACTTATTCTCACACACACACTCTCACTAACCTATTCACACACACACACTCTCACTAACCTATTCTCACACACACACTCTCACTAACCTATTCTCACACACACACACTCTCACTAACCTATTCTCACACACACACTCTCACTAACCTATTCTCACACACACACTCACTCTCACTAACCTATTCTCACACACACACACACTCTCACTAACCTATTCTCACACACACACTCTCACTAACCTATTCTCACACACACACACTCTCACTAACCTATTCTCACACACACACACACTCTCACTAACCTATTCTCACACACACACTCTCACTAACCTATTCACACACACACACACTCTCACTAACCTATTCCCACACACACACACTCTCACTAACCTATTCACACACACACTCACTCTCACTAACCTATTCCCACACACACACACTCTCACTAACCTATTCTCACACACACACTCACTCTCACTAACCTATTCTCACTCACACTCACTCTCACTAACCTATTCTCACACACACACACTCTCACTAACCTATTCACACACACACACACTCTCACTAACCTATTCTCACACACACACACTCTCACTAACCTATTCTCACACACACACTCACTCTCACTAACCTATTCTCACTCACACTCACTCTCACTAACCTATTCTCACACACACACACTCTCACTAACCTATTCACACACACACACACTCTCACTAACCTATTCTCACACACACACACTCTCACTAACCTATTCACACACACATACTCTCACTAACCTATTCTCACACACACACACACTCTCTCACTAACCTATTCACACACACACACTCTCACTAACCTATTCTCACACACACTCCCTCTCACTAACCTATTCACACACACACACACACATACACACACACACTCACTCACTAAAGGCCTCTCCACACTGCACACAAAATAAGATGGTTCCTATCCAGATCTTTGGAGATGGTTAGGATCTGGATAAATCCTGTCCACACAGGCGTAAGGATTATTCACTGGTCAGCAACAGTGGATTCACACATTTGTTCATGTGTTAACCGATTAACTGTGTTATTAAAAATTGTATTATAATGCGTGGGGCGGAGTTATATTCAAGTGACTGCCTCCTCGTTCAGTGCAAGAGAGAGAGGGGGGAAATGCCTGAAGCTTCCACTCGAGTTTGAAAAACTTCGACTATCATCTGCCTGGCTTCCAGATTATGGAAATAATCTAGTCTGCCTTCTTTTTATTGGCCATTGAAGTTGGTGCTTCTCAATCTCATAGGCTCTTTTCAACGTTGAGGCAAATGTTTAGCTAACAATTGACTTTTGTGATGCTCCTTCTCCTATAGAAACATGCAGAGGTGGAGTGTTGAAAGCTCCTAGATGGTGGATCACGCCAAGCGCTAACAATGAAGGTATCCAACTATAATTCTGTATGTCAATGTGTAGCTAGCTAGCTAGCTTATCTTGTTAGATCGAGCTGTAGGGCTTAGGCATGCTAGTAATGGATTCTTATAAGCAAGTGCCCTCTTTTCTAGTAGTGCATTATTAACTATTTTTTTAGTGCAACAATCTTCACTAAAATTGCTATCAACATCAATTGGTGTCAACTGCATTCAAAGCCTACACACGCACAATCACCTATTCTCACATACACTCCTTCTCACTCACTTATTTCTCATTCACTCACACACACTCATTCACATCCTCACTCTCAAACACTGTCACACACTCACTCTTGACACACTCACCCACACATACTCCCATATCTCACTCACACATATATACTCCTCAAATGCACGTCACACTTTCTGCATGTGTTGGTTCATATACACTTGTCCACACGGCGCATGTCAGGACTCAGCTGCCATCTGGGTCTCTGTGGGTCAGTGGTAAGCATATTTATAACCTGCCTTGCCAAACAAGCTCTGTTTAAAACACTGACTATTGCAGCATGATTTGCATGCTGTGGTTGTATGCGAGTACACAACCACCATATGTGCTCCACATAGTAACTCCACCAGGAAGCTGGAATATCCTTACATGTATTAGCACTACAACAGAATGACCATAAACAGTCACTCTCCATCACAAACACAACAACGAAGGAAGATTCCCAAATCACCTCGGCCAGATGTGTACCATTCAGTAAAAACCCATCAACATTACAACTTTTGGATTTCATTGTAAAGAAGAATGTCTATAAAGCCGTTTGACGTTTGATGAAGCATTTTTTTTTTTTTGACCTGGTAGAGCTCTTGCAAAATCAGAGCCCCCAAATTCCAAGTGTATTTCTTGTCACCGACCCTGACCTGACCTACCTAACCGGCAATGCTTATAAGTCTTTTTAGCAGCAAGAGCGATCTATTGATGCTAACATACAGAAGCAGTTAAGGAGCCTTGAACATCTCCCCTTGCTTTCAACTCCACGCACCCCCTCCCCACCCTGGGTGAGGGCGTCTAGTGAAGGGTGAACTAGCCCTACATCACACCACAAAACAAACTGCCAACAACAGTCAGTAACATTCTTTGAATAGACGGAGATCTCTTCTAAAAATGACGCGTCGCAATGTATGTCCTTTTGTCGTCACGGAGCCACTTGTACCAAAAGGTATCAACGAAATCCAAAGTTCAAAAGAAAGAACGGTGAAAGGAGATGATGCTAGCAGCTCTAGAATTAGTTGGAAGCCATGGTGATAGCATCCCTGGCACACTCCACCACTACAGAGCACTTGAGCTTCATGGAGCCTTCTGATGAGGTCTATTCTCACCCACCGAGGTTAGTCAAATACGTACACCTGGCCTGTTTCCAACCCAGAACATCTTGCAACATTGTGTGGAAATTCACAACATACTCTAGGAAAGATACCTAATGTCTCTGTCATCACCCTACCACACAGTATTGGGAACATCACCAACACCTGTCCACAGTGCAAGGTGGCCTCAGGCCTTTGCAGGAGAGACCAGCACCAATGTACGCCATCCTGAACACTTACAGTGCAAGGTGGCCTCAGGCCTATGCAGGCAAGACCGTACGTCATCCTAAGCACTTATGGACTAGGTGGCCTGTGCAGAGGAGACCAGCAGCAATGTACGCCATCCTACACACTTATGTGCTAGGTGGCCTGCAGGGGTGACCAGTAGCAATGTACGCCATCCTACACACTTATGTGCTAGGTGGCCTGTAGGGGTGACCAGTAGCAATGTACACCATCCTACACACTTATGTGCTAGGTGGCCTGCAGGGGAGACCAGTAGCAATGTACGCCATCCTACACACTTATGTGCTAGGTGGCCTGTAGGGGTGACCAGTAGCAATGTACATCATCCTACACACTTATGTGCTAGGTGGCCTGCAGGGGAGACCAGTAGCAATGTACACCATCCTACACACTTATGTGCTAGGTGGCCAGAGACCTCCATGGCATCAGCAACAGGCAAGGATCTGAATAGGCAAGGCATCACACACCTCCAAAAGACTTGCAGCCACAATCAAACATATATATACATACACCTCTCAAACACGCACTCCCTTCCACACACACACCTCCCCCAAAGGCACCCACTTCCCCTACCACTCTCTCCATCTCTTTTCCAACGCGCATCACACCTCTCCTATACATACATACAGTCATCCTTCCCCACACACACCAGACTCTCACACACTTTCACCCAATTATAGCTTCCTTTTACCCCCCCCCCCCCCCCCCACACACACACACACACTTTACCCTGAATGAAGGTCCACATCTTCATCTCCGAACATGTCACCAAACTCTTCGTCATCATCGTCCACATCATCGACATCCTCTGGCTCAGACAGCTCCTATAACAAGGAGGTGTGGTCAGGGCAAAGTGATGTAGATCATGAGCGAGGAATAGGTATAAAGTATGAGGCAATTGGCAAAAGCGTTAATAGCCATCTCCTGGCAGACATCCTGACTGGGTTAATTTTACATACTCAATAGATTGCAAGAGGGTATTATCAGTTCATGATATTATTCAGTTCCTCCTCTTGCCAGACATCCTGTGTTAACTTAACTGCACAGCCTCAATTGGACGGCGTGTGTTCAGTTGATGAACCCTTTGCCCTCATATCAAGGGGACACTTGGTTATTTTAGCATGGTGGACAGGTATGCACCTAATATGTAGATCACCTGATCTCGCTTGGCTATTGCTTGCGTGCATTCGTCCACTACTACATCTTCCTTCCAGGACATCTTCATCACTGAACCAGAAGGCTCAGTCTCTCCATGTCTTCATCGTGGGGTTTGCTGGCAAGATACATCATCACTAGTCTATGCCTTCATCGAGGAGTTTGCTGGCCAGAGAGACCCTCACTAGTCTCTCCATGTCTTCATCGAGGAGGTTGCTGGCCAGAGACATCATCACATAGTCTCTCCAAGTCTTCATCGTGGGGTTTGCTGGCAAGATACATCGTCACTAGTCTCTCCATGTCTTCATCGAGGAGGTTGCTGGCCAGAGAGACCACACTGGTCTCTCCATGTCTTCGTAGTAAAGGTTGGCAATCCCATGTGTGACAGCTGCTGCTGCACCGGCTGCTACCTGCCCAGTTCAGTTTGGATGTTGTCGTCATCTGTTTACAGAAATGCTACAACTTTTGTAGGATCTGATGAGTACTGCATGGATGTTTCTCAGCAATTCTACTCACATATTCCGCTCTCCGAGAGACTACCAATATATATATATATATATATAATATGCTGCGTGTTTTAAACTGAGCTGGCTGGATTCCTCTGATAAGCATGTGCACTGCAAGTATAGCAAGTTAGCGCCGTCTCCTCGCGGAGGCCCATTTTCTACCAAACTCTTCAAGGGTGCAGGTTATTCAGGTTGAGGCACTAATTAATGTAAATGGCACCCAATGCTCAGTTGACACCCGACTTCACACCAAAAGGTGTCTAAGACTATGGGATACATTCTACAATGCCTCCAATTAGCCAGCAAAGAGAGCGAGCTACTCACCACGGAGGAGAATGATCGAGGATTGTACCCCCGTGCAAGCTTATGCTAACTAGCTGCGTAATTATTGCACGCTGATCACCTGAAGAGCTCCCTGTCCTAAATATGAATGGGTCACCTGTCCTAAATATGAATGGGTCACCTGTCCTAAATATGAATGGGTCACCTGTCCTAAATATGAATGGGTCACCTGTCCTAAATATGAATGGGTCACCTGTCCTAAATATGAATGGGTCACCTGTCCTAAATATGAATGGGTCACCTGTCCTAAATATGAAGGGATCACCCGTCCTAAATATGAATGGGTCACCTGTCCTAAATATGAATGGGTCACCTGTCCTAAATATGAATGGGTCACCTGTCCTAAATATGAATGGGTCACCCGTCCTAAATATGAATGGGTCACCTGTCCTAAATATGAATGGGTCACCTGTCCTAAATATGAATGGGTCACCCGTCCTAAATATGAATGGGTCACCTGTCCTAAATATGAATGGGTCACCTGTCCTAAATATGAATGGGTCACCTGTCCTAAATATGAGCAGGTGGCTGTCGTGTTTATGAAGAGGCAAGTGTGAGCTAACAGTCCAAGGTTCATAGGGAACTTTTCTTGGAAAGAGAAAGGAGGAAATGGTTGGTGTGCATTTGAGAGGGAGGGGAATTTCCGTTAATGGCGATATCCTCCTCCTTCCCCTTCATTCCTTATGAAATTCTACAATTACGTGGTGGTCATAGTTTCTCACCGTACATTTAGAAACATTTAGAAAAATCCTTCAAGTGATGAGTAATTCCAGAGTTCAAGCATGGAACCAAATGAAATGATGTTATAGAAAGAGAGAGAGAGAGGTGGACTAGTGTTGGGAGAGAGAGATGGACTGGTGTTGGGAGAGAGAGATGGACTGATGTTGGGAGAGAGAGATGGACTGGTGTTGGGGAGAGAGATGGACTGGTGTTGGGAGAGAGAGATGGACTGGTGTTGGGAGAGAGATGGACTGGTGTTGGGAGAGAGAGATGGACTGATGTTGGGGAGAGAGATGGACTGATGTTGGGAGAGAGATGGACTGGTGTTGGGAGAGAGAGATGGACTGGTGTTGGGAGAGAGATGGACTGGTGTTGGGGAGAGAGATGGACTGGTGTTGGGAGAGAGAGATGGACTGATGTTGGGGAGAGAGATGGACTGGTGTTGGGGAGAGAGATGGACTGATGTTGGGAGAGAGAGATGGACTGGTGTTGGGGAGAGAGAGATGGACTGGTGTTGGGGAGAGAGATGGACTGGTGTTGGGAGAGAGATGGACTGGTGTTGGGGAGAGAGATGGACTGATGTTGGGAGAGAGAGATGGACTGGTGTTGGGGAGAGAGAGATGGACTGGTGTTGGGGAGAGAGAGATGGACTGGTGTTGGGAGAGAGATGGACTGATGTTGGGGAGAGAGATGGACTGGTGTTGGGAGAGAGAGATGGACTGGTGTTGGGAGAGAGAGATGGACTGGTGTTGGGGAGAGAGATGGACTGGTGTTGGGAGAGAGAGATGGACTGGTGTTGGGAGAGAGAGATGGACTGGTGTTGGGGAGAGAGATGGACTGGTGTTGGGAGAGAGATGGACTGGTGTTGGGGAGAGAGATGGACTGGTGTTGGGAGAGAGAGATGGACTGGTGTTGGGGGAGAGAGATGGACTGGTGTTGGGAGAGAGAGATGGACTGGTGTTGGGGAGAGAGATGGACTGGTGTTGGGAGAGAGATGGACTGGTGTTGGAGAGAGAGATGGACTGGTGTTGGGAGAGAGAGATGGACTGGTGTTGGGAGAGAGAGATGGACTGGTGTTGGGGAGAGAGATGGACTGGTGTTGGGGAGAGAGATGGACTTGTGTTGGGAGAGAGAGATGGACTGGTGTTGGGGAGAGAGAGATGGACTGGTGTTGGGAGAGAGAGATGGACTGGTGTTGGGAGAGAGAGATGGACTGGTGTTGGGAGAGAGAGATGGACTGATGTTGGGGAGAGAGATGGACTGGTGTTGGGAGAGAGAGATGGACTGGTGTTGGGGAGAGAGATGGACTGGTGTTGGGAGAGAGAGATGGACTGGTGTTGGGGAGAGAGATGGACTGGTGTTGGGGAGAGAGATGGACTGGTGTTGGGAGAGAGATGGACTGGTGTTGGGGAGAGAGATGGACTGGTGTTGGGAGAGAGAGATGGACTGGTGTTGGGAGAGAGAGATGGACTGGTGTTGGGAGAGAGATGGACTGGTGTTGGGAGAGAGAGATGGACTGGTGTTGGGAGAGAGAGATGGACTGGTGTTGGGAGAGAGAGATGGACTGGTGTTGGGAGAGAGAGATGGACTGATGTTGGGGAGAGAGATATGGACTGGTGTTGGGGAGAGAGATGGACTGGTGTTGGGAGAGAGAGATGGACTGATGTTGGGAGAGAGAGATGGACTGGTGTTGGGAGAGAGATGGACTGGTGTTGGGGAGAGAGATGGACTGGTGTTGGGGAGAGAGAGATGGACTGATGTTGGGAGAGAGAGATGGACTGATGTTGGGAGAGAGATGGACTGGTGTTGGGAGAGAGAGATGGACTGGTGTTGGGAGAGAGATGGACTGGTGTTGGGGAGAGAGATGGACTGATGTTGGGAGAGAGAGATGGACTGATGTTGGGGAGAGAGATGGACTGGTGTTGGGGAGAGAGAGATGGACTGGTGTTGAGAGGGAGAGATGGACTGGTGTTGGGAGAGAGAGATGGACTGGTGTTGGGGAGAGAGATGGACTGATGTTGGGGAGAGAGAGATGGACTGGTGTTGGGAGAGAGAGATGGACTGGTGTTGGGAGAGAGATGGACTGGTATTGGGAGAGAGAGATGGACTGGTGTTGGGGAGAGAGATGGACTGGTGTTGGGAGAGAGAGATGGACTGGTGTTGGGAGAGAGAGATGGACTGGTGTTGGGGAGAGAGATGGACTGGTGTTGGGGAGAGAGATGGACTGGTGTTGGGAGAGAGAGATGGACTGGTGTTGGGAGAGAGATGGACTGGTGTTGGGAGAGAGATGGACTGGTGTTGGGAGAGAGAGATGGACTGGTGTTGGGAGAGAGAGATGGACTGGTGTTGGGGAGAGAGATGGACTGGTGTTGGGGAGAGAGATGGACTGGTGTTGGGAGAGAGAGATGGACTGGTGTTGGGAGAGAGATGGACTGGTGTTGGGAGAGAGATGGACTGGTGTAGAGAGAGAGAGATGGACTGGTGTTGGGGAGAGAGATATGGACTGGTGTTGGGAGAGAGAGATGGACTGGTGTTGGGGAGAGAGATGGACTGGTGTTGGGAGAGAGAGATGGACTGGTGTTGGGAGAGAGAGATGGACTGGTGTTGGGGAGAGAGATGGACTGGTGTAGAGAGAGAGAGAGAGATGGATTGGTGTTGGGAGAGAGATGGACTGGTGTTGGGAGAGAGAGATGGACTGGTGTTGGGAGAGAGAGATGGACTGGTGTTGGGGAGAGAGATGGACTTGTGTTGGGGAGAGAGATGGACTGGTGTTGGGAGAGAGAGATGGACTGGTGTTGGGAGAGAGATGGACTGGTGTTGGGAGAGATGGTGTTGGGAGAGAGAGATGGACTGGTGTTGGGGAGAGAGATGGACTGATGTTGGGAACGAGAGATGGACTGGTGTTGGGGAGAGAGATGGACTGGTGTTGGGGAGAGAGATGGACTGGTGTTGGGAGAGAGAGATGGACTGGTGTTGGGGAGAGAGATGGACTGGTGTTGGGAGAGAGAGATGGACTGATGTTGGGGAGAGAGAGATGGACTGGTGTTGGAGAGAGAGATGGACTGGTGTTGGGAGAGAGAGATGGACTGGTGTTGGGAGAGAGAGATGGACTGGTGTTGGGAGAGAGAGATGGACTGATGTTGGGAGAGAGAGATGGACTGGTGTTGGGAGAGAGAGATGGACTGGTGTTGGGAGAGAGAGATGGACTGGTGTTGGGAGAGAGATGGACTAGTGTTGGGGAGAGAGATGGACTGGTGTTGGGGGAGAGAGATGGACTGGTGTTGGGAGAGAGAGATGGACTGGTGTTGGGAGAGAGATGGACTGGTGTTGGGGAGAGAGATGGACTGGTGTTGGGAGAGAGAGATGGACTTGTGTTGGGGAGAGAGATGGACTGATGTTGGGAGAGAGAGATGGACTTGTGTTGGGGAGAGAGATGGACTGGTGTTGGGAGAGAGAGATGGACTGGTGTTGGGGAGAGAGATGGACTGATGTTGGGAGAGAGAGATGGACTGGTGTTGGGGAGAGAGATGGACTGGTGTTGGGAGAGAGAGATGGACTGGTGTTGGGGAGAGAGAGATGGACTGGTGTTGGGGAGAGAGATGGACTGGTGTTGGGAGAGAGATGGACTGGTGTTGGGAGAGAGAGATGGACTAGTGTTGGGAGAGAGATGGAGTAGTGTTGGGGAGAGAGATGGACTGGTGTTGGGAGAGAGATGGACTGGTGTTGGGGAGAGAGATGGACTGGTGTTGGGAGAGAGAGATGGACTGGTGTTGGGAGAGAGAGATGGACTGGTGTTGGGAGAGAGAGATGGACTGGTGTTGGGGAGAGAGATGGACTGGTGTTGGGGAGAGAGATGGACTGGTGTTGGGAGAGAGAGATGGACTGGTGTTGGGGAGAGAGAGATGGACTGGTGTTGGGGAGAGAGAGAGACTGGTGTTGGGAGAGATAGATGGACTGGTGTTGGGGAGAGAGAGATGGACTGGTGTTGGGGAGAGAGATGGACTGGTGTTGGGGAGAGAGATGGACTGGTGTTGGGGAGAGAGAGATGGACTGGTGTTGGGAGAGAGGGATGGACTGGTGTTGGGAGAGAGATGGACTGGTGTTGGGAGAGAGAGATGGACTTGTGTTGGGGAGAGAGATGGACTGATGTTGGGAGAGAGATGGACTGGTGTTGGGGAGAGAGAGATGGACTTGTGTTGGGGAGAGAGATGGACTGGTGTTGGGAGAGAGAGATGGACTGGTGTTGGGGAGAGAGATGGACTGGTGTTCGGAGAGAGAGATGGACTGGTGTTGGGAGAGAGATGGACTGGTGTTGGGGAGAGAGAGATGGACTGGTGTTGAGAGAGAGAGATGGACTGGTGTTGGGGAGAGATGGTGTTGGAGAGAGAGATGGACAAGTGTTGGGGAGAGAGATGGACTGGTGTTGGGAGAGAGATGGACTGGTGTTGGGAGAGAGAGATGGACTGGTGTTGGGGAGAGAGATGGACTGGTGTTGGGGAGAGAGATGGACTGGTGTTGGGGAGAGAGAGATGGACTTGTGTTGGGGAGAGAGATGGACTAGTGTTGGGAGAGAGAGATGGACTGGTGTTGGGAGAGAGATGGACTGGTGTTGGGGAGAGATGGACTAGTGTTGGGGAGAGAGATGGACTGGTGTTGGGAGAGAGAGATGGACTGATGTTGGGAGAGATAGATGGACTGGTGTTGGGAGAGAGAGATGGACTGGTGTTGGGGAGAGAGAGATGGACTGGTGTTGGGGAGAGAGATGGACTGGTGTTGGGGAGAGAGATGGACTGGTGTTGGGGAGAGAGATGGACTGGTGTTGGGAGAGAGAGATGGACTAGTGTTGGGGAGAGAGATGGACTGGTGTTGGGGGAGAGAGATGGACTGGTGTTGGGGAGAGAGATGGACTGGTGTTGGGAGAGAGAGATGGACTGGTGTTGGGAGAGAGAGATGGACTGGTGTTGGGGAGAGAGATGGACTGGTGTTGGGGAGAGAGAGATGGACTGGTGTTGGGAGAGAGAGATGGACTGGTATTGGGGAGAGAGAGATGGACTGGTGTTGGGAGAGAGAGGTGGACTGATGTTGGGGAGAGAGATGGACTGGTGTTGGGGAGAGAGATGGACTGGTGTTGGGAGAGAGAGATGGACTGGTGTTGGGAGAGAGAGATGGACTGGTGTTGGGAGAGAGATGGACTGGTATTGGGAGAGAGAGATGGACTGGTGTTGGGGAGAGAGATGGACTGGTGTTGGGAGAGAGAGATGGACTGGTGTTGGGAGAGAGAGATGGACTGGTGTTGGGAAGAGAGAGATGGACTGGTGTTGGGGAGAGAGATGGACTGGTGTTGGGAGAGAGATGGACTGGTGTTGGGAGAGATGGACTGGTGTTGGGAGAGAGATGGATTTGTTGGGGTTTTGTTGGAGAGTGTTAGGACAGACTCTACAAGCACAGGAATAGCAGCTGAGGATCAGTTAATCCGAGGGTGTGGCAGGTCATTGTGGACAGAGCTTGCGCGGTAAAATCGACTAGAGCAATTATAAAAGTCAGGCCAGCAAGTGGGTGTGGTCTGTGTGGGACACAGTAGTATTTGCTGACATAATGTGCAAAAAGAAGTTATCAATAATCTACCAAATACTTCTTGTCTCCGTTTCCTCCATAAGAATGTGCGAGTTCTCTTCATAAGCTGCCTATAAGCTGCCTATGTAGCTGTGCATACTATTCAATGGCGTGCTCTATTATTTCAACATGACCAACAGGCATATGCATAATAGTTGTATGAGGGCACTGAATTGACAATTATTGAGTAACAGTCTAGCCATCATCTCTCTCCTAGTCTCGTCTTCTTCAAAGTCAGCTTCGTCGCTTGTGAAGGGATCATCATTGTCCGTCTCTCCCTTGGATGTCCCACTGGCGATGTTCGCTGCAGCTAGTTGCCAGGGCTTTAAATAGTGAATTGTGTCATCATGAGACCCATCTGTCTCGACTAACATGCTGGAACTGATTGATTATCACTTCAGTGGTGACAGGTTGTCAAGCTTTCTTCACCCTCCAGACAGCATTTGCTCTGGAGCTTTCATACCTCCTGCGGTGTCATCGAGATGCATACTATTTTCGTTCCAGATAGTAACTAGTGCATGGTCTAATTGAGGGCACGTTCTGTCCTAGGGAATACGCTAGGTTTGTCTGAGATCTTGTGAACATGTAGAATACCAACCATAAGTTGTTCAGTCATCTTGTGACTGTGGAAGATCCACTCGGACACATTGTACTGAATGACTGTAACACTGTAACACTTGTGCTGATCCACTGGTGCTGATCCACTGGTGCTGATCCACTGGTGCTGATCCACTGGTGCTGATCCACTGGTGCTGATCCACTGGTGCTGATCCACTGGTGCTGATCCACTGGTGCTGATCCACTGGTGCTGATCCACTGGTGCTGATCCACTGGTGCTGATCCACTGGTGCTGATCCACTGGTGCTGATCCACTGGTGCTGATCCACTGGTGCTGATCCACTGGTGCTGATCCACTGGTGCTGATCCACTGGTGCTGATCCACTGGTGCTGATCCACTGGTGCTGATCCACTGGTGCTGATCCACTGGTGCTGATCCACTGGTGCTGATCCACTGGTGCTGATCCACTGGTGCTGATCCACTGGTGCTGATCCACTGGTGCTGATCCACTGGTGCTGATCCACTGGTGCTGATCCACTGGTGCTGATCCACTGGTGCTGATCCACTGGTGCTGATCCACTGGTGCTGATCCACTGGTGCTGATCCACTGGTGCTGATCCACTGGTGCTGATCCACTGGTGCTGATCCACTGGTGCTGATCCACTGGTGCTGATCCACTGGTGCTGATCCACTGGTGCTGATCCACTGGTGCTGATCCACTGGTGCTGATCCACTGGTGCTGATCCACTGGTGCTGATCCACTGGTGCTGATCCACTGGTGCTGATCCACTGGTGCTGATCCACTGGTGCTGATCCACTGGTGCTGATCCACTGGTGCTGATCCACTGGTGCTGATCCACTGGTGCTGATCCACTGGTGCTGATCCACTGGTGCTGATCCACTGGTGCTGATCCACTGGTGCTGATCCACTGGTGCTGATCCACTGGTGCTGATCCACTGGTGCTGATCCACTGGTGCTGATCCACTGGTGCTGATCCACTGGTGCTGATCCACTGGTGCTGATCCACTGGTGCTGATCCACTGGTGCTGATCCACTGGTGCTGATCCACTGGTGCTGATCCACTGGTGCTGATCCACTGGTGCTGATCCACTGGTGCTGATCCACTGGTGCTGATCCACTGGTGCTGATCCACTGGTGCTGATCCACTGGTGCTGATCCACTGGTGCTGATCCACTGGTGCTGATCCACTGGTGCTGATCCACTGGTGCTGATCCACTGGTGCTGATCCACTGGTGCTGATCCACTGGTGCTGATCCACTGGTGCTGATCCACTGGTGCTGATCCACTGGTGCTGATCCACTGGTGCTGATCCACTGGTGCTGATCCACTGGTGCTGATCCACTGGTGCTGATCCACTGGTGCTGATCCACTGGTGCTGATCCACTGGTGCTGATCCACTGGTGCTGATCCACTGGTGCTGATCCACTGGTGCTGATCCACTGGTGCTGATCCACTGGTGCTGATCCACTGGTGCTGATCCACTGGTGCTGATCCACTGGTGCTGATCCACTGGTGCTGATCCACTGGTGCTGATCCACTGGTGCTGATCCACTGGTGCTGATCCACTGGTGCTGATCCACTGGCGCTGATCCACTGGCGCTGATCCACTGGCGCTGATCCACTGGCGCTGATCCACTGGCGCTGATCCACTGGCGCTGATCCACTGGCGCTGATCCACTGGCGCTGATCCACTGGCGCTGATCCACTGGCGCTGATCCACTGGCGCTGATCCACTGGCGCTGATCCACTGGCGCTGATCCACTGGCGCTGATCCACTGGCGCTGATCCACTGGCGCTGATCCACTGGCGCTGATCCACTGGCGCTGATCCACTGGCGCTGATCCACTGGCGCTGATCCACTGGCGCTGATCCACTGGCGCTGATCCACTGGCGCTGATCCACTGGCGCTGATCCACTGGCGCTGATCCACTGGCGCTGATCCACTGGCGCTGATCCACTGGCGCTGATCCACTGGCGCTGATCCACTGGCGCTGATCCACTGGCGCTGATCCACTGGCGCTGATCCACTGGTGCTGATCCACTGGTGCTGATCCACTGGTGCTGATCCACTGGTGCTGATCCATGATCCACTGGTGCCGATCCACTGGTGCTGATCGTGCGACTCCTAATAGCCACACCCATAAAGTATTGGAAGTGGTCCCGGCCAAAGCTAGACTGGCCAGACACTCCCCTGTGAGGGCGTGGCCATGCAAGTCAAGTTTTCCTGAGTGTTCCCTGAGTATTCAGCAAGGGGATGAAGTTGGACTCTGCCAGCTAACTCCACTTCTAGCTGGTGTAATCCAGGGCAGGTCTTATAAGCCCTACCTAACATACTTAATGAAGACTTGCTAATAACGTAAGCAAATTTCTTGGCAATTCCAACACTTCCCTAATTATTATTTTTAGGGGGGGGGATTATACTCACACTTGTACATCAGGTAAATATTTGCAGTGACCTTCACTAAGAAACTTATGCATTACCGTAATAGTGATGTTAAGTTGGGAACTTACAGCAGCAGTCAACAAGAAAATAGCCACTCGATACTATCAGGTGCTTAAAACAATGAGCTTGTGGGTGTACAAACCTTGACCACCATTTGTGCATGCACATTTTCTGCTGTTGTGTGCGCAAGAATCAAGAAACCAAACAAGTCTGTACTTCTTGTGCCAGTTTTCGTGGAAAAATCTGACAACGTCGAGGTTCTCTTCCTGGCATAACTGAATGGGAGGATCATCCGTCAACACTTGCTGCATGCCTCTGCCTTTTCCAGATCCCTTCTCACTACAATTAGATAAGTTTGGCTAAACTGCAGACCTCGTGCTCTATGCGTTATGAAGAGGACGCGTATTGTGCGTACCCAATCCCCGCTTCTGCTTTGGGCGAGCAAGTGCGTTGGCTTAATAAATATAATCTTGAAACCAACAGTCAAGTAGGTCCTTAACAAAGAAACAGGTGCTTGATATAGATCAACCAGCATTTACAGTATGTGGCAAGATTCATTGGAGGTGGTTACAAACGAAGATGACCACTACCAACAACTGAGTAGTTTGGCAGGCATGGGCATTAAATAGAGCATAATTATGTTTAAGTGGCCACATGAAAGTACATGGATGGGTTCAAGCTAACAGGAATACAAGTCCATTAAACTCCTGCCAATATGGTGTGTATGTATGTGTGTGCATGTGTCTCTTAGTGTAGGTGGTTCACTTCATACATTGATCCAGTAGTGAGCTAAGCATTACCGAGTGGAACAAAAGTGCAAGCATTAAGGTTGGCAGGGGGGAAAAGAACTCATTGCACTATCTCACTGAAGATGTGCTTCATTGGCTAATTGCCGAAGTATTGCCATAGCAATAGATTAATGCATGTGTCTACTAGCTAGGCCTGACCACTGCATGTGTCTAGCTACTGATCACTGCATGTGTCTAGCTAGGCCAGACCACTGCATGTGTCTAGCTACTGATCACTGCACGTGTCTAGCTAGGACTGACAACTGCATGTGTCTAGCTAGGCCAGACAATTGCATGTGTCTAGCTAGGCCTGACCACTGCATGTGTCTAGCTAGGCCTGACCACTGCTTGTGTCTAGCTACTGATCACTGCATGTGTCTAGCTAGGCCTGGCCACTGCATGTGTCTAGCTACTGATCACTGCATGTGTCTAGCTAGGCCTGACAACTGCATGTGTCTAGCTAGGCCAGACCACTGCATGTGTCTAGCTAGGACTTACCACTGCATGTGTCTAGCTAGGCCTTACCACTGCTTGTGTCTAGCTAGGCCTGACAACTGCATGTGTCTAGCTAGGCCAGACCACTGCATGTGTCTAGCTAGGACTTACCACTGCATGTGTCTAGCCTTACCACTGCATGTGTCTAGCTAGGCCTGACCACTGTATGTGTCTAGCTAGGCCTGACAACTGCATGTGTCTAGCTAGGCCAGACCACTGCATGTGTCTAGCTTGGCCTGACCACTACATGTGTCTAGCTTGGCCTTACCACTGCATGTACACTGTATCTAGCTAGGCCTGCATGGAGGCCTGACAACTGCATGTGTCTAGCTAGGCCTGACAACTGCATGTGTCTAGCTAGGCCAGACCACTGCATGTGTCTAGCTAGGCCTGACCACTGCATGTGTCTAACTAGGACTTACCAGTGCATGTGTCTAGTTAGGCCTGACCACTGCATGTGTCTAGCTAGGCCTGACAACTGCATGTGTCTAGCTAGGCCAGACCACTGCATGTGTCTAGCTTGGCCTGACCACTACATGTGTCTAGCTTGGCCTTACCACTGCATGTACACTGTATCTAGCTAGGCCTGCATGGAGGCCTGACAACTGCATGTGTCTAGCTAGGCCTGACAACTGCATGTGTCTAGCTAGGCCAGACCACTGCATGTGTCTAGCTAGGCCTGACCACTGCATGTGTCTAACTAGGACTTACCAGTGCATGTGTCTAGTTAGGCCTGACCACTGCATGTGTCTAGCTAGGCCTGACAACTGCATGTGTCTAGCTAGGCCAGACCACTGCATGTGTCTAGCTTGGCCTGACCACTACATGTGTCTAGCTTGGCCTTACCACTGCATGTACACTGTATCTAGCTAGGCCTGCATGGAGGCCTGACAACTGCATGTGTCTAGCTAGGCCTGACAACTGCATGTGTCTAGCTAGGCCAGACCACTGCATGTGTCTAGCTTGGCCTGACCACTACATGTGTCTAGCTACTGATCACTGCACGTGTCTAGCTAGGCCTGACAACTGCATGTGTCTAGCTAGGCCAGACAACTGCATGTGTCTAGCTAGGCCTGACCACTGCATGTGTCTAACTAGGACTTACCAGTGCATGTGTCTAGTTAGGCCTGACCACTGCATGTGTCTAGCTAGACCTGACAACTGCATGTGTCTAGCTAGGCCAGACCACTGCATGTGTCTAGCTAGGACTTACCAGTGCATGTGACTAGCTAGGCCTGACCACTGCATGTGTCTAGCTAGGCCTGACAACTGCATGTGTCTAGCTAGGCCAGACCACTGCATGTGTCTAGCTAGGCCTGACCACTGCATGGGTCTAGCTAGGACTTACCAGTGCATGTGTCTAGCTACTACCAGTGCATAGATCTAGCTAAGCCTTACTATTGCATAGATCTAGCTAAGCGTTACCACTGCATAGGTCTAGCTAAGCCTTACTACTACTGCATAGGTCTAGCTAAGCCTTACCACTGCATAAGGTCTAGCTAAGCCAAGCCTTACCACTGCATAAGGTCTAGCTAAGCCAAGCCTTACAACTGCATAAGGTCTAGCTAAGCCTTACCACTCTAGCTAAGCCTTACCACTGCATGAGGTCTAGCTAGGCCTTACCACTGCATTGGTCTAGCTAAGCCTTACCGCTGTATGGGTCAAGTTAGGAATTTATAATGCATATTCCCTTGCATATTCCCTAGCTATCTTGAAATAACAATAAATTAATCTTTCAGCGATGTTTCTGTCAGTGAAGTGCTCTGATAAATCTCCATTATAACAATGCATTTCTTAGCTATGTGTATATCCCATATCGGGCAAGCTCATATCAGGTGAGGTTTCAGAGAAAAACACAACATACCACCACGAAGATTTACATTAGAATTACTCTTTTATACTAGTGTGCTCTTTATACTAGTGTGTGCTCTTTATACTAGTGTGTGCTCTTTATACTAGTGTGCTCTTTATACTAGTGTGCTGACCTCGTCTGACCCTATGTCCTCCTGCATGTTATCAGAGTCCGAATCACCCACCTGCTCAACAAACAAACACACACACACACAACACACACACACACACAAAGTAGTACATCGTGGTTAGCTGTGTGTATAACTGGTCTGGTGAGGTTCTTTTTATAAGGAGTTATGATGTAATTATGGGCTATTGGACAACATGGCAATCACCTATCACTATCAACCACTCAGCGGCTGATTTCACATTCAGGTACACACTTGTCTGCACAGGGTGGGTCATCCTGCCTTTTGTCAGATGTCCTTTGATGAGGGCAGACTAAAATGAGTAGATAATGCAAATCCTGTGATGTGGCATTCCCGGGACTTGCTGGTATGAAGCCTATAAACTGGCTAGACTTTGCCGAGTCGTACCTAAAGGTGAGAGATTCGGTGCCTGATAAAACTAAACTTGATTCACTCTCTTGATTCACTCTGCAGCGTGAAGTTTTGTGTCATTTTATGTTTTATGTCCCTCTTTCAGTGGGTAGAAGATTCACATGATGCATATAAGAGAAAGAGGATGTAACTAAACCACAGGAATGTTACAATTTAGCCACCTTTGAGCTTTAGAAATAATATAGGAAGAGGGTGGAAGGCAATTAGGGGCAGATCGAAGTCTACCGAGGGAATACAGTAGTGGATGGGTCTGACAACCAATGGAGGACATAACTGTTAATTTATCTAGAGCTCTCACCTCAGCAGAGGTGGCCAGACTGAGCAGTTGGTCCAGGAGGGCTGGGATAGGTTCGCTACAAAACTCGCACATTCTTGTCACCAGGAAGCGAATTTTGGCTAAGAGCTGTGAAGATTGTGTGTAGATATGACAAGAACATGATATGGTGAGTGTGTGTGATGTGTGTGTGAGTGTGTGTGTGATGTGTGTGTGCGCACCGTGTGTAAGGGAGGAATTACTCACAGGGTGTGATGAACCAGCACCGCCTTCATCAGACATATTGAGATCAGCTATCATGTCTATAACAAACTTCTCACTGCTCTCTGTGATCCAAATGGGCATAACCAGAGGGTAGTTCAGCTGCCATTATTGAAAACCAGTTATTAAACAAAATTACTTGTTATTTTTATGCCCTTGTGTAATAGATAAACTTACAGATAAGTTGCATTCGAGACAGAATTTATTTTTCGTTTTCTGGTCAACAAACCGGCAGACCAGTTCCTCTGGAGAGGCTATCACTATCTGAAAACATCCATCACCGTCTCTTGGAAAAGTCTTTTCCAAGATTGAGAGCTCCGTCCTCAGGAGCTTCCTACGTGACATAGACTCTCACACTATTCCCGCGACACTCTAAAACCAACGGGGCACTAAAACTACAGCACTCCCGTTACGTAAAGGTTTAGTTTATCCAGCGCTAGAAGAACGACCTCTTTTAACTTTCAGTTAGTCGTTTTTTAATTTTTTTAGAAAGAGGGTGGAGGGAAAGGGGGAGGGGGAAAGGTTGTTTACAGACATATACCGCCCCGTGCGTTTAGAACAAAATGAGCGAAGGTCCAACCTAGGCCTTTGATCGTAGCAACCGTTCTGACATGACAATTGTACATGCATTGCCAGAAGATTCATCTGTATTCATATTCTGAAGTGCAACTTCTTTCTCATTGTGCATCCTTCAATAGACTAAAGGTTGTGCTGCAAGCCTTCAATAGCTTCAAAATGTGAAGTTTGTGCAATCCTTCAATAGCTTGAACATGACTGAAGGTTGTAGGATTTTATTTTTTAATCAGCTTAATATTTTTATTCAACCAAAATCTTCGGTCTTCATCAGGACAAATTAAACAACTAAAACAATGCAACACATCCAACATTCGTTGGCAACATGTTCGTAAGCATAGCAACACTTCAGACAAACTGTGGTGGACATGGTGACATTATTAGATGAAGATGTTCCCACATTATGTATTACACATGCCTAGACTTGAAAGCTGAGAAAATGGACCTGAATTCTAAGCAAACTATCCTTACTGAGTTTTTTGCTCCACATTAGGACATTTCATTTTATGGTAGACCCTCTTTTGGCAGACCCCGCCCATGGAAGACCACCTCTTTAGTGAGACAACATTATGCATGCACTGATGCATTTGCACACATCTAGTGAAAGACTAGTAAGACCAAGGACTACCCATTAAAGTTCAAACCAAAAACTAAATTGCACAGACTGCCAGCATAAAGGCACAGACATCTATTTAATGCATAATTGCAGCTGAAAATTCTGCATGTATACATGCAGGAATGACTTGCAGCATATGACTAATTACAGAACTTAAGATGTCTAAAAGGAGAGGGGAAAAGTGACTTAGGAAGAAAGAATAGCTGTTTTAACTGAAGGTGATACTGGCAGAACCTGTGGTAGTGTAGCAGAGGAGCTTGGTGTGGGCAAGATTCTAATCCAGAAGGACAAGGAGGACATTATGAAAAGATGGGAAGTTGGCGAACACGAGGAGAAAAAGAATGTCAAGGCTAGAAAGACAGGCAAGAGCTAAGAATATCCCAGTAAATGGACTTATTTGAGGGGATTTTAATTCCTATGTTTTTAATAATTGGTATTTGGGGTTCGAGGGAGAAGAAAATCAAGGCTTCTCTTTTATGGGTTCAGTTTTTATGAGGGATATTTACGCTTTATGGTAATGCGGGGAGTACTGATTATGACTTATCCAAGAGCGCGCCAATATATATATATGCAGCAGAGATAGGGCCTGATTGACTCTATAGTGATGGCTATAAAAGTGGCAGAAGTGTCACAGTCTGCTTGTGCATTTTATCATGAAAAACTGCAGATGTCAACCCAACTGTGGTGAGTGATTGGAATGCAAGGTTGCCTATGTGAAGGATATGCCTCCAAAAATATTTTTAACGTTGACAAAACTAGCCTATTTTTAAAGCTATTCCTAACAGATCATTAGTTGTCAAAGGGGATGAAGCTAAGGGGGTAAAGACTAATCATATTTCACATGGTTTGTTCCGCCATTTGATTACTCCACTGGAGATAGGACACCAAACCCTCGTTGCTTCAGGAAGTTTGCTAGTCTCATCTCTGTCTTCCAGGTACCTATGCTTCAAACAGAAAAGTTTGAGAATTGGTAACTATCGATATTATTCCCCGATGGAATGGACCGATTTTATGACATTGCCGACAATTGATAGAGAGCAGATCGATCTTGTGAAACTGTCAGATCCTGAAAATGCCAGATGTATAGAATTCAAGAAGGGTTTTGGCATCTGGATTGCTACTCCACTGCCATGAAACTGTACCGAACATGAATCAGTTGACCACGAAATTAACTCTCTGAGCAGGAAAACACCAAAGCATTTCTTCCCCTCTCCAGACCCCCAGGAACACGCGTGCCTCATTTTGGTCACGGCATTGCACCAATAATCAATCTGTTGAGCCTTGAGATAGGCCACATCACTAAGTACATGACAATGACTACTAGAAAAGAAAAGAAGAAAAGGGGGAAAAACAATACGAATTAACTATTTTAATGATTATTACAGCAAAATAATGAGTAGAGTGAATTACAAAGCGTTTGCTTGGGGATGACGATGGGGGAGAGGTGCCAAAGATATTGTACCCTAGGTGCCAAAGACATTGGACCCTAGGTGCCAAAGATATTGGACCTTAGGTGCCAAACATGAAGTATTTCCTCTTCTCCCACCATTTCAGCACATTTTCCATTACAATTCTCTTTACCCTATCCAACACCTCTTCCTTCACCATTGCTACTGATCTACCCAACATTAGGCCCACTCTCCCTTCATCATCTTCATTTCTCCATTCTACCACCCACCCTTCAGATCCATGCCCTCAACCATATCCAATTATGAATAATCTTTCTCAATCACCAGCCAAACTCCCCACAGTACAAGAAATGCACAACATCTTCCACAACACCTTCATCATATAGCTCACACCTACAATTCTGGCACATACCATACCTCACCTTATCACCCAAGAGTCCCGCTGATGCCTTCCTTAACCTTCAGCGTCACTTCCCCTGTGTTACTGAATCCTCTTACATATCTTTCTTGTCCAAACTCTTCTTTAGCTAGCTTATACCACTTGAGACTTGATTTCCCTACTACTTTTTCCCACCACTCTTCCTTATGAACATCCCTTACACAATTCCTCCACGTCACATTTGAACCTACTATCTCCAACGCTCCTTCCCCCTCAAACTTCCTTTTCAGCTCACAAAACTCTGCTGAACAATCACTTAACAGTGCCACAACTTTTTTCACTAGCCTATCTTCACTCATTCTCTGCAACCTCCATCCAAATAGTATTACTGTATTACTCCCTCCAACCAGTTTCCTCCCAACATTCTCTTGAATTTTTTCCAAATTCTTGTATATAGGCTGTCTTCCCTGTCCACCATACTTCAGATGCATGCTCTAGACATGGCCTAGCTAGCAACTCCCATATAATTTAATTGTTCTGTTGAGCCTTGAGATAGGCCATCACTAAGTAGTACAAACAATAAATGACAATGACTACTAGAAAACAACAACATGAATTAACTATTTTAATGATTATTACAGAAAAATAATGAATTACAAGGAGTTTGTTTGGGGATGACGATAGGGGGGTGATGTGCTAAAGACAGGACCCTAGGTGCCAGACATTACCATTTGAGCACATTTCCTATTTCTACCCTATCCAACACCTCTTCCTTCACCCCTGCTATGATCTACCCATTAGGCCTACTCTCCCTTCTTCATCTTCATTTCTCCATTCTACCACCCACCCACCCCATATTAGTTTACCTCCATTTCTCCATTTACCCTGCACATATAACTAATTCTTGCCCTCCATTTCTCAGCCTTTTCCTTCATCTTCTCCAAATGAACATTTCCTTTCATCCCCGTCAAACCACACATCAAGATATTTGAAGGATTCCACATTCTCCCTTCTCTCCTCATTAACCTTCCACTCTCCTCCACTACACTTTCCAAAAACTGTCCGATTTATTATTAAACCAAAATCTCCATTTCTCAATGCATACTCACCCACCACATCCACTTCACTTGTATATATAGATATATAGTGCTCGCTTCATATATATATATATATATATTTTTATTTATTTTTTAATTTTATTTTTTTCCTTCCCTTCTTTTTTCTTTCTCTCTCTCTCTCTCTCTCTCTCTCTGTAACTCCATCTGATCTCTCGCTAACAGTACAATATCATCTGCATACAACAACCCACTACATCATATCCCTTCCACTTCAATCCCTAACCTTTTTCCCTCCAGATCCTTCAACAATCCCATGACATACACACATAGAGAATTGGTGACAGGACAACCGGCTCAGTCCTGCCTCCATTTCAAACCACCTAGACCCCTCTCCACCTAACAACACACTTGACTGAATTTCTTCATACAAGCAGGTTCACGTACATACAGTCCCTACCTCGCTCCAAGAAGGAAGTAGTGTGCCATTCAGTCGCACCTTCGCGATAGCTGCAGGTTGGAACTTGAGGAGCTAGCTGTAACTCTGTATCATGCGGCCAAACTAGCTATCTACACAGCTAGAGAACTGATGTTTATCATATGAAGCAACTACGAAAGCAATGGGTGATGATAATATCAGTCCAAAATCTTGAAGTTTTGTCTGCTAGGTTTGGTAGATCTATCACCTTATTGTTTGTTGAAAGTATGAAATCTGGTTCTATTCCTGAGAGTGGAAGATCCATAAAATTTGCCCTATTCACATTAAGAATATCTCCCTTTTGTGTTTTATCTCAAAGGTACTGGAATCATTCATTGATTTATGACGAGGTGACAGATTTCATTCGTCCTCTTCTTTCAATTCATCAATTTGGCTTTCTGCATGTTTACCTTAATTACTTGTTGCATTTGTCAAGTCAATGGACGATAAGAAAGTTACTGATGCTGTGTATTTTTATTTTAAGACTCTATACCACACGAGGAACTTCTTTATAAACTCTGGACTATTGGAATTACAAGTCACTTATGGCACTAGTTCTAAAGAATTGTTCACATTATGTGTCTATAATTCTCAATGTCAACCAGTCACTTCTGGGGTGTGCAAGGTAGTGTATTGGGCCCACTTTGTTTCTAAATGATCTACCAGTAGCTATTCAGGGTTCATCCTTGTTTATGTTTGCTGACGACATCAAACTCATGAAAACAGTGTCAACCATTATCGATTCAAGGATGTTACAATCAGCAATCGACTCACTGGAATTTTGGTCTAGTAAATGGCTTCTATCACTGCATCTGGATAAATGTGTAGTTATGTTATATTCTCTTTCTTCAATGCAAGAATCTCCTTACTCAGTTAGTAGGAAACCATTGGTATTTAGTAAGCAGCATTGTGACCTTAGAATTGTTGTCTCTGATAATTTCTCCTGGTCAAATCATATCAATTCTGTCTACTCCAAGGCTTACAAATCACTCTCTTCGTTCTTCGAGTTAATTCCTCCACATCATCCAGTGATTTGAGAAAACAATTATATATGTCTTTAGTTCGCACTAACCTTATCTACTTCTTTTAACTATGGAGACCATTTTGTTTGAGGATGTTTTATGTCTGGAAAGGGCTCAACTTCGTGCATCTAAGTACATATTATGATTTCTCCTCTGATTGATTAGGCCTTCTACCACCATCCTGCTGGTTAGAATTTCTAGGTATTTCTTTCTTAATAAAATCTACAAAAGAACCACCGACAACTTCAATATCTTTAACTTTGTATCCTTCGTTTCATCATCAACTCGTTCAGCAAGCATGAACAAGTTATGTCACAACTACAGTATATAGGACGTGTGCTAACCGTCATTTTTTCTTCAATGTGTTATGGAAAGTCCTTGCCTCAAATCGACCTTTGATCAATGGGATTTTTATGTCATTTTGTTCAACAAAATATGATGTTTTATGTCTTTTTTGGGGGTAAAATATGTGCTGACTGAAAATGCCAAATATGGCAAAATATGTGATTCTGAAATTCAGATAAGTAGGGACTGTATATCAGGAAAAACAAATGGTTTAAACCTTTTATTACGGGATAGAACAACTATAGTCAGCAGCACAAGAATAGAAACAGTGTGTCACCATAATTTTGACCACATTCTCTTCAGTCAAACGGTGGCGCCTGTCAGTCAACACAGTTTTGTAGACAGAAAAGGTTCTCTCCACGTCGACATTGGTGGTAAGGCAGAACTTGAAGTTGGCCACGTCTCCAGGACCAAATCCTTCGGGGAGGGAGCCTTCCTCAGCTTTCAAGCACCCCACAATTGAGCGTAGCACCACATCAGGGTTTCTCCCCAGCACAGTTGAACTTGTTTTGTAACAGAAACCCCATTTGGCCAGAAACGCTTTCGAGGTTTGACTTGGCTTCATCGAGGATGGCAAAGGCTCTTTCCAAAGGCAAACCCGCTTCTTCAAGACGAGTCAGAACAGCAGGAAGGAAAGCAAAGTTTCCTTCAATGAAGGCCAAGTCTGAGGCAAGGCGATGGTTCTTGAGCAATTTCTGACACATTCTGATGACTGCTGCATCTTCTGGCAACAACTGGCTGACGATGGTTTTGACTTTCTCGAAATTTTTGGCGTAGAACAAAGCTGCATCTATCCAGGTGCTCCATCTTGTCAGAACAGGCTCAGGTGGAAGGGAAACTTCAGGACAGACCTCTTTCCAGATAATAATGCGGGAGGGGGCTTTTACAAAGATCCTCTTTATGGTGGAGACGAGATCATTGACCTCTGGAAACATTTTGCGGACAGATTAACAGACACGATGGAGACCATGGGCCAGACAAGTGATGTGAACAGAAGGAGTGTGGAGTAGAAGACCTTCAGTTCCCGGCCTGATTTTAGCATGTATGCTGCGGCTGAGAAGCAGCTTCAGCAGATCAGCATCAAAATTGGGCCACAGAAACTTGAGGGTGTTGTTGACTAGGCAAGAGATGGTGGCAGAGTTGGTTTTCTCAAGGAAAACCACATTGGTAAGGTAAGGGTCATGGTACTGCTCATTGTTGAGCCTCCCGATCAAAACATTTGCCACGTAGCGGCCCATGGCATCCGTCATTTCATCGACGCCCACCCAAATCGGTTTGTCTCCCAAACTGTCCTGAATCTCATGAATGGCATCCTGGTAGCACTCACCCAAGTACTTCTTGTCAAGGGTGGTTCTGTCTGGCATGGAGATCCCGATGTTTGACTCCAAGAATCCGTGGAATTTGGGCACGTCCAACTTCATCCATGGAATGCTAGCAGCGAGGAAGGCTTCACAGAGCTCTTTTCCAACAATTGCAGCCCTTGATTTCTTCGGTGTCGTAGTGAAACAATCCTCAAGTTGTGCCTGAATCACATTTCTTTTCTGCTTCAATTGACGGTTCTTCTCGTGTGTCTTGGACCCTACATGTTGCCCGATCTGAATCTTCTTAACCACATTTTCGTAAGCCTTCTCACAGACCTTGCGGAAGAGGGTCTTCCCGTCGGCCAAGGTGCCTTCTTTAGAATTAAATTCCTCAAGCCATTTTTCTTTGGTGGACGAGGATGCCATATTCATGACAATCACGTTGAATTGAGTGAAATCAACAAACAAAACCAGTTGATCTCCGTCCACAGGAAAGACAGGGTACCACAGATATTATGTGCAGTGAAATCAGTGTTCACATTTTACCCATATTTAACCAACCCAGTGGATAAAACCTGTGCTTTAGGTATTTTCCCCAGGTTTTACCCCATTTTACCCAGGGGTTTCCCCCGGGTTTTTCCCAGGTATTATATACCAAGTGATATAAAAGTTAAAGCACTTATTTGTAGCCCTGTCAGCCAGTCACAGTCCTGTCCCAGAGCCACAAGGGTTTGGGTGGTGTTAAATAAATGCTGAGTGAAACACAGCTCCTGTTTTTGTCTATATATTTCTTTACAGTTGATATTTATTGAATGTCTTACTTCCTGATTATATAGTACAGTCGCGAAAAAAGGCACTTTTATGTGTTTTATGTGCTCACATAAAAATCCCATGTCTACCCACTATATAGCAAACATCAAATTTACATGCACCTTTGGAATAGTTTCATTGCAAATTATGATATTGATTAGAAAGATGGATGATAAGATTACAGAGAGGAAGGTCCTGCTAGCCAAGTTGATTTCCACAGAGGGGCTGATGGAAATGGGTAAATTACTTGAAGAAAAGATACATGCTTTGGATCAGCTTCCCGAACATGTACCAGAGACCTGACCAGCATAGGTAGACTCTGTGTCAAATATTGTATTGATATGATGGTGTACAGTGTACTATTGTTGCTAGGAGATATTGGTGGCCAAAGCAAGCTCTCATAGTATATATAGTTGAATGGGGAGTTGGTTCCACACACCACTGCACGTAACATACTCATAGTATACATAGTTGAATGGGGAGTTGGTTCCACACACCACTGCACGTAACATACTCATAGTATACATAGTTGAATGGGGAGTTGGTTCCACACACCACTGCACGTAACATACTCAGTATATAAAGTTGAATGGGGATTGGTTCCACACACCACTGCACGTAACATACTCATAGTATATATAGTTGAATGGGGAGTTGGTTTCCACACACCACTGCACGTAACATACTCATAGTATATATAGTTGAATGGGGAGTTGTAACAAACATGTGTACGTACATTGGTCAATAAATAGCAGCCACCACACCTTCAACTGCTTGCTAATGTATTGCACTTGTTTTAGTAATGCTTCATGGTTGCTTGATGTGAAAATGGGTTTCATCATTGTTGCTATGAAAGATAAACTATTGATCTCTTGTCTAGAATAATGGCATCTTCTCAGAGAAGATTTAACCTACTATATATCTGGGTCAATAGTTATTATCAAACTAGATAGCTTAAGTAACAGGAAATTTAATATATCTTGGCCTTTTAATGTAGATTGTGGAATATACCCTTTAACAGATGCCAGGACTCAAAGAAAAAGTTTATACTCGGAATGGTCAGCTCCAAAAGCACTTGTAGTTTTCTTCAAGTCCTTGCTATAGTAAACCAGCAGCCCCAACAAACTGTTTAAAAACAGTGAAATTTGCTTCAATGACCTTGTATTATGTTCCATTTATTATCTATCCGTCTACTTCCACCCACACACGCCCCCATTTCCACCCATCTATCTTTTTTTCTTAGTGTTTCCTTCCCATGTCTAACTTGTGTGGTCAATTTTCAATTTAACTACCTGAGTTGACCACAACCAGTTAGATAATCCATTAACATTTAATGTTAATGGTAAAAGATGGTTGTGGTCAATACAGGAAATATTGTTTCCTCTCTTTCTTTTTTGTTTTAACAGGTCCATCCAAGTTTTTATTTGTTCTGATGAATGGAGGACAACTACAAAGAGTTCTACAAAATCCTACTCGATGTTTAATGTTGTTGGACACGACACATAACAGCACACCTGTTTTGTTGCTGTTGTTGACATTGCTCACTACAAAAATCAGCACTTATCACATATTTTTGCTATTGTTGATTATATCCGTGTAGGATCAGCGGAGCCTCCTTCCAAGGACTTGGTAACAGTTTAACAGGATAACTCGACCAAGCAGCAGATGTTTTAGTAGAGGATCAGTATATATATATGTGTCCTTTGGATTGGAAACAACCCAGAAGCAAGAACTCCGAAAACAGAACTGAGCATGAAATTTGTTCTGTTTATAGTCATGTCATGTGGAGGATGATCATTATGCAATTCTGGCTATAAAATAGCACATGAGCTAACTTAGTTGCATCATCAACAACAAGTACAGTCCCATGCCTTGCAACCACAATCAATTAATTGGGATATGCTTTGGAACATTTGGAGTCTTCTGGTACTAAAGTTTTATGAGTGGATTAATCTTACAAGTTATATAGAGAAAGAAAAAGACAGAGGAGTACAAAAAGACGTGAAAAGATTATGTATGGATTGACAGGAAGGAAACGAGTGTGCCTAGATGACCCATCATTATATTGGGTGTCTTTTTTTCATGATGAAGGAAGAGGGTGGGAAAGGAACCCTTTTTGTTTACAGACACAGGACTGTAGTCGCACACTGTATAAAGTGCGTGATCAGCATGTACCACAAGATTGAATCACAAGAATTTTTTTATCACGCATGCGTGCACACGGCAGACTGTCGTTTGTGTGTAGGGTGAGCTGTGTTCAGTATTCTACTCACTGTATATATAGGAGTCGTGTGCCATCGTGTTCTTCAGCCTGACAGTCTCTGTAACTACTCTGTGACCTGTTGTGCATACATCCCTCCATCGAGCCCCTGAGGATGTCATTCATTCTTTACAATCACTACCACACTCCTCGCACCTCATCCTCTAGGTGACTTTAATGTTCCTGATGTAAATTGGTTAACCATATTATATGCACCTTCTCCCTTCTCTGCTTCTGTTTGTGACCTCTTAACCTTATGCAACTTGTCAAAAGCCCTACTCACAAGCAAGGCAACACCCTCGACTTAGTGTTGTCGAACTCTCCTGACAAAATTTCTAACCTGCTTATTGACTCTTCAGTATGTAGTAGCAAGTCTGACCACCATCTTATTTCCTTTGATGTAGTTACCCCAAAGTTTCACACTGTTAACACATCTCCTCATTACCTATTTAACTATTATAAGGGTGATCTGGAAGGACTGCAGTACCACCTCCTTAGTGCCAGCTTTGACTACTGTCTTCAGTCAAATGATACCAACTTAATCTGGACTCGGATTAAAGGGGAAATATTGAATGCCTGTCGCTTGTTTGTTCCTATTACCAGGATAACCTACTCTCCAAGGTGGTTCAATGGACATATGGTAAATCAAACTCGCACCCTTCATCGTCGCCAAAAACTCAAACCTACTGATCATCAACTCTCAAAGTTACATAACCTAGAGAATAGACTTCAAGTTGAAATCCAGTCAATCAATTATGAATCCAACCTCATATCCACCTTCCATGCAAATCCAAGCAAACTTTATAGGCACCTGAGAAATCTATCTCATCCGAATTCTACCCCATCATTCAAGAATCTACCGCAGTTATCCATTCATTCCATTCATCACAAAAGGCACTCTTGTTCAACTCTTATTTCAATTCTGTGTTTTCTTCAAGCAATTTTGTCCTCCCCTTCACCGATGAATTACCAATCACATTACCATTGATGAATCATGCCTTAAACACAACAAAATCCACAGGCATTGATAACATGAGTCCACTCATCCTCAAAATGTGTTCTAACTCTTTGCTAACTCCAATAACACACCTATTGAAGACTTGTATTGACTCCTGCTCTATACCAGATGAATGGAAAATCCATAAGATAGTCCCAATACACAAGGGCAGCAGCCGCTGGCCAATTTCTCTGCTATGTATCTTGTCGAAAGTTTTGGAATCTATCATATACAAAAAGATCATTAAATTCATCTGCCCACAACTTTCCAAAAATCAGTTTGGCTTCCTAAGTGATCGCTCCTGCTTATCCCAGTTGCTATCTTCATTCTCAGATATACATAACTCAATAGAGAACAAAGATGCTTGTGATGTTATATTTTTGGACTTTCGAAAGGCTTTTGACTCAATACCGCACTCTGAGTTATACTCTACAAACTATGGACCCATGTCATAACAGGCAATCTGTGGTGCTGGTTCAAAACATACCTTTCTGGTCGTTCTCACCTGGTGTCCATTGAAGGATCACTATCAGGTCTTCTCCCAGTTCGTTCAGGTGTACCCCAGGGCAGTGTTCTTCCCTTCTATTCCTTATTTTTATCAATGACATCCCAGATGCTACTTCATTTTTCACCACTTACCTCTATGCTGACGATACTAAACTCCTTGAGTCTGTCCCTCATGTAGATAACTCCACTCACCTTCAACAAGATCTTGACTCTTTAGCTTCTTGGTGTTCAAAATGGAAACTATCACTAAATCCCATCAAATGTGCAGCTCTGCATTTTTCCCTATCGGTGTCATCCACACCTACCTACACAATAGATCACCACCCAATCAAATCTGTACATCAATACAGAGACCTCAGTATTCTTGTGACTAATGGTCTGTCATGGTCAGAGAACATAATCTCTATTTGTTCGAATGCATATAGATCATTACATCTCATTCGTCGCACAATCATTTCTACAGAACCTAGCCTAAGGAAAAGACTATAATCTCCCTCATTCTCAGTAAGTTATCTTACTGTTCTCAACTCTGGAGACCATGACTGATCAAGGACATAATGTGCCTTGAAAGGGTCCAACGGAGAGCTACCAAGTTCATTTTGAACAATTACTCGTCTGATTATAAATCAAGACTGATATCTTTGCACCTACTACCTGTAATGTATTGGCTGGAACTGATGGACATTATGTTTCTAGTCAAGTGTCTGAAGGTCTCTCCTGATAACTTGGACATAAACAACTATGTTTCATTTGTATCTTCTTCCACGAGAGCCTCCAGTGCAAATAAACTCCGACATAACTTCTGTTCCACATCTACCAGTCGTCACTTCTATTATAATAGAGTTGTCCACTTGTGGAATTCATTAGTGCCAATAATCGACATGTCCTTATCATTCTACATTATCAAGCATCGACTTTCTCTGGGACCATTTCTTGTCAAACTTTGACCCTGATACTCCATGCACATTTCACTATATCTGTCCTTGTTCCTCATGCTCTATAATTCCCCACCTCTAATAATACTCATCCTGGCTTCACGGGTTGGCTGGGATAGTTGCCCTACTGAGTTGTTAGGATAGAGTGCATTTGAGTGAGGAAACTGTGACTACATGCATTTGAGTTGTAGCTGTGAGCACAATGGAGTTGCCTGTTATTTCAGTCTCTATATGTATGGAAAATGTAGTTTTCTGGCCCTTTCCTAAAATGCAGAATCTAGTGAACCCCCCCCCCTCCAGTATCGTGTGACACCTTTGACCCCCCCCCTTTCACTGTATCCCACAATAAGCCAAGTGACAAATGACACAGTATTATTACAGTAGATATTTCAATAAAAGCAAAACATCTTTGGAAATATAGTAACCAATCTCTGCAAAACCAGTGCTCAGTGTTGATGGTTAGTGAGGTCTCAAGTCCTACACACTGGAAGCAGTACCACTCCTCACAATTGTCTCACTGAATCATGCTCCCAAATGTCTCTGGCAGATATCACAAGGTATATATATATAGGTAGCGATTTTTTTCCGTTGAAAATGCTTTTCTTTTAGTAGAGGGAATGGAAGTAACTTCCCACGGCTAAAACAGTCGAATAAATGACTTCACAGTTTTTCTTGGTTGAATTCCATCTCTTCAACAGCATCACCCCTGGCCATGTGATACGCATATGCAATAGCAAAGACACCACAGTCACTTATACCCTTTTGCTGTTGCACCTCTGGAACATGGACAACTAACTGTGTTCTCACCGTACCTTCCAGGTCTTCGGCTGATGAGTCAATGATGGGCTCATGCCACTCTCCACCCACTTGCTGTCCAAGACTGTCACTTGTGTGTCCCTACTGCTGGACGTAACCCAGTGGTTGCCATTGATGTGGATTTGGATAGTTTCTTCTGAATGACTGAGAAACATTTTGAACCAAAAGTGAGGACTGCAACCAGAAATATTTGGATATTCATTTTGAATTGTGCCAAAGTGACGTGCTCATCAGTTAGCCATTTTCCAGCTCATTTTCATTCTTTCTGTAAACTTCCTCTGGAATAAGAAATATTAATATTACACGTAGTTACAATAATTCTAAGTGATCCAAATGCATAGCATTGTCCATTTCTGCATGACATGCACACTTTTTTATAAGCAACATTCTCACCAATAAAATTGATTTACTCACTCTTCCTTTACTTTTTGTGTGCTTTTTTCTGGTGATGGATTGTTTGATGATTCTCTGTGCACCTTCAGTCTGTCAGCATTGACCAGACTAACAAGGATAATGTTAGACTTGCTTTTGATCCTTTTGTTCGACAATTTCGTATCCACTCCATTTAGGAATCATTTTGTCTCCTTTTCTGCTGTCCTGCTTAGAATTCCTCATGAGAACCAACTTTAAATTCCTATATATATATGTATATACAAAAACAATTATACATGCATGTATATATGTTAACTATTACAGTACAACCTATATAGCTAATCTGAACTGGGCTAATCCAACCCTGAACAGAGATTAGCAATAATATATACATAGGCTTGCCAGTTTCAAGTGGTTCTACAAAATAGGACTGTACACAACCCAAGCAGCTGTTTGTGGTGTGTACAAGTAAATTACATATTTCTATGGACCTACAATACTTCACTGTTTAAAACCCAGCCAACATTTAGTATACTGGAAGCTGACCACCATTACTCAGAAGAAGCTAATTGAATATTTCCCTTGTAGTTTATTGTACTACACTTTGGTTGCATGTGCACATGTAATGGTGTATAAGTTAATACAACTGCAGTACAGTTAGAGTAATCCACCAATCCCAACACCCCCCTAGGTACAGGCCTGTTGGGATTAGCAATGTACACTGTATTACCTCCTTTAACTTCCTCTTTTCCTTTTTATATCTTGCTTGTGACAAACTTGGCATTCTGAATCTTCAACTTCATCACTGCTTGAACTTTAAGTCCAAATCCTTCGAAACCATACTCTTCCATTTCACCTTCCATTTCACCCATGGATGTGATCTTCCTTTTTTTGTGCCAATCTTTTTAAGCCACTTGGGTTGACACCCTGAGTCAAATAGTTGTACACAAGATCAAAATCAGCTTCCATAATGTTCAGCCCACAACAGAGCCAGGACTCCTATATACTTGCCGCCTCTACTCCTGATAGGCAGCTGGCTGATCTATCTTTGGGGGGGAGGGGGTTAAGATTTTTTTCCCTACTTGCACTTTAGTCCAGTTCTGCACTGAGCACTTATAGAGCTAATTGGTGTAATTTCATGTACAAATTTAGAATAATGGCAGCTACAGATAGCCCAGTGTAATAGTTCTTTCTTGAAATGCTTGAGTAGCTAATCAAAAGTCGCTGTTAAGGTTGAAATAACAAAGCTGTAAAGCCAGTTACTCTCACTCTTGAAGGAGCTTTCTGGCATTTTCATTCATTTGATGATGAAAACATATTTTTAGAGAATGGCTAGGGAATTCATAAAGTTCCTTTTCAGACACTTGAAAAGGGAAAATTGATTACCTAAGTTTAAAGTACCAACTTTTTCTAGTGGCAGCAAAGTCATAACAGTATGGTTGGTTGTGGGTGGAGCCAGCTGCCTCCTTCAAACTAGTTAAACCTTGTGAAACACTGCAGTCTACATAGCCAACTGCTAGAGATGAGTATTATTGTGGGTGTGGTACGTAGAAATTTCCTGTTAAAACTACAACTCACACTTCCTTCCAACTTAATAAATAAACTTCAGGTTTTGTACAAGAGGGAAAACTGCCATTAGGGCCTGTTGAGCTGATGCTTGGTGCTTGGCTATTGATAATTCAGGGACTTTTTAAATGAAACTGGTAAAACGTAGAATCCAGCACCAAGAGAACATGCCGTACCAAAAGCCGCACCAGTCAAAGATACATTATACAGCCTCCCTAGGAATTGGTATGAGTGGCACAGGAGAACTCCACGAATAGCAAGGACTCCAGCATCTATGCTCTCAACATAGCATTATCTTTGGTCGAAAATATAAGTTTAATGTTTAATACAAAAACAATACAGAGTAGTGTTTGTTAGTGAAATCACAATATATACTTAATTATGCAATTGGTGTATCATGTTTCCATATGTCTCGGACATCTAACAACTCAATAGAGGCGTAATTATAGTAATTTTCCTGGGAATGGAAGTGAATTTTCACCACAAATTAATTGGCTTCACCTGATTACCATCTTGCTTCTGGCCATGTGGAATGAAAATGCAATAACAAAGGTACCACAGTCATTTTTCTAACCAACTAACCATGTCAGCAATAGAAATCGCAATGATGACCTCATACTACTTCCTGTCCAAGACAAATCACAGCAGTTGCCTGAATTTGGAATTCTTTTTTTACAGATGAAACATCATCTTCTTGTGCCTGCCTGAGGTTAATTTCATACTGACTATCATACTGACTACTCTATTTAAGAAACATCTTATCTCTTTTCCTTGAAAATGCCTGGCAGTTGGGAGACTAGGGACATTACAAATGAAACTGATTGGGCATACGACCAGTACCTTGAAAGCATCCTCCTCCACAAGCTTATCACATTCCATGCAGCTGTGGGAAAGTCTATGCATTGGAGAACAGAGTAAAAGTAACACACATGGATGCATGCAGACGGGAAAACTAAAGAGGTCCCCAAGGATCAGAGCTTTAGCAGAGATGTAGGCTTGACTATATATTATGATGTAGTTGCTGGATCTCAACTATCATGACTATGCACAGCCACACGGTCACCCATATCATGTTGCCATGGCCAATATGTATCACCCTGATGAAGGCCAACTCAAGATCGACATTGGACATACTTTTGGTTAGAAAGAGCAAGGAAAATATAATTTATGTTTTTGTTTTGTTTTAATGAATGCATAAACAATCCTCCAGACTTGCTAACTGCATCATATGAAATGCCAGAAAGCAGTTGACTTCTGCTTAAAATAGTGAACTTAATAAAATCTAGGTAACTATATATTGTTATCACAGTCATTTTGGTGATACTGACCATCTTTAGGGGGAAATCCACATTTACTTCGTTTGTTTGATATTTCCAAAAACAAGCGATAATAAAAAATACTCTTCTCAATCAATTTGAATTGATGGATGGTCTAACTTTCATCTAAAAACGTGATTATTGAGAAAGTCATTGTATCTCATTAAGTCATTAGCTATGTCAACTGAGAGTTTTTAATTTTTTTATAATTTTTACATTTTTATAAAGAGCAAACAACATACCAAGTAACACACGCTATATAGTTATATAATAATCAATTTGCACTTAGCAATCTGGAGTTATTCTGGATGAGGTTTTTGGGTGCAGGTTTTTGAGGTCCCTCCACTTTAGGGTCTAGTAACTTGCCTATAGTTATACCTATGAAATATATTTTAGTATCAAAAGAGAGCACACAGAGAGACCTATCTTTTGAGCTATATATCAAGTCCATACCATGAAGTTTGCAGAATCTACGGAGCCCTAAAGTTGTAACCACAAGCAAAAAGAATGCAGCAAATGTCCCCTATTAATTTTTACAAGCAACTTAACGATTTAATGTTGCTATTGCTGAGCCTGTTAAGGCCATCACATATATAATACAGCACAGTGTGAAACTATTTAGTAACTAACCTAATAACAATCTATATTTTAAAAAGAAGTCAACAGTACTTAATTAATACAATTATCCACAATATTAGTCCCGCTGCTCAGGAAGGGGGGGACAGGAGTGGACCAAAGATCATTCCTCAGCTGACCATACAACAATTCCTTTCTCCTCTGCCACCACTTCCCTACCCAAAACATAACACACTCGCCCACCTCCTCCATCACTGCATCACTTACTCCCTCCACATCTTTCCCCAAAAGCAATGCCACCTTTCCATCCTTACTCACTCTTCTTAATTCATCCAGCCACTGTCTTGCCCCTGCAATTCTGCGTACCTCATCTATCAGAACCAGCCGATCCCTCTCAAATTCCCCGCATGTCACCAAGAAATGTTCCACATCCTCCCCTGCTCCACTATCACACATTATACACCTCTCATCCCTAACTATCCCACATCTCTTCTTATCCTCTAACAACCCAGCTGATGCAGTCCTCAGTCGAAATTGCAGCCGCACTCCTTCCTGACCATGCATGGCCCTCACATACCTCTCCACCCCTGCACCATTCTTTGCCAATTTATAATAATTCAGCGTACTTTTCCCGTCTACTTCCTCCTCCCAGTCCTTCTCATTTCTCACCTTCACTTTCCCCTTCCACTTGCGCACTGACCCAGCCTCGTTGTTTATCTTGTACTTTCTCCTCAAGATATCATATTCTTCCCACCATCCAATTCCTCCATCCTCTCGTAGTTTATTTACAACAACTTTAACCAATCTGCTCTGTTCCAACACCTCTAATCTCTTGCCAAACAAAACCTTCATCTCTTCCCTCCTCTCCTCTAGCTTCCTCCACCCCATATCTCCCCGTATTGCCACTCCTGCTACTGTATCACTTGCCCCCAACAGTCTCCTACCCACTCTCATCTGTGCTGACTCCAACTTCTTGCGAGCATTCCGTCCTCCTGTCCACCACACTTCGGCTGCATGCTCCATACTGGGTCTCGCTAGAAACTCCCACACCATTCTTCCTCTGTCTACTTCCACCTGCCCATTCACTCTACTCATCCATATTACCTTTCCAACCCACTCTTCTGCCTTCTTTGCCATCTTCTCTAACTGAACATTACCCCTTAGCTTCCTATCAAACCATATTCCTAAGTACTTGAATTCTTTGACCTCTTCCAATATCTCCTCACCAATCCTCCAATGCACTTCTGATTCCTTCTTCCCTACTACCATGACCTTGCTCTTCTTGCTATTAAATTTCATCTTCCACCTTAACACATACGCTTGTACCACATCCAACATAGCTTGCAGTTCCACCCCTGAGTCAGCCAGAAGAACTACATCATCTGCATACATGAGTGCCCCACACCAGCAGCCTTCCACTTTGACTCCTAGCTCAGCTCTCTCCAATTCCTCCGCCATTCCCATCAGATATATATTGAAAAGAAGTGGAGACAAAGGACATCCCTGCCTAAGTCCATTCTCCACAGTGAACCACCTTGACCTCCTTCCATTCAATACCACCGTCGTCTCCACCCCACTATACAATCCTACACATGTCCTCACAAGCTTCTCTTCTACTCCATACTGCCTCAACTTCTGCCACAGTCCCTCCCTCCACACACTGTCATATGCCTTACTTATATCTAGGAAAGCCAGATATGAAGCTTTTTTCTCGCTCTTCCTCACTTCACAAACTCCTCTTAACACCAACCACTGGTCTGAACATCTCCTCTGTCTGCTAAATCCTCCTTGTGCTTCCGTCAAAATCTTATCCTCAGCGAACACTCCCAACCTCCTTGCCAACACTCTCGCAAACACCTTCACCACATTACAACACAATGAAATTCCCCTATAATTCCCTACTTCATCCTCGTCACCATCCTTGTGGAGAGGTACTAGTAAACTCCTCTTCCAGTCCACTGGGCAGCACTCAATCCTCATCACCACATTCATCACCTGCACCATCACTTCCACCAACCTTCTACTTCCATACATCAGCATCTCATTCAACATTCCATCAGGGCCTGGTGCCTTTCCTCTCTTCAAACACTTTAATACCTCTACTACTTCTTCCCAGCTTACTTCTTCACACATACCCAGCTCATGCCCACCCACTTCTCCCATCTCTACTTCTTGTGCTGTGGCATCCTCTTTTTTCCTCCCCAGCTCTTCCCAGTGTTTTGCCATCACCTCCAACACCTCGACTTCCTCCTCTACCATCCTTCCCTCTTCATCTCTCACTCCTTTTATCTTTCTCTCCTTCCAACTTAATTAATTTAAATGGGTGCGGTTCTCTGTTTCCCCTCCCCCCTCGCCCCCCCCCCCCCCCCCCCTGAAGGCGGTAAGGACAAAATGAGCGCGGTAGTAGTAGTGAGAATGAATGCTTTAGTTGTTGATAAGTTTTTCGGATTTGTTCTTGAAAAGTTCTACGTAGAAATATGCGCCATAGGATACAATGAATACCTTAGAGCTGTAACAGTTCTCAAGGAAACTCTGGTAGAAGAATTTCCAGAGCAAGTGGAGGAGGTGGAAAGAAGCTGTGGTGAAATGTTGAAAAAGTACAGTGAAGAGTATGAGAATATCTGGTTCAAGAGGTTCGTTGACGACTGTAAAAGTAACGTGTTCGAAGTTCCACCTGAAGTAATAGTCTATGACCCAGAATTGGAGATGATCGAAGAAAACCAAAAAGCACGTGAAAAATGTGTAAATTTACGGCACACCATAATGGCCAACAAATATTTCAACTCACAGCTCGTAGAGAGAATTAAAAAGATGGACGATGAGATCACAGAGAGGAAGGCCTTGCTAGCTAAGTTAGTTTCCACAGAGAAGCTGATGGAAGTTGTGAAGAAAGGTGAATTAATTGAACAAAAGATAAGTGCTTTGGTTCAGCCTGAACATGTACCAGAGACCTGACCAGCGTAGGTAGACTCGATGTGAAGTATTGTACGTGCAATGATAGTTTACAGTGCACCATTGTTGCTAGAAGATGTTGAGGATATTGAGGACCAAAACGAGCCTCGTATATGATTGGGTTCCATGCCTCACTCTATGTAATGCACATTGTATGTACATCAGTCATCCGGCATAAATAAATAGCATCCACCACACCTTCGACCGCTTCTTAATGTATGGCACTTGCTCTAGTAATATTCCCCAGTTACCTGATGTGGAAGTGGGTTTCATGATCTCTTGACAAGAATAATGGCATCTTCTGGAGGTTTGACCATCTGGGTCAATATCAAAAACTAGCTTGTTTCAAAGCACAAAACCAACATTTTATGTCAAAAAGGTGGTTTGGCTAAAAAGTTTGCTAAGGTATATATATAAAAAACTGAAATTTGTCTTCAATTATCTTGTATCGTGTTCCTGTATCGTATCTAACTCTCCCCACATGTAACTTGCATAGAATAGATGCATAATTTCACTAGAAATTGACTATGTTATCGAATATGGTATCAGTAAAAGTTGTTACCACAATAGACATGCCTAACATAGTGCAAAAAGATCATTGACGTTCTAAACATAGTTTATGTGGTGTATTATTTGCAGCTGCAACTTTCTGCAGCATCTACTAAAAACACTATTCTTACTTGCAATAGTTAAGGGTGCAGTCATCAATGGCAATAAGATATATATACGGCATGTGCTTATTTGTGTATATACAAGAAGAACCAAGTTAAAAATTGTGCTTAAAAATGCAGAAGGTATATAGCTGGAGTATTGCAGTTCTTCACATCATGCGAGTATAATACATGTACATAGCAACAAGAACACAAACAAACTTGAAACAAAAGTGTTTTTATCCCCACAAAACCCAACTATATTTTGGATTATTTATTTTTACTCAAGTGCTGTACCCACATACACAACAACCAGTGTTAAACCATCCTTTACCATTTAAAATTGTGTAGACCAGATTAGTGTTTGTTGTTTCATCTGTTTGTTTCTTCTTGTGTTGCTCCTTGTACTAGTAGTGTAGGGTAGCAATTTAGCCTTGACATGTTCATCATGTCAATGCTTGAGAAAACCAAGTAGGTAAAGCAGAGTAAAATTCAAGTTGATTATTGAGAAGGTCATTGTAAATTTGTTAAGGGTTGACTCAGTAAAGCAATAAAATATTGACTTAAAACGTCAATCATGGATGGCCATTTTATTTGGGGAATTAATTGCACATACGTTTTCCATGTTTCCAACAATACAACCTAGCTGCAACCACCCGACCAAAATTAATTTTCAGAAATCGCTAATGCAAAAAAAAAATCGCCAAAAAAATTAACGAAAATTATGCGGACAATAATCAGAATTTAAAAAAAATTGTGCAATTCTCTTTATCTTCACAGCTAATCACACAGCCAGGAGCTGCAACCTAAGTCTCTGCTCAAGAGAAGCTATATATACGCAGCGAGCGAATAAGGGAAGAACAATCGCCGTCATGTAAGATCCTATGGTACAGCATCATAGGACAGTACTCAGGAGAAGTTTCATGCAGCAAAAAGGAGAATATAAATATTCTTCATCCCCCATAGAAAGAATTCAAAAGTAGGAAGGAGAGAAATGGTGTTTCCCATGTGTTACATTAGAAGCTCAATGGTGAGACTGACTAATGGTCACCAGCATCACAATTGATATTGGACTCGTGAATAAGATCCACTAGAACAGAAGTTCAAGGCCGAGACCCCCAGTACCTGTTGCACAAATAACAAAGTTATCCTGGAACCTTCTCTGCCTTACCTCTTTCTTATTCAAGAGATGGACCCATGAGCAAGCACTTCCTAAAACACATCTGCTCCTAAGACAGCAGCTATATGGCCTCTTTCGGGCATAAGGATGCATCAGTACAAGGCCCACAGCTTCCGCATCCAAGCAAGTGTTCCACAGAATCGGCAGTCTCCAGTCTCTAGAAGAGGGAGAGGCCAAGTTCCTCCAGGTATATTTCCTTGACAACCAAAACTCAGCAAGAAGCAGAGCAAACCTTGACCAAGCTATTCGCCAGAAGCTCACAGAATGGCTGTACTAGAACAACTACCTGATCTGCGAGCTCAAGACTGCAAAGGACATCATCCAAGATAAGGGCAAGATTTGACTGCAGCATCGCCATCCATGAGGACAAGAGGCTCCAAGGTGAGCACAAGTGGTGCTACAATGCACAGTCCTCTGCAGAGGTGTCCATCCTCATGGAAAATGAGCCTACCAAGAACCGTAACATTATCCTCAGGCTTAGAGATGGTGCTCTCAGATATCAGAACTTCACCCTACCTATGATGCACTACAGTGGAACAGATGGCTACCACATCTACATGGTGGCAAGGAATGGGTGCAAATGACTCCGCTGCAGGACTACAGTTATCACATTCAGGTTTGTGTGGACAACTACCTACTGCATGGTGTACGCCTCTTCAGCAGTACCTGGTCGATGTATACTGCAAGATTGAGACTGAATGGCTTCAGTTCCTCTGCCATGAACAGCAGACCCTCTCCATGCTGATAACTATGCCTGCATTCGTGACAGCCTGCAAGAGATTAAGATACCTGCAATGTCAGCCAACGAATAGTGCTGCCAGCCACCTACACAGGTGTTCCCAGCTATATGCATGAGTGGAGAACTTGCTTCCAGGACAGATTCCTCAGGACAGACCTGATATCATTGCCAGGGTCTTCCACCAGTAGCACAAGAAGCTGTTGGACCTGCTCAAGAAGGGTGTCTTTGGTGCAGCATGCACCTCTACTCCATTGAGTACCAGAAATGTGGGCTTCCACATGCCCACATTCTGCTATGGCATTCAAAGATCTGGCCGAAGGAAATTGACCTGGCCATCAGTGCTGAAATACCTGAGGACCCAGAACTTCACAGCATAGTAATGGCCTACATGATCCATGGACCCTGCGGTGCCATCAATCCCTGCATGGTGGACAGGAAGTGCCTTCCCCAAGGCATTTCTCCAGTGTACTGAGCAAGATTATGACAGCTATCCAAAGTATAGATGCCACAGGCAAGAGGATGGCAGCTGCACAGGCAAGGTTAAGATGCATGCCAGCAAGGGAAGCAGGCGGTCACCAACCAGTGGGTGGTATCCTACAACATGTTCAGTTCAACAACCACATCTGTGGAAATATCCAGCAGTATCAACAGCGTCTAGTGACTCTAGTATGTTACAAGGACATTCTCAATAATCAACAAAGGGCACAGACCAGCAGGCTGTCTTTGAGTTGCACACACAGACCAGGCTATCCTTGATGATTTAATCTTGATATTGCTGAGCCTGTAAGGCCATCACATATATATCACAGCACAGTGTGGGACTATTTAGTAACTAACACTAATAACAATCTATATTAAAAAATCAACAGTACTTAATTAATAAAATTATCCACAATATTAAGTTACGAGTGTCCCGCTGCTCAAGGAGGGGGATGGGAGGGGACCAAAGATCATTCCTCAGCTCACCATACAACAGTTCCTTTCTCCTCTGCCACCACTTCCCTACCCAATACATAACACACTCGCCCACCTACTCCATCACTGCATCATTTACTCCCTCCACATCTTTCCCCAAAAGCAATGCCACCTTTCCATCCTTACTCACTCTTCTAAATTCATCCAGCCACTGTCCTGCCCCCACAATTCTGCGCACCTCATCCATCAGTACCAGCCGATCCCTCTCAAATTCCCTGCATATCACCAAGAAATGTTCCACATCCTCCCCTGCTCCACTATCACACATTATACACCTCTCATCCCTAACTATTCCACATCTCTTCTTATCCTCTAACAACCCAGCTGATGCAGTCCTCAGTCTAAATTGCAACTGCACACCTTCCTGACCATTCATGGACCTCACATACCTCTCCATCTTTGCACCATTCTTTGCCGATTTATAAAAATTCAGTGTACTCTTTCCGTTTACTTCCTCCTCCCAGTCCTTCTCATTTCTCACCTTCACTTTCCCCTTCCACTTGCTCACTGACCCAACCTCGTTGTTTATCTCGTACTTTCTCCTCGAGATCTCATATTCTTCCCACCATCCAATTCCTCCATCCTCTCTTAATTTATTTACAACAACTTTTACCAATCTGCTCTGTTCCAATACCTCTAATCTCTTGCCAAACAAAACCTTCATCTCTTCCCTCCTCTCCTCTAGCTTCCTCCACCCCATATCTCCCCGTATTGCCAATCCTGCTATTGTGTTACTTGCCCCCAACAGTCTCCTACCCACTCTCATCTGTGCTGACTCCAACTTTTTGCGAGCATTCCGTCCTCCTGTCCACCACACTTCGGCTGCATGCTCCATACTGGGTCTCGCTCCTTGATTTGCATGCACAGACCTTGATTTTCTGTGCACAGAGCAGGATGATATTGAGCAGCAAGCCAACCAGCCAAGGCAAGTGGATGAAATTTTCCTATTCCAAAATTCCTGCTACGTTGAGCAGAAGTAAAGCTGGAGCTGTATGACACATACTGAAGGATCCCTCATGAACACTCTCCAGTGGTTGGCATTGCTGTTCTCTTAGAAAATGGTCAAAGTGTCTACTTTAACAAGCTGAATGCCATGGGTAGGGTGCAAGGTTCCCCTCTGGCGAAAAACCTGACAGCATTATTTAAGCTCTGCAGAGAAGATGACTTTGCTAAGACTCTGAAGTAAGCCAAGCCTCCAGAGTACTACACCTCGAACAAGGCACAAAGAAGTGGACACACTGCAAGTAGGCAGAAGAAGTGGACTGGCCCAAACACATCTTCAAAATGCCAGCAATCTGCCGCATCTATACTATTAACCCATGGCAGGGAGAATGCTATTTCCTGCAGCTTCTGCTCAATGAAGTGGCTAGCCCAACATTTTTTGAGATGTCAATGGCCATGCATGTGCTACCTACCTGGAAGCCTGCCAAGAGAGAGGACTCTTGGAGAATGACCAGCACCTGCACCTTGCTATGGAAGAGGCCAGTGTCACACAGTCAGCAGCCAATCTGTGAGGTCCTGAACCTTGACTACCTGTGTGCCAAGCTATCCTGGAAATCTGTGGCTGCAGTCCTGCGACTTGCTGTCTGAAGACTTTCTCCACCAGCACCGCTAGCCCAGATGAACTGATTACAATGATGAGATCTATAACCAGACTCTGTGCTCCCTGGAGGACAAAGTGGCCATGATGTGAGGCCAGGCACTGCCAGTGCCAAGGAGCAGAGGAGAGGCTGGCAAGGAAATACCACAAAGAAGTGGATGACCAAGCAGAGATGGCTGCCCAGGCAGCAGCACCAAGAGCACCTCACCAACAACCAGTGTGATGTCTACAAAGCCTTCCTTGAGATCATGGATCAAACCTCAATGACTCATCATTGAAGGACATCAAAAAGTCAAGCAGCCATTGGGAGATCCCCCCCTGCTCTGCGGCGACTTTCACCAGATCCTTCCTGTTGTCAAGAATAGCACAGGCCAATACTGTCACTGCCATCCTGAAGATACCTCACCTGTCGTGCCACTTTAATGTAAAACATCTGACATGAGATGCCGAAGCTGCTGATTTTGCCAAGCTGCTGCTAGACATTAGCAGTGGATCCTGCTGGCAAATGAACCAGACACAATTTCAATCCCTTCAAGTCTGTAAGACTGTGACTAACCTAGAAGGGCTCAAGGCAGAAGAGGTCTACCCTAGCCTGGCAACCAATGGTGGCAAGAGTGGGTGGCAAAGCAAGCCATCAGCTCACCACTCAACAACACTGTGAACCAACTCAACAGTTGGCTGATGCAGGAGCCTGGAGAAGAGAAAGTCTACAAGTCAGTGGACACTGCCCTCAGTGATGAAGTGGCAGTACAGTAGCCAGTTGAGCTGCTCAACACACTAGAGTTCTCTGACATGCCACCACACATTCTAAAGCTGAAGGTTGGTGCTCCCATAATGGTGCTGAGATATCTAAGCCACCAAATACAACTAATGGAGCCCACTGTGTGGTTACCCGCCTGCATGATGATATCATCGAGTCCACCATTGCCTTCAGCCCCTACAAAGGCAGGTGGTCCTTCTACCAACTCTTATTCAGATTCAGGTATATAGTACAACTGTCATATTAAATTGCAAGAAATGACATATTTTAACTTTGTTTCCAGGGCAGTTCAAGCACCTCCAGTTCCCATGCAATTTGCCTTACCATGTCTGTGAACAAATCTCAGCAGATACAGACCTTCAAGGCCATCGATGTAGACCTGTCAGTGCCTTGCTTTTCCCATGGCCAGCTCTACATGGCAGCATCATGCACAGGCAGCTTGGCTAAGCTCAACATCCTGGCTCCAAACAAGCAGACCAGAAATGTTGTCTATTCAGAGGCACTGCATAAAAGATTGCAAAGTGAAAGACATTACAGTTTTTTAAACTTATTTTGGCCCATTTAGGAAGCTGTCCATTTGGGCTGTGTTGTTGTTGTTGTTGTTGTTTTGTTTGTTTTGTTTTGTTTTGTTTTGTTTTGTTTTGTTTTGTTTTGTTTTGTTTTGTTTTGTTTTGTTTTGTTTGTTGTTGTTGTTTTTGGGGGGAGGGGTTGGGGGTTTCCATCCACCATTTAAAAATGGTCAAACCAATCAATAGAGTGTTTTTATGCTGCATCATGTGACAATGCTAGTAGGGTTACAGCTTACTGTTGTTGACAATGGCAAATGCACATTTTTAAGCTAGTTTGTTCTTGCTTGTGAAAGAGATTTGTGAAGGATGGTAGTGTCAGTTTCTGCAGAATATTGAAACTTACAAAAGTTAATTAGCTGATCGGAGATTTAAGAACACATGCAAGAAATACAGAGATGTTTTTAGCAGTATCTGCAGAAGTAATTTGACAGAATCTTATGCTGTTCCAGG